>JAOWBW010001863.1:118622-175790 GCA_026119855.1 Campanula takesimana | reverse complement strand
CAACTTGAAGCCGCAACCCTTGACAAGCCAGCAATAGAAGCCGCAGAAACTCCAAGTTTGACTGAGACGTGGGACGGCCAATATCTGCTTCAACATCTGGGTAATCGGGGGTTGCACGAAGACCTGGTTGCCGTCATCGGGGACGATTCTGAAGATAAGGTGGACCCAAGGACATGGTGGTACCCATGGGGGGACAGCTCAAGAATTAGTGCATCATGGGGGACCTATAGCTACTCCGGAATTTATGGGGAACACTGGGGCTTATCTCCTTTCTCCTGTCACCACTCCTGCAGCATCTCCTGTCACTCACCCGAAATCCCCGTCCCCAGAGTCTAGTGTTTACATTTTGAATTTGAGTCTTCCTCTAAGTCTGACGACCTTACGTCCGAAGGACTATGATCTTGTTGAAAACGCTATTTCCCTTTTGCCATGAATGAAACCCTCGACCTTTCCGAGTATCCCTCCATAGTCACTCTTTTAACTGATAAATTGGCTAATAATCAAACTAATGATATACACTTAGTTAATAACGATTCATTAGAAGAGGCAGACACAGACACATTAAATGACGAATACATTAAAGAAATCTCAGAACAGGTTATTAATCAAAAAGAATCTCGAGCCCAAGCTGCCGATGAGGTGTTAACATGCGCGTGAATTTGGGGACCGAAGCCGAGCCTAAGGAAACGCAGATTGGAAGCTTCTTCAGCGGAGCCGAAAGGGAAACACTGATTGAGCTACTCAAAGAATATGTGGATGTGTTTCGCATGGTCTTTAAGGATATGCCGGGGCTCGACAACTCGATCGTAGAACACAAGATCCCGACAGCACCAGACGCTAAGCCAGTCAAGCAGAAAGTTGCGCCGTATTAAGCCGGGATGGTTTTTGCAAGTGAAGGAAGAAATTGAGAAGCTACTCGTGTGGGTTTCATCAGGTGATCGAGTATCCAACTTGGTTATCAAATCTGGTAACTGTCAGGAAATCCAACGGTAAAGTCAGAGTATGTGTGGATTTTCGGGACCTCAACAAAGCTACGCCAAAGGATGACTTCCCCTTGCCAAATAAATCGATCGACATGTTGGGACACGACCGCCCATTATGAGGTCAAGTCGTTTGTTGATGGGTTCGCCGGATATGACCAGATGGAGACAACCGAGGAGGACCAAGAAACGACCCCCTCCACAACCTTGGGGAGAACCATCAGTCGGCGAGCTCGAGCCGTGTTGAAGATGCAGTCTCCTCGGAACAAAGCCGAAAAGGAAGAACTCATCAAGTTATTGCAATACCTCAACCATTTTACAACAGTGGGGGAACCGACACTCAGAGAAATAGAAAGGGCCCGCGACCAAGAATGGAGTTCGAGATGTGAGTTCGCATTATGTTGCCTCAAAGAGTACCTCGCGAATACCCCAATCCTGCACCCGGCACATGGGAATGAACTTCGGACCCCAACACCAACGACAGAATCATGGCCCTCGCGCCAAGAAAAGGAAATCAGTGAAAAAATGCAAAGATTTTTGGAAAAAAACCCCCTCTCAGTCCCCCGCTACACAAGAATAGGGAACCCTTACACAAGATTGTTCGACCAACTAAGACAAATGGGCAAGATGCAGCCTCTAGAAGAACATTCACTCCTCTCCGAATTACCACCCCTTCAACCATTTGAACCTACCAAAAGTCGCTCTACAAAGGAGAATCCAAGCTTGATGGACGAAAATATGCTCACCGACGTAAGAGGATTTTGGTTCTATAGGGAAGGCGAAAACTTAGAACTCCTCGGTTGCTGCGAAATCGAGCCTTATGTGAAGAACGACTCGGAGGCACCCTCGCATCTGGCTGCAGAAACGATTCAAGACATCTCAAGAGAAATACAGGATTTGAAGCAACGCGTCAGCACAATGCCCAAAGATCAGGGCGCGCCACGAGATTAGACATAATGACAGATTTGGATGGCAGCCCGCTCAAGAAATCAGTCAACATCAGCAAGCTCAGACGCTACTATGACTAGACTCTGCCTCTACAAAGGAGAATCCAAGGCTTGATGGACGAAAATATGCTCACCGACGTAAGAGGATTTTGGTTCTATAGGGAAGGCGAAAACTTAGAACTCCTCGGTTGCTGCGAAATCGAGCCTTATGTGAAGAACGACTCGGAGGCACCCTCGCATCTGGCTGCAGAAACGATTCAAGACATCTCAAGAGAAATAGAGGATTTGAAGCAACGCGTCGGCACAATGCCCAAAGATCAGGGCGCACCACGAGATTAGACATAATGACAGATTTGGATGGCTGCCCGCTCAAGAAATCAGTCAACATCAGCAAGCTCAGACGCTACTATGACTAGACTTCCCCTCTTAAAAAAAAAAAAAAAAAAAAAAAATTACTACGCAAAAAGAAGCCCGATAGACTGAAAACCCGCAAAGGGCGGTCTATGCAAAATAAGGGTGCGTACAAAGCTCGCTAGATCGAAAACCGCAAGGGCGGTCTAGGCAAAAGTTAGAGCATTCCCCCTTCTATCTTCCCTTTATTTATAATCATTCTAGTCTGACTGGAGTGAACTACGGTGACCTGAGCCCCTTAGTCTATTTGTAAAGGGGAACGTAGGCAGCCTTTCAAAAGGTGCGGTCTAAAAAACAAATAAACATCCAAATCTTGTCAAAGCAATAAAGATAGAAGTTGTATTTTTCTGAAAGCAAAAACTTTTATTTCCATAGTCATTGCATGTTAACACTTATTTGATGAGTCTAAGCTTGACATACTTTTTGAATAAATAACCTATTCTGAAATTGAAACTAAAACAAAAGTAAACTAAATCAAACTAATGTGTCTGCACGACTATGGAGAGACGCTCAGGATTACTCCTTAGTACCATTTGTGCCCTCGGTCTCTTTCTTCTTGCTTTGCCCACGGCGAACTTTCTTCTTGCTAGGATTCTCACAAAATCTTCTTTCGAACTCGCTAACACCTTTAGCCTTGCCATTAGGAGCCTCTTCGCCCTTCCTCTTCTTTGACGCCCCCACTTCTTCTCCGCCTCCGTTAGCCACGCTCTTACTCATCTTCCTCTCATAAGCCTCAGCCTCCTTAATTCTCAATGAAAAACTTGGAGCACAGGATCCCAAAATAGTGCCCCTTAGGGTCTCTAGAGTCTGCTCCGCATGCCCAAGTCTCCCCATATACCAATCCAAATACTCGTGTGGCAGGAAGGTGTTGCTAGAGCGTGTGAGGAAAGTCCTACGACTAAATCCGGCCTCGCCCCACATCTGAGAAAGAAGGACTGAGGCACTATCATCCAACTAAAGTACCCCAAAAGGAAAATCATCTCTCTCCTCGTCCCAACCCTCCGGGATGGTCTGCACCAAACCATACTGACGAAGCACTCTAGAGGGATAGTAAAAGGTAGTCCCAGAAAGGGTCGGAACTTTGATCATGTGAAGTCCCACTTGTTTCTCCCTCACAGAGTGAATGTGCCAATGGGGCACCACCCACTGAATGTCGTCAGTCACCATTTCCGCCAAATACTTTTCCCAACCTCTGAGAGTCATGCCCTCAAACCGCTCCGCCATGCCTCTAATGCGGTGCATCCATGGGGCCACCTTCAGAGAAGCCGCCGGTTTATTCACTCGAAGCCTCTCTTGCAACCACATGGTCAAAAGCCTATCACTACCACAAGGCATCCCACCATAAGCTGCGAGATGAGGAATCCCACAGAGCATCTCCCCAAGAATGGCCGGTACAATGTCATAACCTAAACGAGCAGAATTCACCATGCCCAAACACCCCTCACTAGCAAATCCAACCTCAGAAGGGAAAAGAATAGAGCCAAACAGACATAGCGCAAGATGGTCCAAGGAACGGTCAGAGGCCACATCCATGTGTATAAAGTGTTGTGGCATCCAAGAAAGGTCGACATAACCACCCCTAGCATACCTATCAAAGACATCCGTGGGCACGCCAAAGGTCATCAACTTGTCCCTCAAGCAAATGAAGTCTAAAGGCAAGGCAACTTTACCCTTCCCTTCGTAGCCACATAAAGCCGCGATGTCCTCATAAGTGGGTGTTATCTCGTTGAATGAAAAGTTGAAGACATGGAAGGCATTATTCCAAAATTTACCACAAGCTTGCAAGAGGTTGGTATTGGAGTTCATGTGCAAAAGTGACCAAAGACACTTTATCCCATACCGTTCATCAAGTTTCCTACGACTCGAACCAGGAAGTTTGGCAACCCACTTCTCCAAAGAGGTTATAAAGACTTTTTTCTCAAGGCTGGTGATCCTAGCCTCTTGATCCATGGCAAAGAGCAAGAAAATTAGCTAAAAGGAACTCAAAAAACTGCTCAAAAGGTTGCTGGTACGTTTTTATGGCTGCAAAGGGTTCATTAAATAGGGTACGGACTCCCACGCTTGCCAGGAAAAGGAAAAACCGGAGGCGGCGCAGGATATGGCCACGCGGCCAACATTGCCCCTGGCCCCGCGGCCGATATTGTCCTTGGCCAGGCGGCCAACTTCGTCCTAGGCCACGCGGCCAACATTGCTCCGGATCTTGCCATGGCCAGGCGGCCAACATTTCTCTGGGCCTTGCCATGGCCATGCGGCCAACATTGCTCCATGCAGAAATCCAATTTATTTCTTCCCACTCCGTGATGGATCCATGCAACTACGTACCTGCCCTGTCCCGTGGCTCATGCATTGTATAAAATTAGGAACATTTGTAATATAACTAGTTTGCACAAGTAGGCTCCCACAATAAAATTGCATTTCAGAACATAATATACATACATGCATTTTGTACATCTGTTCTATACATACATATCCCTCTGCTCTCTACTAGCTAACAATGTAGGAAGTAAAGATGGACCCCGCCTAATCAGAATCCTCCTCCGTGGTGTCTCCACGCCGCGCTAAAGCCCGAGAGCTACCGGCACCCGAACTCCGTCCCCGGACCGCTCGACCGCCAATGTGAGAAGAGCCCGCGCCGTTCGGAGACCGCTCACGACTCTGGGGTGACGCAACGTCGTCCCTATGACAAGTACATGAATGGTACGCCTCCCTCAGTAAGCGCATCAACACGTTCTCCCGCCGAGCTGAACGGATATATGCCTCCCGAGTCACCTGAAAGGGAAGCCAAGGCAAATGATTACAATGCAGAAAGAAATAGATGTGTGCAAACATGACTAATACAAAGCACAAAGCCGTACCCCAGTGTCGGGCGGAGGAATGAATGTCTCCTCAACAAGATCGGCATCAGTCGGCTCCAAGCTAAGCTCCACCTCCCGGCCGCCCTCATCACTCTCACGCTACTCGGGCGAAGGGGCATGTCAACCAAAGGCCGACTCCGACCAACGTACCGGGCCGAGCTCGATCCCTCTCCCGATAGCATCAGAGCCCGAACCTGAGGGCTGATCAGCCGTGTCCGCACGTAGCCAGCATAGTCGTCACTCCCTCTGTAATGCTCTGCCGGAGTGGGAGCCAAGAAAGTCGCCAACCTCGCGGGACGGAGCATATCCCGAGGAGGGTCATAAGGAGCCCACGGTAACGCACCAGCCCTGTGCTGACGAACCACCCTCTCTCCGAGATACATGTCCTCCCCGGTGAGACCCACAAGCAGAACCCTAGAAGCAGTCAAATCCACTACATAGGGACCCACCGAAGCCTCATTGGCCGGGCTCCATGGGTAAAATCTCACCCCGATGGGCTCAGACATCGCAAACACCCTCCTCAGATCAGCAGCATCCACTGTCTTCCTGTCCCGGTTTCTGCGGGGAGGAGCCCTGTTGCCCTTGCACCAGTACGACATGATGGGAACAACCTTGTTGGCACTCATCACCAACTGAAAAGGGGCAACACCGAAGACCTCGTTCACCCAAGCCTGTGCATATAATGAGGGAGACATTTCAGACCAAAAGATAGAACAAAGATCTCAACAAATGAAAAGAAGGGTAGTCAAGAGCGTACCTCAAAGGCGAACTGGAACCCGTCAAAGGCCGACGAGCTAGCCCTCGAGCAATGGTCCAAAGCCTTTAAATCTCAGCCAAACCAGCTTCACCCCAAGAAATCCCACCGACTAAGTCCAAGTCCACTAAAGCCCCTAGCAGTGAGTACCGGCAGACAGTAGCCCCACTGGGAAACAAAATCTCCGAAAAGCTGTACCATAAGAACAGCCGGACCAAGCAATCCAAATCATATTCCCCCTACTAAAGGCCTCAATAGCCACCTCCACCAAACGATTCACCTTCCCGGCCTCCACTCCATAACCCTTGACACCTCCTCCCAGGTCGGTGTCAACTCCTAACAGAGCCTGTCTATAGTCCCGCCGCTCCGCCAAGCTCTCATCAAAAGGCAAAGGGGTAGCAGTAAACCTCAACCCCGTGATAGCCGCGAAATCCGTCGGCGTGATGGTAATCTCTCCCCAATTGAAGTGGAAGGTATGGGTGGTATCCCACCAGAACTCCCGGCACACCTCTATCACCGCTGCCACCTTCAGGGTAGCCCCGACCATGCGGACACTGTCAAAGAATGGGCCAAAACCCATAGCCTCGATCCGAGCACGCAAACCGCCCGGTCCCTCCGGCAGGGACGCCCACAGTTTGCCCACAGTCACTGTGGACCCACGAGCCTTGATCCTCTGCAGGTAAACACAGCACAGGTATGTTACCATTCTAGCAATTTACAATTCTAGCAATTTAAATTCTAGCATTCCATTATTCTAGCATTTCATATTATGTGCATAAAACATACAAATGTGCGAGAAGGAGAGGAATGAAAATTCGAAATTTACCTCTCGCGTCTCCGGAAGCCCCATCGACCAATGACGCTCAGAGTCGATGTAAAAATCGTAATCTTGGTCGAACGTAGACCGCAGCAGATTATCGCGATAATTCCGAGTCGCGGCTCGTGGTCTCAAACCGCCCCGTGGAATCAAGGGCGCCGCTTCAAAGCCCGCTCCTGGGTCAGCCCCTATATTTCCTCCGCCCTGAGCATTACCGTGCCCCTCTCCTTGCGGCTCTTGTTGTGGAATCATATACCCACCTTGGCCCGGGAAATCCCTAAATAACGCCTCATTGATCCAATCTGCCATAGCTTCGAGAAGTATGTGAAACGAAGTCTTCAAGATTATCAAAATCCAAGCTTTCTCTCTCTAAAAACCCAATTTTCTCTCTCTAATTCGTTAACAATGGAAGAAGGAAGAAGAAGAAAGAAGAAAAGAAGAAGAAGAGGGGAGGTGTCTGGTGATGTGACCAAGGAGTCAGCCCATCGGCATCCTTGGCCACGCGGCCACTTTTGCCTTTGCAACCCCAGCCGTCAGATCACCGATCCGCGTAGAAAAGATCTAACCACTCAGCGGTCTTGGCCACGCGGCCACTATTGCAATTTAGTGTGTTTGGCCACGCGGCCACTATTGCAAGTTAGTGTGTTTGGCCACGCGGCCAACCTTGTCCCTTCAGATAAAATTCCACTTTTGTCCCTAATCTTTTCCCTTTAATTCATCTTAAATGCCCTTAGCACAATTTTAACCGATATTCGTTACCTTTGGGTGCGGAAAGCCCCTTAAAATTTCCATTCTTCACCGAATATTTGCTTAGGATTCGTATGGTTGTAGAGACTTCGGCGCCTCTATGACATACCATCCTAGATCAATCGTAATTGGCAGAAGCCTCGGCGTTTTCTGTTTGCGAACGATCCAGCATCTATTTTAGGATTCGTATGGTTGTAGAGACTTCGACGCCTCTATGACATACCATCCTAGATCAATCGTGATTGGCAGAAGCCTCGGCGCTTTCTGTTTGCGAGCGATCCAGCATCTATTATTAGGATTTGCATGATTGTAGAGACTCCGGCGCCTCTATAACATACGTATCCTTGATCGATCGTGATTGGCAGAAGCCTCGGCGTTTCTGTTTGCGAGAGATCCGACATCTATTACTTTAGCGCAATCAGAGGACAGTCATTCCCAATTTCCATCAGATTTGAACTACGTTTGGCTTGATTCCCCCGCGGATACGTAGGTCGCCTGTCAAGGTTCAGCCGTTCCCTTACCTTTCATCTGTTTTGAAACTCATGTTTCAGACGGATCCTTCTTTTATCGTCGACCCCACATTACCTTGCAAGAAGTGTCGCCGAGGGGCTACTGTTAGTACCCGACCTGAAAATGAGTTTATTAGGGCTTTCCCAAAAATACAAGGACTTTATAGGAATTAGAAACCTTGCAAAGACTTGTCCCGGATTCCCAAAATATCTCATTTATGACAAAATCTATCAAATTAGGTAGTAAATGGTTTCCTTAAAACCATTCAGAAACCCTAGCTTGAAAATCAAGTCAGCCAGCAGAATTGGCCACGCGGCCAACCTTGCTCCGCGTTGATCTTGGCCACGCGGCCACTATTGTCACCGGCTTCAACCATGGCCAGGCGGCCAACCTTGCTCCGGATGATCTGGACCATCAGATCTGCTCCTCAGTTTACTATATAAATCAATCCCATGCTATTGGTTTAAGGATCCGATTTTGAGAGCTCTAAGTCCGAGTTTTGGAGTTCTTAAAACACTATTTTGCTCTCTAATTAGCATTCAAACACTCAAGAAGATCCAAGGTTTATTTCTTGCCAACATAGGTAAGTTTTCTAACTTTTTCTTCATGTTCTTGCATTATTTTTAATGTAGATCTTTTATATTCATGTTCGTACATGTTCATTCATAGTTTCTTCATATTCTTTGCATGCTCATTCATATGTTCATAATATGTTCTTCGCATGTTCTTCGTGTTCATAGATTAAAACCTTATTTATGCTATATTTAGGGTTGTGATCTTCATAATTACATGTTATTTCATAGCCGATGATGATCGAGGGTTCATCAACCCGAGTATGATCTAGGAACTACTTCTAAACCCTAAACTTTAGGTAATTTCCCCTTCATTATGCATGATCCCGATTCTTCTGCCTATTCTAATTCTCTGCGAACTACGCTGACCTGAGCTTCTCACATTGAGAGGAACGTAGGCAATCTTCGGATCCGGTCTAAATCACTAACACACTACTAACACATTCATCATGATAGAAAGACCGATCAATTCGGGCAATAGGAGTGATAACGTCCAATATTCTTCTCTTGTTGTAATTTGACCCCCGAACCCACTAAAAATGCTTTTTTCAATGTTTTGGCTTTAATTAAAACGGCGTGGTGACTCTCATAATTTTAATGTCGTTAAGAATATTCCCTTTGTAAATAAAAATAATCACAAGATACTTCCCATGCGTCGCTTCATCGGAAAGGGGTATTCACACTAGGCAATCTCAAATACTGAAGTCGTGGTCATCCATCATTTTAATATTTAAAAATTGACTTCACATTTATCAATCCATCGAAAAGGTGTAGCTCTCGGTGTCAAATAATTAACGATAGAGCTGCCTTCGAAATTCATTAATGAATCTCTAACAAGATCAAGAAAATCTCAAGAACACGCGTACCTTGGTTGTTTCCACTTATAGGTCAACAAAGATGGTTACTTCAGGCATCCATTTCAAAATAGATATATCCTCTATCAAGAAATTTCTCAAGTTGAATCTTCAATTCTTTTAACTCAATCGAGGTCAAGAACATTAATCCAGATGTCAGCACTGTATTCGCACTGTAACAACTCAAGATAATCCAAGTTTCTCATCAAGTAACAGGTATTACTCAGTAGAAATTATAGCTGAGATCTTATCAAGAATGGATACATCCATCTGGTTTGGTGTAGAAATTCCACTGTCAATCACATAGGTTAAATACCCAGTACAATCTCGATAACACTGTTCGAACTTTCAATGCAGAACATGAATATTATACATAATTATATCATGCTCATAAAAATAGTCAAGCATACTAGCATAGAACTATTCACCATCTATTGTGGCAAACAAGAATGGCATGACATATAGAAAGCCAAATCATAACACGTAAGAGCCAAGCCATAACACGTATCACATCAATGTCCCATCTAGGTAACATGACCAAGTTAACATAGAATGTATAGGGTGTTATCACCCACACTTCTATCAAGATCTTATACATAACGATATCAAGCATGTAGTCTCTTACTAGAGAATACACTTCCACGTAATTCACGAGATAAGGACAAGCATGCATATATAGCACGAAACAATGTCCACTAGACAAGATAGATACGCCTAAGTCTTTAAAGACTCGCGCTCTCGATTCTCAAACCATCTAATCCAATTGGATCAACACTATTAATACCAGTCCTATGCCTGGTATAACAACAAGTAAAGGAACACTCGACGTCAGAAGCACACCCATAAGCCAACCCACGAATGCCGTAGACCCTATCCAGGCTTAGAGCTAAACCATAGCTCTAATACCAAACTGACACGCCCCAAGTCCCGGGATCCCCTAATAGAACCTCGAACCTGGTGCGCGTAACTAATAAGGAACAAGAAACTAACGGGAAACAGGAACAATACATGTTAGAAACAAACTGACATGCTATAAATACTCAAGAGTAAGGAGCTAAGATAGCTCACAACGAGTTCTAGACCAAGAAAATAAAAACCAAACATGGTTACATACAGCGGAAGACATGCCTAGTACATAATCTGGCATCAAGAGATGTCTAGAGACAACAAGCACTACACAAGTCTACCCGAAACAAGCCCTGACTTTAACAACTCATATAACATCATCCTTACCAAAATGTAAAAGGACACTAGTCTCAAACAAGAACATCCTGCGGAGTATGTTCCCAGCCATGACGAGCCTCACAGCGTACTATCCCCTGCTTTCCTAGGGGGGGGGAAACAAATAAAGGGTGAGATAAATCTCAGTAAGCTATTAACATGGAACTACATGACATGTTATCATGCAATTCCAGTAGATACTCAAGTAATCATATATCAAGTATCATCAAGTAACAAGTATAGGAGAGGCTAAGCCAACTCAACAAGTAATCAAGCTCAAGATATGATCAGGTAACAACTAGTCAAGTAGTGTGAGAGGCTAGACCAACTCACCAAGATGCACATAGGCCTATCACGTATCATTACCTGAATCCTTCCTTATTCCTCCCAAGAATACCATTGTTGTCGATGCTTGTATAGCTAAGGACAACCACGATCAAGATCAAGAGACTGCAATGCAGTATATAAGAAGACCCGGTAACCAGTGTCATTCACAAGAACAAGATTCACGAGGTGTTCACGAGTTAGCATTCACTTATATCAGGCGTATTGCTCCAATATAGGATGCTAAGCCCTTACTATGGCCGGTAGTAAGGGAAAAACAGACCGAATGCATAGACCCACGATTATCACTTATGCCCCAGCCCTCGCAATAAGCGTTAACCTATACACCCCTCTGAACCAAATAAGCCAGCTGGACTCACACGAGAATGCACAAGTAGATGTTTACTTGAACTACGAGAATAGAACTAAGTCCCATATTAGTGGACCAGTCTTTATGCACCATGTAAACATGTATCATGTGCTCACGAGAATATGCACCATGTAGTCATGTATCATGTGATCACGAGAATATGCACCATGTAATCATGTATCATGTGCTCACGAGAATATGCACCATGTAGTCATGTATCATATGCTCATGAGAATACAAGTACACGTACGCAATCATTGAGAAGACAAATCAATCTAACAATGGCACGTAATACAGACCTCAAACAAGTAGTAGGGTATATCATTCTATATCACTTTGTCACATGCCAAGTTTGCACGTACATATTCATATTACGTTTAACACATTAAAGTGTCTACCACGATACCCTTACTATCAAATAGAGCCCAATACCTTAGACTCTAGATACGTAGTAGAATAGGTCAGATCATACCTAGTCACAGTTATATCTCACGTATATGTATCGTTAGTAATCGAATACATTTTCTAACACATATTGTGTTCTGTAGTTATTCTTATTAACTTAAATCGTAGTATTCACGATTATATGAATTATCTTCATATTGCACTAATCCCTATTTTCTTTGGGAACTCAACTCGAGACAAGATATCTTCTTTAATTTTTTATATACTTCATTGAGTATATACACGATTAAAACTAATCACTATCACTTTAGTGCTTATTCATAGCACTTCCAATTCAAGTATGTAATAGAGTTAATCATTCTCTATCTAGTTCCATAACCCAACTCTTTTGGTTATTCATACCATGTATCAAGTAATCAAGAAGCTACATTCTATCAAGTAACTATATGCAAGATTTGCATATACACATCAAGGATCTTCCAAGTTTATTACCATACACATATATTGGTGTCAAGGCACGTACAAGATTTTATAATCTTATATTCAAGTCTTAACCAATTATTTGAATGTTCAAGTCATGTACAAGATTTTATTGTTTTATACTTCAAGTTACTGTCTCAACTTAAGACATTCAAGACATTCAGGACATTCAAGACATTCAATACATATACAAGATTTTATCATCTTATATTCAAGTTCTCAATCCATTTCTTTGGATGGTTAAACATGTACAAGAGTTAATTATCTTATACTTCAAGTTCAAGCTAGGAAGATGAACTATACATCTTTCACGTATTATTTTCCAATCCTTTTCTTAGGACATTCAAGCTCAAGACATCAGTTGGTGCCCCTAAGGTACACAAACATTAACTTCAAGACACATAAACGAGTTACTACTCTTATACTCAAGTTATCATTTAATTATGATTCAAGTCCACATTTCATTTGTTCACAAAGGGATTATTTTCCAGTACTAGAGTGTTCTACAACACTCATCTAGGCCATCTAGGGTAGTACCCTAAACCTAGACCAAGAATACTTCGAGTTCACATTAAATAAAATGAGCTATACAACTCATACTTACAAGTTCATAATCCCCTACATAGGATATTCGAGCTCAAGACACTAATTTGGTGCTCTCAAGGTGCACAAACATAGGTTCCAAGACAAGCATAACACATAAGTGCTTGTTCATAGCACTTTCAAGACATAAAGAAGAATTCTTCCTTTTATATTCAAGTTCTCATTTTAATTCAATGAGTAATCATATTCAAGACTCACTTCTGATGCGCCTAAGGTGTCACAACACTTGCTAGGACATCTTATCTTAAGGCTATATGCCTTAACAAGGGATAAGCTTTCAATTTAATTTAGATTTAAAACACTTTAGTTAAAACAGGGGACCGGGCGGGCGCCTATCATGGACCGGGCGGGCGCTCATCCAAGGATTTTTGGAACTAAAACTTCTGGCCAAATGGGCGGCCGCTTGGTGCCTAAGTGGGCGGGCGCCTGGTCCAAATTTCAGCAAACACCAATTTCTTTCCCAGCTTAGAAATCCCCGTCCCAAGCGTAGGAGTATACTTTTACTCACAATTTAACATTCAAGAGTGCATTTTAACATGCTCAGAACACTTCTATAGGGACATTTTATTAATTTATCACCGTCCCACAAGTAATAGAATAATTCTCTTTTATTCCATTTAAATATTTCACCGTCCCAAAAGTATAAGTAAAATTTTATAATATACTAATATACTTATTTATGGATACTTCCATTCATTTCCCCGTACCACAAATAATGGTACAATTTCTCTAATAATATTTAAATCAAGTTACTATTTTACCGTCTCACGAATATGAGTATAATTTTTTCAATACTTTTCAAGTCATTTCCAGGTGCTATTCATGCTTGTTTATTATACGAATACTCCCTTCGTCCCAAATTCACAAGTATCACGAAAATTGCTCAAAACACAATTTTAACAAGAACAAGTAGCGGGAATAACATATATGCATGTTATTACAAGTAAGGGGGAGTCAATAGCTTACCTAGTCCGAAATCAAAGTTACCCAAATAAATTTCTGATCGGCCCGGAACGCTCTATTCAACGCCACGAATATTTATCCGGGATCAGAATCTTGAACAGAGGAGCAATTAGACACGAGGAGTCGAGAATAGGGTAAACCCTAAACCTACTTTTCTTCAGAGAAAGAACGAGAAGATGAAGTTGGGGAAATAATCCTTCTCAGAGAAGGAAACCCAAAAGATATACTTAGGATTTTCCAAGAATTGCAACTAAACCCCTCAAGTTCTAACTTTGACAAAAAGGCCCCTAAACTTTCAACTTTGACATTTAACCACCTTAATTTTCTAAAGTAGTTAAATAATTAACTCAAATAAAAATAGCATATAAATATGCTAGTCAAGAATTTAACAAGCAAGTCAAGAATTTAACAAGAATTAGGACGGGCGTTACAGTACCAACTCATCAAAAATGATCTCAGCCCAACTCAGCGTTTTGGACTTGTAGATGGCTGCGCAACACATCCACTGCTTGCTGATGAAGGTGGATTTGTTTCCATTCTTGCAGTTGATGGTGTCACCAATGAGTTTGTGCAGAGGTGGTACATAAGTTCTCTAAACTCCTTCCTATCATGGTTGTTGTATTGACCAACCAGAGTAGGGATCTTGATCAGCTTCTGCGCAACCTTGTCTTGCGTATCTTGAGACAACTTCTTCTTGTTGCACGCATGGAGTCCCATGGTTTGACGGATGTGCACGTAGTTGATAGTGACAGAAACCCCGCGGATAGAACTCTTCAAGCACTGAATAAGGATGTCATCATAGATGCGCTCTACTTCTTCTGCGTTGCTGAAGAACTCATCGATGTACGAAGGGAGAATGAATGACTGGCCCTTGGTGAAGAGGGGCAGGATGCAAGAGTTTTCCATGAGCTCTATCATGTAGCGCCCAAGCGCATCCCTTTTGAGATCTTCCGCATTAATTTCCCATCCAGGGATAAAATAATTAAGATTCTGCGCAAAGCAAAGGTTGTAAGTTAGATTTGGACATGCGCATGGAGAGAAGCGCATGCGCACAAGCGACAAGCGCAGGCGCATGAACTGGACTCCATACTTAGAATAAAAATACAAATATAAAGGGTAACAATGTCCAAAAACACAAATTTAAATCACACGCCTAAAATTGGCGTGAAAAGAATAAACAAAAACAATAATCATGTTAAGGCACATCAAATGAATATTCACTAAGAACATGAAGAACATGTATTGAATACACGAAGAACACGAAGAACACAAAAAATGTCAAAGTGTTCCAAAATGCATAAAAAGCATATCAAAATGTTCGTAATGAAAAAACATACTCAAACAAGTAAACCAAAACAACAACAAGAAGATCAAATACCCAGAATATGAGAAAAACGAAAAGAGAATACGAAAAGGTAAAAACTCAAAAAATCCTCAGAAACCATATCAATCGATCATTGATCGTAAAAAAAATTACATATATGAATATCTAAGAGTAAGACGAATACACATCATCAAATAATTTGAGAAACGAGCAACGGATCATAGAGAAATCGCAAAGGGGGATAAACAGGCCTCGAGGTTAACAATGGCGAAAACTGAAAGTTTGAGATTGGGATTCTTACCATTTGAGGGTCTTCTTCTTTCTTTGTTGTTGTTTTCTTAGGAGCCATGATATTAGAAAGGAAAAACTTTCACGAAAAAGGATAAAAAGTATGATGTGCAGAGAAAGAAAATGTCAGAGAGAGAAAAAAGAGACGGTTGAGTGAAATAGCGAATGAGAGTAGAGTGGGGAGAGAAGCGGTGGTTCAGTGGGTTAATCATCAAAAAGGGAAAGATGACATCACAAAGCGCTGACAAGTTTGGTGAATTGGCGAGTGAGGCGCACGCGCAGATGACGTGGCCCGATGAGGAACGCGCGAGAAATGACCTAGGCGCGCGCGTGTGTCAGGCATTAATGGCCAAAAGAATCTTTTTCACTTCCCTCATAAATAGCACACAATGAGCATTAATGACGCGTCAATCAATGCTTTTAGCATTAAATGAAGTGGGATATGCGCAGGGGTAAAATAGTAATTTCCTAATAAATTTCAAAAAATAAGGACCGGGGAAAAAATAATTGCACAAGTACCCTTGCGAATTATGTGCTGACTCAGCAAGTCAAGGACCTAGGTGCAATTAACGAAAAGAAAACTTACCTGAGGTCCACGTGGCATGAGCATGATGCTTATGCGCAACTCTATAATGCGCAGAGTTTCTTAGAAAACTCAGAAAGGTTTTGCCTTATGCGCAACACCATGTGCGCTTCATATGCGCAAGCGCATGAGACATTTCTTAGAATATTTTCAAGTAAACAAAAAATCATTAGTATTGACAAATCATATGGACAAAATTTAGCTAAGTTCAAGAATACCCATTTCACCTATCAAAAAGATGAACCTTTTAGCATCTAATGCTTTTGTAAGAATATCAGCGATTTGATAGTCGGTTCCCACGTGTTCCAAATGAATGTTGCCTTTCTCCACTGGGTCTTTGAGGAAGTGATACTTGATGTCTATGTATTTGGTCTTTGAGTGCATGACAGGATTTTCAAAAACTGCAATTTTGATGTATTGTCGCAGTAGATGGGATAATTTTCTTCTTTGATGTCATAGTCCACCAATTCCTGCTTCATCCATAGAATCTGACAGCAACAACTTTCAGCAGCGATATATTCTGCTTCTGTAGTTGAGACAGATACTGCAGCTTTTTTCTTACTTGCCCATGACATAAGTCAATATCCGAAGAAATGATAAGTGCCACTAGTGCTTTTCCTATCAATCATGCACACTGCATAATCCGCATCTGAGTAACCTACAAGTTTAAAATTCGAATCTTTGGTGTACCAAAGTCCAAGGTTAACAGTGCCGGAGAGATATCGTATAATACATTTCACAGCAATTAAGTGCGCTTCACTAGGGTCAGATTGATAACGAGCGCAAACACAAACACTAAACATTATATCATGTCTACTAGCAGTAAGATAAAGGAGTGAGCCAATCATACCTCGGTAGAGTGTTTGATCAACCTTTTTACCTTTTAAATCTTTGTCGAGTTTGTTGCCGGTAGCCATTGGAGTGTCGTATGCTTTAGCATTTTCAAATCCAAACTTTTTGATTAAATCCTTTGTGTACTTGGCGTGGTTGATAAATATGCCTTCATTTAATTGCTTGATTTAAAGCCCGAGGAAGAATGTGAGTTCTCCCATCATGCTCATCTTAAACTTGCTCTTCATTAGTTTCTCAAAGCGCTTTCACAACAATTCATTAGTAGAACCAAAAATAATATCATCGACATAAATTTGAACAAGTAATTTATGATCATTATGTTTGGCAATGAAAAGAGTAGTATCGATTTTACCGCGAGTGAAGCCTTTCTCAATGAGAAACTTGGATAGTGTATCATACCATGCTCTTGGCGCTTGCTTGAGCCCATACAAAGCTTTCTGAAGTTTGTAAACGTGGTTTGGAAATTGTGAATCTTCAAACCCAGTGGTTGAGCTACGTAGACTTGTTCTTGGAGTTCACCATTTAGAAACGCGTTCTTCACATCCATTTGATATAACTTGAAGTTCTTGTGAGCAGCGTAAGCTAGAAAGATCCTTATAGCTTCAAGTCTTGCTACGGGTACAAAAGTTTCATCGTAATCGATTCCTTCTTCTTGCCTATAGCCTTGCGCAACCAATCTTTCTTTGTTTCTTGTGATGGTTCCATTCTCATCCATCTTGTTTCTGAACACCCATTTCGTACCAATCACTCCTTGATCATTTGGTCTTGGAATAAGAGTCCAAACCTTACAACGTTCAAATTGATTGAGTTCTTCTTGCATTGCAACAACCCAATTTGGATCTTGGAGCGCTTCATCAGCCTTCTTCGGTTCAATTTGAGAGATAAATGCAGTGTAAGCATCAAAGTTTGTAGCTCTCCTTGTATGAACCCCAACATGTAGATCACTAATGACATTGGTAATTGGGTGATCTCTAACTTCACAAATTTTAAGAGGTAAGTTAGGTTGAGTTGTAGTAACTTGAAGGTCTTCAATTGGTACATCTTCACCAGCTTTAAAATCATCAAAATTAGGGGGTTGAACTGGTTCAGAATTGAAAGTGGGAGTGACACCATATGAAGCATTAGAATGAGGCGCATGAGTGGAAACATCAGGCGCATTGTACGGTGCAACTGAAGCTTCACTTGGTGCGCTATTAACAAAGCTTTGCGCAACTAATGTAGATGGATTTCCTTGAGTTGATGCATTCTGATTTTGTGTAGGCGCAACTGGAATTGGATAACCTGTCTCAATAGACTCAACAGAATTATCAGCAATATTAGGAGCCAAATGTGGCTCAAGGAGAGAATGTTCATCAAATGTAACATGTACAGATTCAACTATCACTAATTTAGATCTATTAAAAACGTGAAAAGCTTTAGAATGTTTAGCATACCCAACAAAAATACATTCGTCCGCTTTGGCATCGAATTTACCTCTATGTTCGTTTCCGTTGTAGAGGATATAGCATTTGCAACCAAAGATTTTGAAGAATGCAATGTTGGGATTTCTACCACGCCAAAGTTCATACGGGGTCTTGTTATGGCGTTTGTTGATGAGGGAACGATTTTGAGTAAAGCATGCGGTGTTGATAGCTTCTTCCCAAAAGTACTTTGGTAGTTTGGCTTCAGCTATTATCGTCTTTCCCGCTTCAATCAATGTCCTATTTTTCCTTTCCACAACACCATTTTGTTGAGGAACTCCAGCTGTTGAAAAGTTATGATCTATCCCATGATCGTCGCAGTATCGAGCAACACCGTTGTTCTTGAATTATGTTCCATAGTCGGATCGAACACTAACGATGTCATCTTTTTTTTGGGTTTGGAGCAGTCTGAATAGAGTGGTTAGAATGTCATAACAATTGTCTTTAGTAATCATCATTTCCACCCATGTATATCTTGTGTAATCATCCACCACGGCTAGAGTATACTTGTTTCCTCTAATGCTTGCAGTGGTAACTGGTCCAAAAAGATCAATGTGCAGCAGTTGTAAATATCTTGTAGTTGAGCGATTTGTCTTGCTGGAGAAAGACTGCTTTGATTGTTTGCTAAGTTGACACGCAGCTCATTTGTTGCCATAATGATCAGGAACCTTGGAAAGTCGTTTAACAAGTCAAGCATTGCCATATGCTCAGAATCATCACCCAAAGACACAGGAATAACAAACATACCCGAATCACTACACTTCTTGGGCATCTTCTTATGATAAACCGCAGACACATGCTCTTTCATCTTCACCTTTTTCTAACTTCTCGCCTTCTGATCCCTCTTTAATGTACACAACTCCTTAAGGAACTTAGCATATCTCGGGACAGTCTGCAGCAAGTCCAAAAATGGAATATTTACCTCAAGCCTCTTGAAAGTGTCAAATATAGCCTTGTCAGGCTCCAGTTTGCGATGCTCTCTCAAAGCCTCAGGAAATGGAACATCCGGCTCATAAACTGTTGGTTTTGGTGTAGCACTCTTCTCCTCCTCCGGGATCTTCTCAGTAGGCACAACCTCCTCAACCTCAATTACTAGTTCCTCTGCTACAACTCTCTCCCCAGTCTCCTTACCGCTTCATAAATTCATGGCACATGCACTTTGTTTAGGTATGGTTCTGTTCTAAACTGTACATTCGCTGCCTTATTAGCCTCTAGTCTCCCAACCGCATCAGCTATTTTCCCCATTTGTCTCTCTAGATTAACAATACTCGCATCAGTCATCTGTCTATACTGTTGGAAATTACCATTCATCATACTCACTGATTGCGCTAAAGAGTGAAGCAGATCATCTGTAGACTGTCTCGGAGGGTTACTCTGCTACTGCTGCTGCTGCCCATATGGTGGTCCGTAATGATTATACTGACTAGTTGGATACTGTTGACTCTGTGGTGGACCCATCAACAATTGTTTCATCATCCCCTTAAGGTCCTTTACATCTGTCTCCAGCTTACTCGGCACACCACCACTCGACCCAACTACACTAACCTGTCTGAAGCTCGATCTTCTGCCATGTGTCCGAGTGCTCTTAGCCAACTCATCAATTATCTCATTCGCCTCCTCAGTTGTTTTGTTCAGAATACTACCCCCACAACAAGAATCCACTAAGCGTTTATCCATGATTGTCAACCCCCCCCCCCCGTAGAAATAAACTATCAACTGCTCATCATCAAATCCATGATACGGGCAACTTCTGTAAAGCTTATGGAACCTGTAATAGTATTCATATAACGTCTCATCTGACCTCTGCTCCATGTTACTAATATCCCTCTTCATCATGTTAATCTGATCTGGAGGGAAAAACTCATCAAGAAAAACTTCCTTCATATCCTGCCAAGTGGTAATACTGTTGGGAGGAAGATGATAGTACCATGTACTAGCATCATATTTCAGGGTGAAAGAAAACGCTCTAAGCAACAGGTGCTCGATAGGAAGTGTAGTCGGCTTCATGCTCTGACATATCTGAACAAATTGGGATACATGTTGGTTCGGGCTCTCTGCGGGCATCCTAGTGAAATGTGGTAACTGGCTCAATAGACCCGGCTTCAACTCAAAAGTGACACCCTCGGGTAAAGCAGGGAATTGGACAGCATGAGGCTGCTCGCTCTAATTTGGTGCAGTTTTTTGCCTCAATGTCTGCGCTGCCATCTGCTTTCTAGTTCAAGACTCACAAGCAATTATCAGTATAACGGGTGTGGACCGTACAAGGTACCACACTAAATATATATATATATATATATATATATATATATAAATAATAACATAAAGTAAAAAGAAATAACAAGAGAACTAAATTAATAAATTAACTAAAAAGAAAAAGAAAAATAAAAAGAGCAAGAAATAAAATAAGAACGTAAACAAATAAACACCGTTCCCTGGCAACGGCGCCAAAATTTGATAGGCTTAGTCACACGCCTACTAAATTAGACCTAAACTCGTCGTCAGGGTCGATCCACGAAGAACGGTGATTATTTACGTACTAGTCACTTAACCAGATTGGGGGTTGATTTTGATGTAATTAATTCCTAAGACGGGAAATTAAACTAAGATGATAAAAACAATGGTTTAAAAGCACTTCAGATTGATCCCTATCCCCGTCCTCTATTTCAATTTCATCGGTACTTCTATTTCTCCGTTAATCCTATTCACTTGATCACGAGACGTATTTCAATCTCTGTCTCTTCTTACTGTTTAGTCTATAGCAGTGGCACACTCGCTATAAACCCTAATTAAAATCAAACCTAAACTGGCACAGAAAAGGTCTAAAGATTAATTGATTCAATTTAAGAGACTAAGATCAAGAGCGCTTTCTAGGTTACTAGATAATCGCTTAATTTTGCCTACTTCCCGAATTGCTATGGCACATACACAATTCGTGAAGATGCTACGGTGAAAACCCTAATTCTGGCACAAAACAGAGAATTCTAGCAAATTCATAAAAAGAACTAGTGAATTGGCGAAATCCACAAACCCTAGTTATAAATCTAAAATCAGAACAAGCAAAATTATGAATAGATCAAACAAGAGAATAAGAAAATTACCTCTATTGAAATAAAGTAGGTTCAAGCTTTCAATCCAAAGCTATGGGGTTAGTTCTCCATGAAAGGGTTACAAAGCTCCAGAGAAAAAGAAAAGAACGTAGTATTCTAAAGTGAATGTAAAAACCTAATCTAATAAAATTCTCTACTACTAATGACTATTCAAAAATAAAATAAATTAAAATAGAATAGAATAATAATCCTAAAAGAAATTGAAAAAGAAAATAATATCCTCCTCCAGTGCCAGATCGCCGAAATCCATATGTGCGAAAACCAACTTCTTCAATTTTGCAATTTAGTCCATGGAGTCTTCACCATTTCCAGTTCAGTCCTCAAACTTTCAGTAATCACAGAACAGTACCTCAACTTCCAGAAATTTCAGTTTGGTCCTATACTCCCCCGCTCCGGTTGACTTTGACTTTGCCTTGACTTTGAATACTTGATCCTTGAGACATGACTTTGAAACTCACCAAAAATTACATCCGGAAAAAAAAATAAATAAACGACTATTCTACCCCCGGATTACAATAAAGCTCAAATGATAAATAATTCCCCAAATACATCAAATCTAGTCTAAGTACATCAAAATGAATGAAAATACATTGGAAAATAAGGGAAATAATGACACGCCCCCAGGTCCCGGGATCCCCTAATAGAACCTCGAACCTGGATGGGAGTGCCTAACGGGAAACAAGAAACTTAACAAGAAACTTAATGACATTTGTTTAACAAACTGACATGATATATATATTCTAGAGTAAGGAGCTATACTAGCTCACAACACGAGTTCTAGACAAGAAAATTCAAAACCAAACTTCATACATACACAGCGGAAACATGCCTAGCACATAAGCTGGCATTAAGAGTACTATACAAGATGTCTAGTGACAACAAGAACTGTCTACCCCAAAATAAAGAGTTACAAAACCCATAATACATCGTCCTCACCAAGTGTAAAAGGACACAAGCCCCAAAATAATCACGACCTGCGAAGCAAGCTCCCAACTATGTCGAGCCTCACTGCGCACTATCCTTCCTTTCCTGGGGGGGGAAAGCAAATAAAGGGTGAGATAAATCTCAGTAAGCTATTAGATGCAACTACATGACATGCTATCATGCAATTCAAGTAGATACTCAAGTAATTATATATCAAGTATCATCAAGTAACAAGTATATGAGAGGATAATCCACTCATCAAGTAGCACATAAGCTAAACAAGCAAGTTATAAGGATATTGCTTCCTTCCTTATTCCTCCCAAGAATACCATTGTTGTCGAAGCTTGTATTACTTTGACATCACGATCAATAACAGGAACTGATTATTCAGTATATATCAGAAGACCCGGTAACCAGTGTCATTCTCAATATCAGTACTCATGATTATTCATGAGGTGTTCGGGACGGGAATTTAGCATTCACTTAAGTCAGGCTTATTGCTCCAACTAAGGAAGCTATGCCCTTACTATGGCCGGTAGTAAGGGGTCGGGCGGAAATACATAGGGACCCGATTGTCACTTAAACCCCAGCTCTCGCGACAAGCGTGAACCTATACATTTTCGAACAAGCAAGGAGAACCAGCTGGACTCACACAAGAAAGTACAAGTAGATATTTACTTGAACAACGGGAGAAGAACTAATCCAAATGTAGTGGACTAGCTCAACAAGGAACATGCTTCAAGTAATCAAGAAGTCACCTTGTATCAAGAAAATGTATGCAATGTTTGCACATACACAACAAGAACATGTCTCATACACGTTAGTGCTTACTTATAACACTTTCTAGTTCACTACCATACATATGTATTGGTGTCAAGTCATGTACAAGATTTTATTATCTTATACTTCAAATTATAATCCAATTCTTTGGATGTTCAAGTCACGTACAAGATTTTAATGTCTTATACTTCAAGTTATAACTTCCAATCTTTGGACATTCAAACAAGTATAAGAGTCATACATTTACTCTTACAAAATCCAACTCCTATTCTTAGGATGTTCAAGTCTAAGACCTTATGCTAATGCCTCTAAGGTGCACAATCATTGGATTCACAACAAGTATAACACATTAGTGCTTGTTCATAGCACTTTTAAGACATAAAGAAGAGATACTACTCTTATACTTATGTTCTCATTTTAATTCAATGAGTATACATGGTTAAGACCAAGTCTGATGCCCCTAAAGTATCACAACACTTGCTAGGACATCTTATATTAAGGTTATATACCTTAACTAGGGTTACTTCCAACTTTATACCAACTTTAAACAAAATCTTTGTTTTTCAGACGACTGTGCGGTCGCCCACAATGGACTGTGCGGTCGCACACAAGCATGTCAATTTCTTTGAAAAATCCTTCAGAAAGATGTGCGGTCGCACACTCATTTTTGTGCGGTCGCACAGTGTACTAAAATGCGAAATTTTCATTCTTTCCCAGGTTGAAATATTTTCCGTTCCAAACGTAGGAGTAACAGTTCCTAACAAATTCAACATTCCCAGAAAAGGCATAACATTATTCAAACTCATATTTCCAAGTACCTTTATCATTTTACACAGGGGAATTTTACTCCCTTTGTCCCAGATTTACAAGTACCACAAAAATTACCCCAAACGCAAAATTAACAATCACAAGTATTGAGAATAACATTTATGCATGTTATTACAAGTAAGGGGGAGCTAATAACTTACCTAGTCAAAATTCAAGTTGACCAAAACTTATTTCTGTTCGGCCTGGAACGCTCTATTCAACGCCACGAATATTAATCCGGGATCGGAATCAAGAACGGAGGGATAATTAAACTCGAGGAGTCGAGAATAGGGTAAAAACCTAACCCTAACTTTGAAACAGAGAAAGAACGAGAAGAATTTGGGTGAAATGCCTTTCTCAGGCAAACACAAGTCTTGATATACATTCAAGTTTCCAACAATTGCACCTAGGCCCCTCAAGTTTCACTTTTAACAAAAAGACCCCTAAAGTCAAAATTTCACAAATGACCCAAAAGTCAAAACTAAACATTTAACCACCTTAATATTCTAAAGCAGTTAAAACTTTAACCCAAGTAAAACTAACAAATAATATGCAAGTTCAAGTATTTAACAAGTATGTCAAATATTTAACAGGAAATTCGATGGGTGTTACATCCTCCCCACCTTAAAGAAAATTCGCCCACAAATTTTTTACTTACCAAAGTTTTCAAATAGGCTCGGGTATTTATCTCGCATCTCTTTCTCGGTTTCCCAAGTAGCTTCTTCAATTTCATGATTTCTCCAAAGGACCTTCACAATAGGAATCCTTTTGGTACGCAATACTTGCTCTTTCCAGTCCAGAATTTCAACAGGCTGTTCCTCATAAGACAAATCAGGCTGAAATAGAATAGCCTCATATTCAAGAACATGTGATTCATCTGCCATATACTTGCGAAGCATAGATACATGGAACACATTATGAATACCAGATAAAGAAGGAGGTAAAGCCACTCTATAAGCCAACTTACCAACTCTTTCTAGAATCTCAAATGGACCGATATAACGAGGAGATAACTTTCCTTTCTTCCCAAATCTCTTTATACCTCTACGAGGAGAGACCTTCAAGAATACAAAGTCACCTACCTGGAATTCAAGATCCCTTCTACGATGATCTGCATAACTCTTTTGTCTACTCTGAGCTGTGCGCAATCTATCTCGAATGAGTTTCACACTTTCAACTGATTGTTGAACCATTTCAATACCCAAGAGTCTAGCTTCTCCCACTTCATCCCAGCATATAGGAGATAGACATTTTCTGCCATAAAGAGCCTCATATGGAGCCATTTCAATGCTAGACTGAAAACTGTTATTATACGCAAACTCAGCCAAAGGAAGATGAGTATCCCAACTGCCTTTGAAATCAATAACACAAGCACGTAACATATCCTCAAGAATCTGTATAAGTCTCTCAGATTGCCCATCAGATTGAGGATGAAAAGCAGTACTGAAATTCAATTTAGTACCCATAGCACCCTGAAGAGACTGCCAGAATCGAGAAGTAAAACGAGGATCTCTGTCAGATACAATACTCACAGGAACCCCATGCAGTCGGACAATCTCCCGAACATATAAAGATGCCAATTGAGACAATGAATATCCCATGGAAACAGACAAGAAGTGAGCTGATTTAGTCAACCTGTCCACTATAACCCAAACAGCATCATGGCCTCGTCTGGTACGTGGCAAACCAGTCACAAAATCCATAGTAATATGTTCCCATTTCCACTCCGGAATTTCCAATGGTTGCAACAAACCTGCTGGACGTTGATGTTCCACTTTTACTTGTTGACAAGTCAAACATTTGGATACATACTCAGCAATTTCTCTTTTCATATTGTTCCACCAAAAATGTTTCTTCAAGTCTTGGTACATTTTAGTGCTTCCAGGATGAATAGTATACTTGGCTTTGTGAGCCTCTTCAAGAACTTTCTTCTTTATCTCAAGATCAACTGGAATACAAACTCGACCTTGGAAGGTAAGAATTCCATCACTATTAAAAGAAAAATCTGGTTGCTTTCCTTCATTCATTCCACTAATGATTTTCTGCAATTCAGAATCAACTACCTGAGCTTCTTTGATCTGTTGGAGTAACTCTGAAGTAGCTTTTATATTAGCAAAGATAACTCCATGATTTGATTCACAAGGATTCCAATCACACAAATCTTCAAACATCTTCCATTCACGAATCATCAAGCAAGAAATATAAGTCTTTTGGCTCAGTGCATCTGCCACAACATTTGCTTTTCCTGGATGATAAAGGATAGTACAATCATGATCCTTCAATTTCTCCATCCATCTACGTTGTCTCATGTTAAGCTCTTTTTGAGAAAACAAGTACTTCAAGCTCTTATGATCAGTGAAAACCTCAAATTTGGTTCCATACAAGTAATGCCTCCATTTATGCAAAGCAAAAATAATCGCAGCCAATTCTAAATCATGAGTAGGATAATTCTTTTCATAAGGAGATAATTTTCGAGAAGCATAAGCTATTACCTTGCCATCTTGCATCAGAACACAACCCAATCCTTCTTTAGAAGCATCAGTATAAACCATGAAATGCTCAGAACCATTAGGCAAAGCCAAGACTGGAGCTGTAGTCAAACGCCTTTTCAACTCCTAAAAACTTGCTTCACATTTGTCATTCCACTCAAAAGAAATAGCTTTTCGAGTCATATTAGTCAATGGAGTAGCAATCTTGGAGAATCCCTCAATGAACCTCCGATAATAACTAGCCAAGCCCAAGAAACTACGGATCTCTGTCACTGTAGTTGGCCTTTTCCAGTTAACAACTGCTTCAACTTTGGAAGGATCTACTGCAATACCAGTAGCAGACACAACATGCCCCAAGAATGAAACCTCTTCTAACCAGAAAGCACATTTGCTGAATTTTGCAAATAATTGTTTCTCACGAAGAACTTGTAATACTATTCTGAGATGTTGTTCATGCTCAGCCCGTGACTTAGAATACACAAGAATGTCATCAATGAATACCACCACGAAGCAATCAAGATATGGCTTAAAGATACGGTTCATCAAATCCATAAATACAGCTGGAGCATTTGTCAAACCGAATGGCATAACAATAAATTCATAATGCCCATACCTGGTACGGAAAGCTGTCTTTGGTATATCCTCAGATCTGATTTTCAACTGATGATAACCACTTCTCAAGTCAAGCTTCGAATACACTACTGAACCCTGAAGCTGATCAAACAAGTCATCAATATGAGGTAACGGATATTTGTTCTTGATAGTTACCTGATTAAGATCCCTGTAATCAATACACAATCGCAGAGTCCCATCTTTCTTTTTGACAAATAACAATGGTGCACCCCACGGTGATACACTAGGCCTGATAAAGCCCCTTTCAAGCAATTCCTCAAGCTGTGTTTTCAACTCTCTTAACTCAGCTGGAGCCATTCTATAAGGTGCTTTAGAGATTGGTGCTGTACCTGGTAATAACTCAATACAAAACTCAAGCTCTCGATCAGGTGGCATGCTATACTCAGAAGAGAACACATCTGAAAATTCAGACACAACAGGAATATCCTCCATCTTGGGAACAGATAAACTCTGATCAAGTACACATGCGAGATACCCGGCACAACCACGAGATAAAAGTTTTCTAGCTTTTAAAGCAGAAATAACATGTATAGCACATAAAGGCCTATCACCTTCAAAGGTAAAATCAGGCAAACCAGGAATAGAAAAAGTTACTACTTTTCTATAACAATCAACAGATGCATGATGCACATATAGCCAATCCATGCCAAGAATCAAGTCAAAGTCCCTTATAGGTAACACGACTAGGTCAGCAAGAAGGGAATGATCACCCACCAGAACCTCACATTTCTTGTAGACCTCAGAAGTAAACATGCAATCTCCCTTAGGGGAAGATACTTCTAGCACATAAGGCATAGAATCAGGAAGAACATGCAAATGCGACACAAAATGAGATGCCACATAAGAATGAGATGAGCCTGGATCTATCAAGACTCGCGCTCTCGTACTAGAAAGTAATATAATACCTCCTATGACCGCAGAAGACTCAGCTACACCCTGCTGATCTAAAGCAAACACTCGACCCTGAACTTTTGGTCGACCCCCACTATCTCTCTTGGAACCTGAGGCTGGTTGACTTGTACCCCCAACTTGATTTACTTTACTTTTAGAACAATTTCTAGCAAAGTGCCCCGCTTCACCACACACTATACACTTTCCTTGCTTTAGCCAACACTTGTCTTCAGAATGGCCTTCTTTCGAACAATAGCCACATACTCTCCTGGGACCTTGGACTGTTGTCCTCGAACCAGTTGATACACTACCTTTGCTTTCGGTTGGCTGTCGGAATCGACGATCTTGGCGGCCAGATTTACCACCTTTAGCACCAGATCCCTGAGTTTTCTCCGATACACGACCAGTCATGGTTGTTCCCAACTTCACCTTGTGTTCTTCGATATCATTTTCAATGGTATAAGCCTTTTCCACTGCTTGCTGATAGCTAGTGAGCTGTAGAGAAAGAAGTTGCTTCTTATACTCAGTCCTTAACCCTTTAACAAACCTCTGTGCCTTCTTAGCTTCATTTGGAACTAAGTGTTCACAATACCTCGCCAATTCTGTGAACTTGGTTGAGTATTGCCCCACGGTCAGACTTCCCTGCTCCAGATTAAGAAATTCCATTTCCTTTCTATCTTGGACCACTGTTGGAATAAACTGCGACTTAAAAGCTTTAAGAAAATTCTCCCATGTCTGAGGTATACCTTCCAGTTCCCAGCTTTTACTCAACACTTGCCACCAATGTTCAGCGGCTTTCTCAAGTTTAAAGGTTGCAAAGGTTACCTTATCACCACCTGCACATCTCAAGGCTGTAAAGATCTTCTCAATACTTTCAATCCACTCTTCTGCCTTCTTAGCATCAAATTCCCCGTCAAAACTACGAGGTTTCAGCTTCAAGAACCTTGTAAGGCGATTAGGATAATCCCAGTCAACATTATCAACCATTTCTTCTTGAGGAGTTATAGATCTCAGCTGATTACTACCACTAGTACCTTCAGAACTCATTGTACCTGTAGGTAAACACTCAGCGTTATTAATAACACCCCAAGACTCACCCATACCTAGGCCATAGACCCTATCCAGACTTAGAGCAAACCAAGGTAGCTAAACATGGTAGCTAAACCAGAGTAGCTCTGATACCAACCTGACACGCCCCCAGGTCCCGGGATCCCCTAATAGAACCTCGAACCTGGATGGGAGTGCCTAACGGGAAACAAGAAACTTAACAAGAAACTTAATGACATTTGTTTAACAAACTGACATGATATATATATTCTAGAGTAAGGAGCTATACTAGCTCACAACACGAGTTCTAGACAAGAAAATTCAAAACCAAACTTCATACATACACAGCGGAAACATGCCTAGCACATAAGCTGGCATTAAGAGTACTATACAAGATGTCTAGTGACAACAAGAACTGTCTACCCCAAAATAAAGAGTTACAAAACCCATAATACATCGTCCTCACCAAGTGTAAAAGGACACAAGCCCCAAAATAATCACGACCTGCGAAGCAAGCTCCCAACTATGTCGAGCCTCACTGCGCACTATCCTTCCTTTCCTGGGGGGGGGGGAAAGAAAATAAAGGGTGAGATAAATCTCAGTAAGCTATTAGATGCAACTACATGACATGCTATCATGCAATTCAAGTAGATACTCAAGTAATTATATATCAAGTATCATCAAGTAACAAGTATATGAGAGGATAATCCACTCATCAAGTAGCACATAAGCTAAACAAGCAAGTTATAAGGATATTGCTTCCTTCCTTATTCCTCCCAAGAATACCATTGTTGTCGAAGCTTGTATTACTTTGACATCACGATCAATAACAGGAACTGATTATTCAGTATATATCAGAAGACCCGGTAACCAGTGTCATTCTCAATATCAGTACTCATGATTATTCATGAGGTGTTCGGGACGGGAATTTAGCATTCACTTAAGTCAGGCTTATTGCTCCAACTAAGGAAGCTATGCCCTTACTATGGCCGGTAGTAAGGGGTCGGGCGGAAATACATAGGGACCCGATTGTCACTTAAACCCCAGCTCTCGCGACAAGCGTGAACCTATACATTTTCGAACAAGCAAGGAGAACCAACTGGACTCACACAAGAAAGTACAAGTAGATATTTACTTGAACAACGGGAGAAGAACTAATCCAAATGTAGTGGACTAGCTCAACAAGGAACATGCTTCAAGTAATCAAGAAGTCACCTTGTATCAAGAAAATGTATGCAATGTTTGCACATACACAACAAGAACATGTCTCATACACGTTAGTGCTTACTTATAACACTTTCTAGTTCACTACCATACATATGTATTGGTGTCAAGTCATGTACAAGATTTTATTATCTTATACTTCAAATTATAATCCAATTCTTTGGATGTTCAAGTCACGTACAAGATTTTAATGTCTTATACTTCAAGTTATAACTTCCAATCTTTGGACATTCAAACAAGTATAAGAGTCATACATTTACTCTTACAAAATCCAACTCCTATTCTTAGGATGTTCAAGTCTAAGACCTTATGCTAATGCCTCTAAGGTGCACAATCATTGGATTCACAACAAGTATAACACATTAGTGCTTGTTCATAGCACTTTTAAGACATAAAGAAGAGATACTACTATTATACTTATGTTCTCATTTTAATTCAATGAGTATACATGGTTAAGACCAAGTCTGATGCCCCTAAAGTATCACAACACTTGCTAGGACATCTTATATTAAGGTTATATACCTTAACTAGGGTTACTTCCAACTTTATACCAACTTTAAACAAAATCTTTGTTTTTCAGACGACTGTGCGGTCGCCCACAATGGACTGTGCGGTCGCACACAAGCATGTCAATTTCTTTGAAAAATCCTTCAGAAAGATGTGCGGTCACACACTCATTTTTGTGCGGTCGCACAGTGTACTAAAATGCGAAATTTTCATTCTTTCCCAGGTTGAAATATTTTCCGTTCCAAACGTAGGAGTAACAGTTCCTAACAAATTCAACATTCCCAGAAAAGGCATAACATTATTCAAACTCATATTTCCAAGTACCTTTATCATTTTACACAGGGGAATTTTACTCCCTTTGTCCCAGATTTACAAGTACCACAAAAATTACCCCAAACGCAAAATTAACAATCACAAGTATTGAGAATAACATTTATGCATGTTATTACAAGTAAGGGGGAGCTAATAACTTACCTAGTCAAAATTCAAGTTGACCAAAACTTATTTCTGTTCGGCCTGGAACGCTCTATTCAACGCCACGAATATTAATCCGGGATCGGAATCAAGAACGGAGGGATAATTAAACTCGAGGAGTCGAGAATAGGGTAAAAACCTAACCCTAACTTTGAAACAGAGAAAGAACGAGAAGAATTTGGGTGAAATGCCTTTCTCAGGCAAACACAAGTCTTGATATACATTCAAGTTTCCAACAATTGCACCTAGGCCCCTCAAGTTTCACTTTTAACAAAAAGACCCCTAAAGTCAAAATTTCACAAATGACCCAAAAGTCAAAACTAAACATTTAACCACCTTAATATTCTAAAGCAGTTAAAACTTTAACCCAAGTAAAACTAACACATAATATGCAAGTTCAAGTATTTAACAAGTATGTCAAATATTTAACAGGAAATTCGATGGGTGTTACAAATAATATATACAAAATCCGCCAGATCAAGTACGAATCTATTCTCACCGCGCATCCAAGATTATGGGTGAGCAATAAAAATCTACATCAGCAAACTCTAAATCCGATGACTGTCATCAAGACGTAAGTTAATGGTATAGGGTTTACAGCACCGGGTATCCCACAACTGTTATTAAAACGTAAGTTAATAACACAGGATCCCACCATTTAGAGTCCCATAATTGTCATCAAGTCGTAAGCTAATGGCATATGATTCACTTTTTCAACGAAAAGGAAGTCTCGTTGGAAGGAGAAGAAATGTCCAAGAAATTGGCGTCTCCAAATCCTGAGTTTCATAATTGTTATCAAGGCATAGGCTAATGACATAGGATTCACTTTTCCAACGGAAAGGAAGTCTCGTTGGAAGGAGAAGAAAGGTCCGAGCAATTGGCGCCTCAAATCTGAAATCCCATAATTGTTATCAAGGCGTACGCTAATAACATAAGGTTCACATCAAAGGCACCTTATGGTCACTGAGGCATAAAAATAAGCACCTCTATGGTCATTCTGGCATCAACAAAGCTGAAGGCGATTCGTCATCAACAACAAGGTATATTCAGAATTGATTCCTCAGTATGGATTACAACTGGAGGCGGTTCTTCATCAACAACGGAGTATATTCGGAATTGGGTCAAGGACATTGATTCCTCAGTATGGGTTACTCTCTAAACTCTAAACTTTACTTACGGCAGTATTGCTTTCAAAAATAATTTTCAAAATACCTCAAGCTTCCATTTTTTCGTATTTTGGAGTCAAACTACGCTTGGTCTGATTTCCTTCCAAGGAATACGTAGGCAGCTTTTCAGCACGACCATACCCAAAGTTCTAAATGGTGTCTTTTCTATCGACGACGTTACTTCATTCATAAGTATCATCACCGAGGGGATCTGTAGACACCACATTTTGAACGTTCATTCATAATCACACTACTTCTGTGTCTCGCCTTTGATTTGGGTTGAAACTCGTTAAGTTTGGCATGTCTCATTAAGTTTCTGGCTGACTCCGTTAGTTAGGGGCCAAAATGAACATTAAGACTACTGCAGGAGGGTAATCTGTGATTCATACACAAGATGTCTCGTACGAGACATTGGATATCTCGTACGAGACATCCTCCTCGATAGTCGGGTTTCAACAGTTTCCTTGTTGATCTCAACCCCGTTTCTTGGCAAACACTCGTGCAATCCGGGAAAAGTCTGATAGGCGATCCTAGAGTCCAAAAATACCTCATTGGGAATCAAGTCATTGATTCCCATCCATAAACAACTCCTTGGCTTGATCCCTAAGTCACCAAAAACCTATAAATAAAGGGTCCCTTCACTTGGAAAAGGGACGGACAATCATTATTGACAGCCCCAAGGCCGTTAACACACAAAGAAACTCTCATAATCAGTCCTCCTCTCTCACCCATGAAATCGAGAAGAAACCAACACAATTCAAGTCAAGTTCTTTGGATCATCAAGGCCATCCATAGGATTCTCGAAGAACTCTTAGGTAATTCCCTTGTTTTCCACTCTTCTTATCTTCTTCTTTGCTTTGAAGTAGTGTGATTCTATCAAAAGGATCAGCCGAGAGCCTCTCCAATTCATGGAGATGGTCTCAAAGCACATGATCCGACATTCCAAATAAATAAGAAATTATTTATTTGGCTTCTTTTGTACATGATTGCATGATTTTAAAGATGATGATGATGATTTCGTAAGCAAGACCGATCCTAGATCGGGTGGATTGAGTGATTCTTGACCTTCCCAATCCATAACTTAACCCCCGAACTCAAGAATCTCACGGTCCGTGTTCCGTTAAACATGGTGGCGACTCACAACAAATTGAGCAACAATCAAGTCCTCAAGACCCGAAGCACGAAAAGGACGCGCGCGCTCACATCTGCAAACTACAGTTTTTCGCCTCATGATAAGGAAAATTGATCTTCAATTAACCTTCTGGATTTTATGCTGAAAACAACTACGCTTACACTAATTTGAGTTTAATCTAAAGAGCTTTGACTGATACCATATTAGATATGGAATGAAGGAAAACTTAGTTTGTCTTTCATAAAGATTTATGATGTGAACTTTTGCGAAAAGTATTGTCTTGGACAAAATCACTCCTAAATCTAGATAATGTATTTTCATGGGATATCTTAATGATATTAATTTTACGCCCTTTAGAGTACAAATCGTTTGTTACTCAAAATAGAAATTTCTAGATAAAATCGTTTATCTCTAAAGAACTAGTGGGAGTAAAATGAATCTCGAAGAGTTCGAGACCCAGAAAATGACATAGAACCTAAGATGGAAGTTGAAAAAAGTTTCAGAAGGAGTTGTTGAAATTCGTTCAAGTATACACAAGTTATTTGCACATATGATAGGATACTATCTATAACAAGAAATATTGATTTCTCGTAATAAAAAGTAATAAGGAAGATATCATTGAGAATGATTGACCTGTTACCTATCAAGATGCAATGTCCGCTCTGGATTTTAGATCAATGACTTGGAGTCATGAAATCTAGAATACAATCCATGTATGATAATCAAGTTTGGAACTTGACTGTTCTACCCGAAGACTTAAAAACCATAAGGTAGAAAAGAACGTTTTCTTGGAGAAAACGGACATGAATTGTAAAGTGCATAATGTTTAAGCACGACTAATTGAGTAAAGTTAATTCATAATATCTATTATGATAAAACTTTGTTGCATACAGTCATACTTAAGGACATTAGAATTGAAATTGTCATGACCTCATATTGCGAATATGAAATATGACAAATGGATGTCAAGCAAGCATTCCTTAACAGGAACATACTTCAGGATGTGTTTGATACAACATAAAAGTTTTGTTAATCCACAAAATTCTAATAAAATATGCAAGTTGCAGAAATCTATGAGATAGATCAAAGCAAACTAATTGGAGTAAAATTTTTATTTTGATGTAGTATTCAAAGAGTTTGAATTCATCAAAGATGAGACTTGTGATTACAATAAATTTAGTGGGAGCGTGATATAATTCCTAGTCTAATATATGTGACTGACATATAATTCATTTTGAAAGAGTTTCTAAATGAAAGACTTGGATAAAGCAGCCTATATCCTTGGACTGATTTATGGAGATAAATCAAAAAGGATGATTGGTTGAAGTCAAAGTACTAATACAGAAAAGATAGTGAAAAGTTCACTATGCAAGACTATTAGAGAGGTTACTTGCAAATGTCTAAAGGAGACTCTTGACAAGATTAAGTCTTATTGGAAGACTAATGAGCAAGAGCACATGATTAGGATTCTATATGCTTCGGCAAATCGGATCTATCATGTAAACCATATTAATGTACTAAGACCGGATGTCTCATATACTTAGAGTATGATGAGATGATACCAATCAGATTCCAGTGAAAGTCACTAGATAAGGAACATCCTCGTGTACTTTAAAAGAACTAAAGGATGAATTCTTGATCTTTGATGGAATGAAAATGATCTTGTAATAGTTTCATAGATACATTCTTACAAACCAACAAAGATAAATATTACAGTATAAATACATGTTTACATTTAATAATGGTGTTAGAAGAGTTCTAAGTACACCATTGCTATTCTACAAAAGGTTGAGTATCTAGTAGCATGTGATGCAACTAGAAAATTGTTTGGATTAAGATACTAATTATTAGTAAACTAGAAATCGTTTCTAGTGTCACTAATTTAATGGACCTTCATTGTGACAATAATCGTTATTGCATAAGTCAAGGGATTAATATCTTATCTAAACATATACTCGGACGTTTCTATCTTCGAGAAATCGTCAAAGATGGGAGATGTCAAAATATGCAAAATACCATATGATGATAACAAAGGATAATCATCATACATAAGCTCGCTTGCAATAATGATGGAGATCATAACTAGCTCAATGGGTATTGGATACACGTTGATTGGGCCTAGTGCAAGTGGGAGATTGTTGGATATTATGCCCTAGGCCATTCAGAAAGGCCTATACGTTACATCATAGCTTCATTGTTATAAAGATAACAAACCCGATTATTATATGTTCTGCATGTTTATTATAATAACATTGTCCCTAGCACTTATAAAGGGCTAGCATGATTTTAATGGATAAATCATATGATGATTATGGTGCATATGATGCAGATTAAACTTGTGGGTACTTTTTGGAGAACAAGGTACTGGATAGACCCGTTATGAGATTTATGTCATGGTCAAATGTCATAATTAAATCTCATAATAGACATACCATTTGAATCCTTATACATGAGATTATCATGGTCTTCCACATGATGAACATTATGTTTGGCGTACTCAAACGCTACCCTTAACCGGGTGGTTATAAAGGCTAGGGTTGACATAATTGGATTCTTGTAGGAAATAATGATAAGTTAAGATGGGATTTTTCCCTCTCTCAAGAGAGATATCTGCTTGGCCACTCGATGAGTGAGATTGATGATAGTGCATGGCCATGCCCAAATGAATTGATGTGTTCAATGTCATTTGCTCATATCAATCTACTCAAGATCGAGAAAGCATTGGACAACATAAGTTGACGTGGACCATGACTTATGTCCAATATGATATCGCGTGACAAAGGGATTGTGATATGTTCTATAAGGTAACTTTGGACTTTCAAAGTTATACTAATTGGGTAGTCATAATGGCTTGCTAGAGTCCGCTTATGACTTACGGGTTCTAAATGGTTCAGACTCGTTGCCAACTTAGTATAAACCTATTAGGTCACACACAATAGAACGGATTGAAAAGGCTGAAAAATCTGGGATTTTTGCACTAGCACCGTACGGCTAGGAAGGTGGCGTACGGCTCCCCCCCCCCCCCGGTACCTGGCCAGATTCTACAGTTTTCTTGTGTAAGAAGGAATCCCGAGTCCCAATGGAATTAGGTCAAACCCTCATATAAATATAAGGTGCCGGGTTTGACAGCCTCTAACGTTGATTTTAGAAATCATAACACATTGTTTTAGAAACAATAGAATATAGAGAGGTAAGATTATTTATTTAGAGATTTAGAATCATCAAAATACAATAATCAAAGAATCAAAATAATTCCTACGAAGAAATCGTTTCTTCATCAAGCCTTGGATCTAGCAATCAATCAAGAAGGTGTTCTTGAGTCTGTTCGATGTGTGGATACTGATAGAGGGTGTTTGCTTTAGCACCTTAAAGTCTGTGTTTATGGATGCGATCTTCAAGGGTTAGTTTCTTTCATCTTGTATTTAATTTAATCAACATGGATGGATCCGGGCTCATGGGTGTTTGATCTTATGTTATTATTCCGCTGCGCATGATGCATCAAAACCCAACATGGGCGCCAACGAATGAGATTGAGTTTGTGTACGATTGTTAGACCACTAGACTCGAACATAAATAGTGCATCGAACTGTGAAGTATGATCTATTGGTATTCAGTTTATGAAAATTTGAGTCTTACTGGTAAGTCCATATTTATAATTTCATGGATTGTGTATTTGATCATTGTGTTCTATTGGCTTATGTGATACTGTGTATCCCATTTTTTACTGAGCCTCGCAGCTCACCCCCTTTAGTTTTGAGTTTTGCAGTTCACTGTTGATCGATGTTCGCTATTGAAAAGATATGGGTTCGAGCAAGTTTATAGAGCACTTGGGGATGATAGTGATATTTTTGTTCATTGTTTTAGAAATTATAAGATGTAATATATTGTTATTTAAGGAAATTAAGATTGAAAAATTTTGGGTCGTTACAAATAGTACCGATTCCACTTGAAATTGGCGGGAATACTCTAAACTTAAAAAAATATATATATATATATATATATATATATTAATAATTTGTCATAAAACAAATATACGAGTATACTAACTTATCACAACTTTGACAAGATATGCATATTATGATGCTAAATTGTGGAAATGTTTTCTTTTATTTAAATATGAGTCACATAGAAAAAAAAATATAGAAAACAAACCACCAAAATAAAATTGCATACGAAATATTTCAAAAATAATTTTGCACTACTTTCAACATTAATTGAGAAAATTAATTAAATAAAGTAATCATATTTACAATACAAACAATGACAATGTTTGTAAAATAAAAAACTAACATTTATATCATGCTTTACCAAAAAAAAAAAGAAAAAGAAAAAGAAAACGGCATTGAGCCATGTGCAGCCCGGTTTACACAAAAGCCCAAATGTCGGCCTTATTCAAACCCAAATATACAACAAACCCTGCATAACACCGACCCATATTTCCTTTTCACATATATCTCGAAAATCTATCCACTTCAACAGTTCCTAATCTGAAACCCTACATAGCCGCTTATCACCTACCTCTCTTCATGGTTTTGCCGATTGACCAAAAGTGACTACAATCCTTCTAAAAACACCACTCCTTGATTATAATCTCTCGGATGTCAACTACAAATAATAATTCCAAACATATGATTCCGCTACTACTAAGTCGAAGCAAAGGAAATCTTCGAATGAAGAACAAAGTCAGATCTAGTACAAATATGTGTGCAAAATAAATTGTTGAAGAAAGATTCCAAACTCCGTCCACAGATCTGGTAAAAAATCTATCCTTGATTTCAATTATTTTTGGAAAAAAAATCTCCTCAAGTGGATGTGCTAAATATTATCAGATCTGAATTTATACAACTAATGTTACTAAATATAAAAAATAAAGTGGTTATTACATCATCACAAACTATACCTGTTGTTTAAATTTATTTATACAAATAAAAAAAAATCTTGGGTCGAAATGTTTTTCTGTAGAATTTGTTTCAGATATTACAAAATCTATTCTCGTTAAAAAAAATTGTAAATTATAAATCTACTGACTATCTAGACGATTTAAATGAGTACATATAATATATTTGTTTTATTTTGGTAAAACATACATAAGCGCACAAATACCTATTATATATATAGATCCAAAAAATAATAGTTATAAAAATAAATTGTTATTGAAAAAAAAATAACAAACAATTTTTTTTATTGATGTTCAATTTGTCACATAACATGATAACAATGAGTTTTTACTTAGTGTTTGCTCATGAATAAGTAGAGAAAATGTTTTATGCAGTGACACCGTAAAACTAATCATTTGCAGAGCCCAATTGTTACATGCCACATCAGCCAAAATTCATGAACTCACATTATTCTCCTAGACTAACATGCATTGTAACAACTTACCCTTCACCCCGTTTCTCACACATTTCACTTTCTCTTTCCTCCTATTTTCCTCTTATTTCCCCTAATTTCTCTACACACAGACCCACTTCCATAAAAATCATATTTAATCTTTGCTAATTACCTATGGATACTTGTAAGGATCCCGCCCCGCGCAGAAACGCACTGAGTATGGGGCGAAACGCCAAACACGGGAACCGGTCAAATTTAACGGAGTCGCCACATTTTGTTAATTTTAAACCCAACAAAATGACAAAGGTTTGAGTTCAAGAGTTCGGAGATCAGGTTACAACTTGGGAAGGGTTTTTACGTCCTCCCAAGTTGCCTCGGACAAAGCTGAGTCTCCCTTGTTAGTTAACAAAAGTGCATGTGTGTGTGTGTGTTTTAACGGAAAATCTTTGTTTTAACCTTTTATTTATCTTTTCAACTGAAAAAGGGTTTGTTTGGCAAGAAAACAGAAGACAGAAGGGAAAAATGGTCAATCTCCCCATACGGCCAAAGTAGCCGTACGGATGGGGAGACCATTCCTGGGATTTTACAGTTTATTCAAGCAACAGTCTAGTTCTAGGCAGAAACAGAGCATTCTGCTTGAACTGGACCAAACTGTTCTGATTCCAGTTTGTTATTCCAACACAAAAACAACATTAACAACTCATTCCTATGCCATTTGATCATCTAAGAACCTCCCAAAGCAAGAGTTTGGGCATGATCAAAGGCAATCATGGGAGAAACATGAAAAAGGTGGCCAATATGCCCTTTTGAGCCATAGTGATCATTTGATGAGTAAAGATTGAAACTTTACCATCAAAATGGCTCTTCTAGGCAAGATTAATCCTCTAGGGACAAGAATAAACCATAAAGATTGGATCTTTATTACCCAAACTTAGGAATTTTAGGCTAGATCAAGGTGATGAGGATAAAGATTGAGACTTTATCCTCAACATGATCATCATAGCTTAAAATGAGCAAAATGAACAACAAGAGCATCATCCATGACAAAAATGTAAATGAACAATCAACAAGCCATGATCAAACTAGGTTTGAACGTCTTCCACACAAAGTATGGAGGGCACCTTTGATCATCTCATGGCTTGGACTAGGAAATATAAATAATAATAGATATATGTATATTGCTTGAATGGACAAGACTTGGAAGAATGTAAAGATCAACAATAAATGACAAGATCAAAGATAAATAGAGTTCTTAGATGAAGAGAAGGAGGGGGAGGAGGTGGCTTTACCTATCTTGGTTTAGGACAATCTTCCTTTCTCTCTTTCAGTCTTTGTTCACTCTTACTCACACTATTCTGAGGTGAATTCGACAGAATAACCTTAGTTCTAATGTTTTATCCCCCCCTGAAATGATCACCAAGGGGTTCTATTTATAGGGACTGAGGGTGCCCAAACCAGCCGTACGGCTAGGCCCCTCTAGTACCCAAAGCATCCGTACGGCTCAGCCTGGCGAGCTTCTGGATTTTTCCAATTTTATACCAGAGTAGTCCTGGAATTTATAGCTTATCCTAGGGAGGTCCTGGCCTATTAGCTTATCCCTGAAACGGTGCTAAGGCTACCTCTAAGATAGGTCGGTTTTAGATTGGGGTACTTACAGAGCCCCTCGGCAACGTCGCTTCGAAGAAGTGGGGTTGTCGATAGAAATAAGCATCCCAATCTGACGGGACGACGGCTTTAACCGATTTTGGTTGCATGGCTGGACCTAGTGGTATAGGATTCCTACGTATCCCATTCGCGGGGAATCAAGCCTAACGTAGTTCGGAGGTACGCGGGGTTACATAGGTCCGCAAGGAGGCATGACTCTAGGGGTCAGAGGGGAGACATGGTCAACTTGGCTCTATGGGAGAGGGTTGACTTGCAGGGGGTACGGTCAACTTAACTCTATAGGAGAGGGTTGACTTACACGGGACAGATTTTTACTGGGCTTACGTCGGGGATGGCCTATGGTGACTATTCTAAGTCTGAGCTTGACCGGGGTCAACTCCATCTTTGGGGAGATTGACGGGAAAACTGGTCTTACGTCCCTCTAAGGACTGCCGGGACAAAGGCTCTAGCCTATAACGACTATTCTAAGTCATAGCTTGACCGGGGTCAACTCCGTCTTTGGGGAGATTGACGGGAAAACTGGTCTTACGTCCCTCTGAGGACTGCCGGGACAAAGGCTCTAGCCTATAACGACTATTCTAAGTCATAGCTTGACCGGGGTCAACTCCATCTTTGGGGAGATTGACGGGAAAACTGGTCTTACGTCCCTCTGAGGACTGCCGGGACAAAGGCTCTAGCCTATAACGACTATTCTAAGTCATAGCTTGACCGGGGTCAACTCCATCTTTGGGGAGATTGACGGGAAAACTGGTCTTACGTCCCTCTAAGGACTGCCGGGACAAAGGTTCTAGCCTATAACGACTATTCTAAGTCATAGCTTGACCGGGGTCAACTCCGTCTTTGGGGAGATTGACGGGAAAACTGGTCTTACGTCCCTCTGAGGACTGCCGGGACAAAGGCTCTAGCCTATAACGACTATTCTAAGTCATAGCTTGACCGGGGTCAACTCCATCTTTGGGGAGATTGACGGGAAAACTGGTCTTACGTTCCTCTAAGGACTGCCGGGACAAAGGCTCTAGCCTATAACGACTATTCTAAGTCATAGCTTGACCGGGGTCAACTCCATCTTTGGGAGATTGACGGGAAAACTGGTCTTACGTCCCTCTAAGGACTGCCGGGACAAAGGCTCTAGCCTATAACGACTATTCTAAGTCATAGCTTGACCGGGGTCAACTCCATCTTTGGGGAGATTGACGGGAAAACTGGTCTTACGTCCCTCTAAGGACTGCCGGGACAAAGGCTCTAGCCTATAACGACTATTCTAAGTCATAGCTTGACCGGGGTCAACTCCATCTTTGGGGAGATTGACGGGAAAACTGGTCTTACGTCCCTCTGAGGACTGCCGGGACAAAGGCTCTAGCCTATAACGACTATTCTAAGTCATAGCTTGACCGGGGTCAACTCCATCTTTGGGGAGATTGACGGGAAAACTGGTCTTACGTCCCTCTGAGGACTGCCGGGACAAAGGCTCTAGCCTATAACGACTATTCTAAGTCATAGCTTGACCGGGGTCAACTCCATCTTTGGGGAGATTGACGGGAAAACTGGTCTTACGTCCCTCTGAGGACTGCCGGGACAAAGGCTCTAGCCTATAACGACTATTCTAAGTCATAGCTTGACCGGGGTCAACTCCGTCTTTGGGGAGATTGACGGGAAAACTGGTCTTACGTCCCTCTGAGGACTGCCGGGACAAAGGCTCTAGCCTATAACGACTATTCTAAGTCATAGCTTGACCGGGGTCAACTCCGTCTTTGGGGAGATTGACGGGAAAACTGGTCTTACGTCCCTCTGAGGACTGCCGGGACAAAGGCTCTAGCCTATAACGACTATTCTAAGTCATAGCTTGACCGGGGTCAACTCCGTCTTTGGGGAGATTGACGGGAAAACTGGTCTTACGTCCCTCTGAGGACTGCCGGGACAAAGGCTCTAGCCTATAACGACTATTCTAAGTCATAGCTTGACCGGGGTCAACTCCGTCTTTGGGGAGATTGACGGGAAAACTGGTCTTACGTCCCTCTGAGGACTGCCGGGACAAAGGCTCTAGCCTATAACGACTATTCTAAGTCATAGCTTGACCGGGGTCAACTCCATCTTTGGGGAGATTGACGGGAAAACTGGTCTTACGTCCCTCTGAGGATTGCCGGGACAAAGGCTCTAACCTATAACGACTATTCTAAGTCATAGCTTGACCGGGGTCAACTCTATCTTTGGGGAGATTGACGGGAAAACTGGTCTTACGTTCCTCTAAGGACTGCCGGGACAAAGGCTCTAGCCTATAACGACTATTCTAAGTCATAGCTTGACCGGGGTCAACTCCATCTTTGGGGAGATTGACGGGAAAACTGGTCTTACGTCCCTCTAAGGACTGCCGGGACAAAGGCTCTAGCCTATAACGACTATTCTAAGTCATATCTTGACCGGGGTCAACTCCATCTTTGGGGAGATTGATGGGAAAACTGGTCTTACGTCCCTCTAAGGACTGCCGGGACAAAGGCTCTAGCCTATAACGACTATTCTAAGTCATAAGCTAATGGGCTTACGTCGAGGACGGCCATATTTTGACAACAAGTTTTTTTAACTGGGCTTACGTCGAGGACGGCCATAATAAGCATTAAGCAAATGACCATTTCCAAATTTTAACTTTTAACTGGGCTTACGTCGAGGACGGCCATAATAAGCATTAAGCAAAAGACCATTTCCAAATTTTAACTTTTAACTGGGCTTACGTCGAGGACGGCCATAATAAGCATTAAGCAAAAGACCATTTCCAAATTTTAACTTTTAACTGGGCTTACGTCGAGGACGGCCATAATAAGCATTAAGCAAAAGACCATTTCCAAATTTTAACTTTTAACTGGGCTTACGTCGAGGACGGCCATAATAAGCATTAAGCAAAAGACCATTTCCAAATTTTAACTTTTAACTGGGCTTACGTCGAGGACGGCCATAATAATTTCACAAAGCTGGGCTTACGTCGCTAGGACTGCCTGTGACGACTTCGGGAACCTAAATTTTCTAGGTTCAATTCAAGTTGCATGAGCCAAGGAGGGCATTTTTCGGTTGCATTTATGACATTGGTTGGGAAAGGGCTTTAAATGGGTTGGACCTCAAAGCTAACAAGAAATCATCAATCCTGACAGGGCTAAAGTAGCCGTACGGCTCGAGAAGGAAGTACTCCTTTTTCATTCAATTTTGTTCCAGGCCTGGTTATCTACTTAAATGCCAGAGTCCTGAGTTCATCAATCAGTTCGTCTTCTTCATTTCGAAAGCTCCTTCTTCCATGGAACCCTTTCTCATGGAGAAACCACCAAAATTGTCCAAAATTATCAAGAATGTTTCGAGGGTAACCTTAGGCTTTGGATGCGGTCCCACATGAGGAATCACAAGGGAACTTTCCAATCCATGTTTGGCCTTCAATCCCTTTGGTCTCTCAAGGAGTTCATTCCGGATCTTGAGCTATTGAGGGCCGCTGCGTCCTTTTGGGATGTTAGGAGGCATGTCTATTGTTTCTCCTACAAGGAAATCACTCCTACTTATGAGGATTTCAAGGCTTTGGTGGGCGGCGTGGACACGGAGGTCATAGCTCTTCCTTCGGTTGATGACACCATGTGTGTTGAGAGGTTGGTTTCTCTTCTTGGTATTTCTTTGGAAGAGGCCTAATGCATGGTCCTTGATCACACTTTCATTGATATTTCGGATGTCCCTGAGAAGTTCATGGATCGCACGGATGAGGCTTCTTGGAATGCCTTTGGTTTATGCGTCCTTGCTTTTTTCTACATGGTCAGTTCCAAGGGCACCTGCCATCGGGTTTTATTGAGTGTCCTCGAGGAGTACCGTGTGGGGAAGGATGTTGTCTCCTTGATCTTGGGCGAGACCCTTCACGGTATGGACCGCTTGGCTTTGGGGGATGGTTTCATGCGCAGCGGTAGCCCTGCCTTGCTTACTTTGTGGTTGAGGGAGAGGTTGATGGCCATTCCGGAGGCTCCTATCTCTCACAATCCTTGGTCTTACTCTTTGAGAGGCATTATCTTGGACCTAGTTCAGAGTGATTGGGAGGCTTACATGGCTCGCCTCACGACTGCCGAGATACGCTGGCTAGTTCCCCATTGGCGTATTGGCTCGGTGCGGGAGTATCAAGATAATTCCCCCTTTGTTCGGGTGCCAGGACTCTTGGGTTCATCTCATTATATCCCTTCTTTGGTCCGTCGTCAGTTTGGGTTACCGCAGACTCCACTGTTGGAGTGGTCGGGTGTCAACCCGGAGCATTTGAGGCTTCCATCTCTGTCTATGTGGGATTCCTCCACCGTCTCATTCCTGTCCCGATCGTGGACTTACTCCCTCTTTCCAGCTCGGGCACTTCTTGGGAGAGCGGCTAGCATGGTTTTGACCACGGTGTACTTGGACTGGTATGAACAGACCATGGGACAGACTCAGAGGCTCATTGAGGAGAGGCGTGAGGCTATTCTTGGTGAGACTTATGGTCCTAGCAGGGTTCTAAGGGAGACCGAAGCTGTGGCGAGTGGCCATAACATTACTGGAGACGTTGTTGAGAACTACAGAGTTTTGGCAGACAGGAGGATGGCCGCGATGCCTAAGGCGGGGGCACGAATGGAGGATTTTCGGGCTCGGGCTGCCGCCAATGCGGCTTTGAGGGCGACCGGGCTCGTAGATGACGCTGGAAGAGCCTCTGATCATGGAAAAGGGGGAATTGACATCTTTGAGGTGAAGAAAAAGAAGACCCGAAGAAGTCAAAAGAAGAAGTGGAGGGACGAAGAACAGTGATTTCCATGTATCCACCCATTGCCATTGCAGACACATTAGTTTATCTTAGGTATTTTAGTTATGTCTTAAGCATGTTAGTTGGGTCGAGAGTAGACCGTGATTGAACTCATCAAAGAAGTGTTTTTAACTGTGATGAAAATGGTTACTTATGAAGCCAATTTGCATTCTCATGGAGCTCTTGCTCAAGTCCAAATTTGATTTTTATTTATTTTTTAGACCGGACCAAAGATTGGCTGCCTACGTTCCCCTTTTACAAATGAAAATCTAAGGGGCTAAGGTCATCGTAGTTCATTTCTTCCAAAAAAATTTAGGATGCGACCCTGTTTTTTCTCTAGACCGCCCAAATGGGTTTTCAATCTAGGTGGGTATATTCTTTTAGCACCCCCCCCTTTTTTTTTTAAACAAAGTAACGACGGAGCTTATCACCATTGACTGGGTGCAAAAAGGGATTGCCGTCCAAGTCTGCGAGCCTCATTGCGCCCCCTGAAAAGACTTCTTGTACCACAAAGGGACCAATCCACACGGGTTCCCATTTTCCATCGGGATTAGACCTCCCCGGGGGTTTTTCCTTAAGGACTAAATCTCATGCCCGAATCTCTCGAGGCTTTACCTTCTTATCAAAGGCTCGCGCCATTCTCCCTTGGTAGGCGCGGATGTGTTCCATGGCTCTCAGGCGACGTTCGTCCAACAAGGCCAGCTCATCATGTCGGCTTCGAAGCCAATCGACCTCGTGGATCTTATTTTCCAACAAAACTCTTAGTGATGGTACTTCCAATTCTGCGGGGAGCATGGCTTCCATTCCGTACGTCAAAGCAAAAGGAGTTTCTCCTGTGGCTGTTCTGACCGAAGTCCGGTAGCCCCACAAAGCTAGGTGTAGCTTTTCGGGCCAATATCTTCCCCGTGTTGCCATCTTTCTAATGATCCTCTCAAGCGTTTTGTTGGCGGCTTCTACCGCGCCATTGGTCTGGGGTCTATATGGGGAGGACTTGTGGCGAGTAACTCGGAATTCTCCCAATAATCGATCGCATTCTCCCTCGAAGTGCGAGCCGTTGTCGGTAATGACCTCGTTCGGGACCCCGTACCGGCACGTGATATTCTCTTTTATAAATCCTGCCACTTTCTTGGAGGTGAGGACCCGGTATGACTTAGCCTCTACCCACTTTGTGAAGTAATCCACGGCTACCAAAACAAACTCGTGACCATTGCTACCAGACGGGGAGATTTTCCCGATAACATCTATGCCCCATGTTGAGAAGGGCCATAGTGTAGTCATGCAGTAGAGATGATGAGGCGGTAGGTGGTTGAGGTTGGAGAAACGCTGACATTTATCACACCTCCTTACGAATTGCATGCAATCTGTTTCCATTGAGATCCAGAAGTAATCCATCCGCAGAATGGTTTGCATTAATGCCCTTGCGTTCATATGAGGACCACACACTCCACCATGAACTTCTTGCATGAGTTCTTTTGCCCTTTCCCCACTTATGCATCTAAGGAGAAGGCCCTGATGGCGTTTTTTGTATAGGATGTCCCCCAGGATGACGTAATTGGATGCCAACCACTTGAGTGCCGTCATACCTTTGGCTTTGATCCCGTATAAATATTATCCCTTTTCATTCATGAAGGAAGCTTCTCCTTCTTTGAGGAATTGGTAAATCTGGTTGTACCATGGCTCCTTTACCTCTTCTAGGATTGCTCCGATTTTGAAGCAGTATGCTGGGCTTTCCTTTCTCCCGACCCGTAATGGTTTTATCAATTTTCCCTCGGGGATTTCCACCAATGAAGCCAAAGTTGCTAGGGCGTCGGCGAAACGGTTCCGGACCCTCGGCAGGTAATGGAAGCTGACCTCTTGGAATTGTGCTATGAGCTCTTCCATATAGGCATAATATTTTCGCAAACCGGGATCCAGTGTTTTCCATTTGTTTGAGACTTGGTTGATAATCAAGGCCGAATCGCCGTATACTTCCAGCTCCTTAACATTCCTTTCCAAAGCTGCCTCCAAACCGGCTGTGCATGCCTCATATTCTGCGGCATTGTTGGTGACATCGAAGTTCAATTTGATGGCGATGGGGGTGTGCTCGTCTTTTGGGTTCACCAAGAGCAATCCTACACCGTTTCCTCTTTTATTGGCAGCTCCGTCGAAGAACAATTGCCACCTATTTCCTCCCTCGAGGCTAAAGATTCCTTCATCTGGGAATTTTGGTTCGGGCCCCCTTTCTTCATTACTAGGGAAATCTGCCAAGTGTTATGCCAAAACCCTTCCTTTGACTGCTTTTCTCGACACATAACTGATATCGTACTCGGCTAAGAAGAAGGACCATTTGGCAAGCCTCATAGACAAAGATGGCTTTTCCAATAAGCATTTGATGCGGTCTATTTTGGAAATAAGTTGTATCGGATGAGCCTGCATGTAATGTTTTAACTTTCTCACGACCCATACCAATCCTGCGCAAGTCTTCTCAATTGGGGAGTAGTTGAGCTCGCTTCCTTGTAGCTTACGGCTCACAAAGTAGATGGCATTTTCCACCTTTGAATCTTTCTTCTCTTGGGCCAACATTGCTCCTATCGACGCATCAGTCACCATTAGGTAAAGTAAGAGTGGCTTGTCTTTGTGCGGAGGGCATAGAATTGGTGGTTGGATGAGGTAGGCCTTAATCTTGTCGAAGGCTTTTTGGCACTCCCCGTTCCATTTGACCTCGGCATTCTTTCTTAGCAGTTTGAAGATGGGCTCACAAATGGGAGTGAGTTGGTTTATAAAGCGGCTGATGTTTTGCAACTTTCCCATGAAGGCTTTTACCTCTGTTTGGGTGCGAGGCGGCCTCATTTCCACAATTGACTTAACCTTTTGAGGATCAATTTCGATGCCCCGTTCGGTGACCATGTATCCCAAAACCTTGCCATGAGAAACCCCAAAAGTGCACTTGGCCGGATTAAGTCTCATGGAGTGCTTCCTAAGCCTGTCAAAGAACTTTCTCAAGTCTATCAAATGTTTCCCGTCAGAACCCTTAGAATGCACGATCATGTCATCGACATACACTTATATTTCCTTATGGATCATGTCGTGGAAGAGTGCGGTCGCAGCTCTTTGGTAGGTAGCCCCAGTGTTTCGCAACCCGAAAGGCATCACGGTATAGCAAAAGGTTCCCCATGGGGTGATGAAGGCAGTTTTTTCCTGGTCCTCCTCTGCCATCTTAATCTGGTTATATCCGGCGAATCCATCCACAAAAGACTTAACCTCAAAGCTAGAGGTTGTATCCACAAGCATGTCGATGCTTGGGAGGGGAAAGTCATCTTTGGGACTCACTTTGTTGAGATCCCTGAAGTCGACGCAGCATCGAACCTTTCCGTTGGCCTTTGTGACCGTTACTATGTTGGAGAGCCATGAGGGGTATTCTATCACTCTTATAAAGCCGACCCGAAGCAACTTCTCAATCTCTTCTTTGACCTGCAGGGACCATTCTGGTTTGATCTGCTGAAGTTTTTGCTTAACGGGTTTCACCTCGGGGTCCACGGGGATCCTGTGTTCCACGATCGAAGCATCCAACCCTGGCATATCCTTATAAGACCATGCAAACACATCTACATACTCTTTGAGTAGCTCAACCAAAGCTTCCCTTTCGGCCCCTTTGAAGTATTCCCCAATCTGTGTCTCCTTCGGTTCATTTTCGGTTCCCAAATTCACCTTAGTCAAAACCTCTTCGGCAGCTTGGGCACGGTTTTCCTCTTGATCAGCAACCTGCTTTGATGACTGTTTAATGTTTGGATTGTTTAGTGCGTCTGCATTATTAGGTGATTCATTATTAACCATTTTCAGATTATTAGTTAATTTATCATCTAATAAGTTGGCAATGAGGGGATACTCGGAAAGGTCTATCATTTCATTCAATGCAAACGGGAATACAACGTTGGCTACAAGTTCATAATCCTCGGGCGTGAGGCCCTCGGAGGAGACAGACTCGAATTGAAAGACAAGAGATTGGGGAGACTCAACTACATTGGATCCTATGACATTTGACTCTAGGGGACGAGGGACCAGTCCAAGTTTCGTGGTCATTTCTTCTTTGCTCGCCACCGGTCCAGAGAAGGTTACCCAATTCTTCAGAGGCATGTCCGTTGGCTTTGCAAGAGTGTGTGGGTCAAAGGTTGCAAGAGGTCCATCTTCAATCACGGCAATCATTTCCTTTTCGAAGTTAATTAGGTCAGGTACAACCAAGTCTTCTTCGAACATTCTTTGCGGTTACCACACCGTTCCACTCATTGCCCATAGCATCCTTGGCGGCGCCCTTAGGAACTTCCTCCTTAAACTTGTATCCGCCATTTTGTCCCCAGACGGATCCCCTTTCCTTGCTAGCTCCCGTCACAGACAAGGTTTCAAACTCTTTTACCATTTCGGGCACCCCCTTGAAGGTGTATTCGTGGCTGATAGTAGTATTGGTAGGATCTTTTATCTTGGGCGTATCCAGAAATGCCCTCCTCACGGGGTTTGCCACTATCCCTCGAAACCTTTTGAGATCCTCTTGCAACTTATCCCAATTGGTCATCATCGGCTCTCCTGGCTCTGGGGGTTCGACTTGAACTCCCCCCTTCCACAAAGTAACGGCTCATATCAAAGGTATAAGGATGAAGGTTAGGGGTTTTAAACGGAGTCCCTTGAGCCCTGGCTTGGCTTTTCTTCCGAGCCACTTCTTTATCCATCCTGAGGTCTCCGGGGGTGGGTTTGTATCCCAATCCATGAAGCGTGTTTTGCTCTTTGATCTCAACAATCTTGTGAGTCCCTTGGAGCTTCCTTCCTAGTCCGAGCCCCGGGAGGTAGCGCATCAGACGCATCATTCTCATCGCAGGAGGAATCTTATCCTTGGTGAGCGTGAGATCTACACAAGAAATGTGGGTTTTGGGTGGTACTTCTGTGAAGCCAGTCAAAACCATGCCGCTTCCCTCATGCTTAATTTCTAACACAGGAATCCCATTGGTGTTGGTTCCTTCTGTGGTCACACTGTCCCCATAAATAGTTGTCAAGTTACCCCCTTGCACGTATTTCACACATTGATGGAGAGTGGAGGCGACCCCGTTGACTTTGTGGAGCCACGGGCGTCCCAATAAGGCAGTGAAGGATATGGGGATGTCAAGCACTTGGAAGTCGGTCGGCATCATTTGTTTCCCAAACCAAGGGTTCAAAGTGGCCACCCCTAAGACTGAGCGGGCCGTGGAATCATAAGCCTTAACAGTGATCACGGAAGGCTTTAGGTCGGTGGTATCAAGGCCAAGTAGGTCCATCATCTTGGCGGGGAGGACATTCATGGCGGAGCCGTTATCGACCAGAACCCGAGGGAGGCGGCGATCATCCAATTGTACCGTGATGTAAAGGGCCTCGTTATGGCTAGCCCCAAACTTCGGCAAATCCAAATCTGTGAATGTGATGATATTTCCGTACTGAACACTTCCGATCATTTGTACGGCTTCCTCGGGGGTAGCTGTGGTGGGTACCATAGTGTGGGCCAAGCATTCCTCCAACTTGAGATTATGAGGGTAGGAGGAAGTAAGGAGGGACCACAAAGATATGTTAGCTTGTGTCCTCTTAAGTTGGGCTAAGATGGGATCCTCTTCTCCGGAACCTGGGGGTTTCGCCTCATCAACAAGAAGGGGAGGCGCTCGGTGTTCCGGTGGTGGAGGTTTCTTAGGGTTCTCCGTGTGCACTTGCCCTGATCGAGTTAATACACTTACATCCAAGGAGTCATCGACTTTTATCATCTCATCTCCGATAAGCGGAGGGTTTTGGGTACCGTAGGGCCATGCCTCCCTCCTTAACTCATTTACCGTGACCATTTGTTTTGGGGTGGATGTTGACCCACAAATTTCTCCTAGGGAGATAGGGTGGTGGTTCTGGCTCTTCCCGGCTCCCACAGTTTCACGGAGCTTTTCCAGGGTGAGCATGCAACAATAATTATCTGGGAACGCTGATCCGTCAAACAGCGGCGGTGGCGGAGATAGTAGTGGCAAAGCTAAGAAATCATCCAAGGCCGGAAATTCCTCTTTTTCCAATTTCGGGGAGAAAACACAAGGAGCCATATTTGAGGATACTTCATCATCATCACTTTCACATAGGATCCGGAGCTCCTTGTGAGGTAGAGAACGAACGGCTTCTTTCATTTGGGTGAGATACCCTTCATAGTCAATCATTTCTGGGATCTTTGCGACCTCGGACCCGTTTCGTTTAATTGTCCTCTTGCCCGTAGATGAACTACATGCCTCAATGATATGGAAGCAATCATCATGGGAAAGGCTATCCCCATTCGAGCATTGGCTTTCGCTGTCCAACGTACTCTTAATGGACTTTTCCATCTCCTCCATACATTGTTCAAACGTTAAATCATGTTCGGTGAGTGTTATTACGACCAATTCATCGGCGTTTTGGTGGGGTACCCTTGCACTCATCAAATTGGCGATCATAAAGTCAGATGGGCATCTCATATCTCCTTCTTGCACACATGCCCATAAAGCTTCCTTCCATTCTTCCCCAATTTGAGCCATTGGGACATTGAATTCCAAAAGGTTCACAGGTGTAGGCTCCTCGAACTCAATCATATTAATGCCTTGGTTTTTGGGGAAATGGTTATTAATCACGCTCGGGCCACGGGGGTGTTCAAGTTTTCCTTTGTCAATGAGGTCGAGGATGATGCGTTTTATCACGGAGCAATCATCGGTATTGTGGCCATGATAATTGTGGAAGGCGCATCTTTTGTTTTGGTCAAGGGGTTTCTCGGGATTCCTTGGCTGATAGTTGACCAAAGGTTTTACAAGGCCTTGCTTGACTAACCCTTCGAACACCTTACTCATAGGCATTCCGAAATCCTCAAACCTTACATACTGACGCCTTTCTACAGCCCCACCCTTTTGAGAGGCTTGCCTTGAGCTTCCTTCTTGGATGCTGTTAACCGTTCCCAGGGTTTCTTTCCCTTTACCGGTGGTCGGAGGGCGGTACCTATACAAGTTTCCGCTATTTTGGGCCGGAGACTGCTCATTGAGAGCCTTCTCAAATTTGGATCCTGCGGTTACCATGGCTCGGAGATTGGGGTAGAAGTGATGGCTGATCAAAGCTCGCAGTTGGGGTTTCAGGCATGACTGAAATATATCCAACTGTTCATCCTCGGTGGGAGGATTGGAAATTTCTCCCAATTTGTAGTTCCATCTTTTGTAAAATTCACTGATCGGCTCTTCGGTCTTTTGCAGTGTGCTTTGCAAATCGGTGCGATTGGTTTCCCACTCCAAGTTAGAACGGTACTTGGTGAGGAATGCTTCCTTAATCCGGTCCCATGTGGTTCGAGACTCATCCTTTAAGTTGAAGAACCATTTGAGTGCATTTCCCCTTAAGGACAACTGAAAGTGATCAGCCATTTGCTGCAAGGTGCAACCCTTCGCCCTCATTGCCAAGGTGTAGGCATTGAGGTGAGTCTGGGGACAGGCGGTCCCGTCAAATTTGTCAATTTCCGGCATTTTGAACCGATGAGGGAGTGGTACGACCTTATCGGGGTCCGTGACTCCCGAGGTGAACTTCTTCTCGTTCATTCCCTCGAACTTTTCCTCCATTTGTTTCATCTTCTCAACTATCCATCCCACTTGAGGGTCCACATGGGGGTTGGAGTTGACGGATCCCATGATTTGACTTGTCAATGGCACTGCGTTGGGAGGTGAAGTGGTGGAGGGGACTATCGGAGGAGGATTTGTAGGTGGCAAGTGGGTGTAGACATACCCTGGCGCCAGGTTGCTTGTTGGGATATATGGTGGGGTAGTTTTGGATGTTTGGGCCATCGGGTAGTAGAGTGGGTAAGGCACTTCTCTAGAGATGGTTGGCAGGGCCGGAGGCGGCAAGCCGGCAGTAGACGGGGCCAAGGGTGCTTGAATGTTTGGGAACGTGTCATATAGATTGAACCCCGGTGGGTACATGGAAGCGACACCCGGGGGACAAGGGGAACATGAGTGATGGGCACATTTTGATGAGTGGCGGTTTGGGATGTGGGACGTGAGGTCCCCACATTTGGGTAAGTTTGAGGGGGTGGGACCCGACTGTACCCTTGAGGTTGCACATTCTCAATTCCTTCTTCGTCAGTGATTTCCACAAAGCCTCCGTCGTTTTAAAACACAATGGCTACCCCTTTCTGTCTCATGATCTCCGTGACCCTATTCTGCATATCCTCGAGGCGTTTTCTGTCATTCTCCTCCTGGGCCCTGGCGGCCTCTAAAGCCTGTACCAACTCTTCCCTGCTAAGACCGTTCGGATCTGTGGCATTGTCACCCCCACTACTACTTCCTGCCGGGCTAGTCATTTGGAAAAACCTCAATGAAGCTGTCGATGAACTGTCCGACTCGGCACTAATCAGGCGATGACCCAGAAATCTGACCCACTTTTTATGCGCTGTGGAGAAGGAGGTTCATTTCAGACTCAGGTATGGACTCGGGTCGGTGTTTAGGGGCAAACAGGCTTTAGGCTCATGCAACATGAAAGTTTATTATTATTGATTAATTATGTTCACATTTACTTAAAACAGATTTATTCCTAACTGGTTGGAAAAGATCGCTCTTCTTTTTCGCAACTATTCTATAATCCTGGATCAGTGGAGGCCATCACTACGCTTATAGACCCCTCGTTTTTCACCTGTATTGCACGCTCCCAAGGACGGACTATCCCGGGCGAGGGTCCTATAGGGCACGCGGCTTCCACCGATCAAAAGAAATGAACCTAGGGTCTACTGCATCGTAAAGCTCTCAATATGCGGGCTATTCTAATCATGGTTAAGCCCCAGTCGGGATCGAGACTTTTCTCCGAAGGCTACACCGAAGGCTGAACCGACATTCCGACATGACCTCATTTTGAATGAGGCGTCTCGATCCTTGACTATGGGCTTAGGGATGATCAAAATAACTCGTACATTAGGGCTCGACGACACGGTGTCACCCTATCCTTAGTACATGGCCCTTGCTAATTGCGGTCGTCACTAACACATGAGTTGGAGGCTGGTTAGGTCACGCTTGCATTACATCAAGGAGTCACAACTCGGGCATTAATTTGGCCACAATTAGCTTTGAGCACGTATCAAGGATGTGGTAACGTGAACTAGACCAAAAACCAACCATAGTCACGGTATTTGTGTGTCACGGACAAGTGTGGTTGACTCGGTTCGGAAGGGAAGGTGGGATGGACCCGTGCGCGCATCGAAGGGAACAAGAGCGCCCAACGAGCTACATCGTGGCATCCACCCCGGGTTTAAAAACGTGCACGGTCAAGTGCGCATGGTGTGAAGTCATTCTATGCTCCTTTTTTGAGTAAAAAGAGAGATTTTCAATTCGTTTTTCGATAGCATGAGCATGGCATAAGCAAGATATGAACAAGCATGGATTGAGCAATTTATACACAACAAATCAAGGAATATAAGCAAACAAAGACCAAAACTTGTACATGTACCAAGTTGTGCACAACAAAGAATTTTGAATCAAACTTTCGCAAAAGAAATATTTTACATTGAAACTCTTTTGTACAAAACAATTTGTGCACAACGAGAAGACTCAAGAAAAAACCCTTACAAAAAGGATTATGCACGATGAGGTTTTGGAAACCATTTTATTGACAAAAGATCATGCATAACCAAGTCTTATCACCTTTTTAAATCAAGTTTTGGCCAAAAGAATGAAGGTAATGTGCACAAGTAAGACTGTAAATTTGGAACCTGGACAAGTAGAAGCAGAGGGGCACCCAGAATGTTGTAGCCCTGCACCAAACTGTTAATTGGCAACATTCTGGCCCCTACCCAAAGTAGCCGTACGGCTAAAGCAAGAGGGTAAAGATTTTTCTCAGTTTCTCCAACTTCTGATCATCAAGCCCCAGTTTATTTGTATTTCCAGAACGTTACTCAAAACAGAAACATCAAACACACACAAATATGCAAGAAGTCAACTAACGGGAACGGGAGTTTGACCCACACAAGAATGTCCCCGAATCTTCTAGAAAGAAGTCCGAAAGCACTCTCCTCCCCAGCGGAGTCGCCACTGTAAGGATCCCGCCCCGCGCGGAAACGCGCTGAGTATGGGGCGAAACGCCAAACACAGGAACCGGTCAAATTTAACGGAGTCGCCATATTTTGTTAATTTTAAACCCAACAAAATGACAAAGGTTTGGAGTTCAAGGGTTCGGAGGTCAGGTTACAACTTGGGAAGAGTTTTTACGTCCTCCCAAGTTGCCTCGGACAAAGCCGAGTCTCCCTTGTTAGTTAACAAAAGTGCATGTGTGTGTGTGTGTTTTAACGGAAAATCTTTGTTTTAACCTTTTATTTATCTTTTCAACTGAAAAAGGGTTTGTTTGGCAAGAAAACAGAAGACAGAAGGGAAAAATGGTCAATCTCCCCATACGGCCAAAGTAGCCGTACGGATGGGGAGACCACTCCTGGGATTTTACAGTTTATTCAAGCAACAGTCCAGTTCTAGGCAGAAACATAGCATTCTGTTTGAACTGGACCAAACTGTTCTGATTCCAGTTTGTTATTCCAACACAAAAACAACATTAACAACTCATTCCTATGCCATTTGATCATCTAAGAACCTCCCAAAGCAAGAGTTTGGGCATGATCAAAGGCAATCATGGGAGAAACATGAAAAAGGTGGCCAATATGCCCTTTTGAGCCATAGTGACCATTTGATGAGTAAAGATTGAAACTTTACCATCAAAATGGCTCTTCTAGGCAAGATTAATCCTCTAGGGACAAGAACAAACCATAAAGATTGGATCTTTATTACCCAAACTTGGGAATTTTAGGCTAGATCAAGGTGATGAGGATAAGATTGAGACTTTATCCTCAACATGATCATCATAGCTTAAAATGAGCAAAATGAACAACAAGACATCATCCATGACAAAAATGTAATGAACAATCAACAAGCCATGATCAAACTAGGTTTGAACCTCTTCCACACAAAGTATGGAGGGCACCTTTGATCATCTCATGGCTTGGACTAGGAAATATAAATATAATAGATATATGTATATTGCTTGAATGGACAAGACTTGCAAGAATGTAAAGATCAACAATAAATGACAAGATCAAATAAATAGAGTTCTTAGATGAAGAGAAGGGAGGGGGGAGGAGGTGGCTTTACTATCTTGGTTTAGGCCAATCTTCCTTTCTCTCTTTCACTCTTTGTTCACTCTTACTCACACTATTCTGAGGTGAATTCGACAGAATAACCTAGTTCTAATGTTTTCTCCCCCCCCCCTGAAATGATCACCAGGGGTTTCTATTTATAGGACTGAGGGTGCCCAAACCAGTCGTACGGCTAGGCCCCTCTAGTACCAAAGCATCCGTACGGCTCAGCCTGGCGAGCTTCTGGATTTTTCCAATTTATACCAGTAGTAGTCCTGGAATTTATAGCTTATCCTAAGGAGGTCCTGGCCTATTAGCTTATCCCTGAAATGGTGCTAAGGCTACCTACCTCTAAGATAGGCCGGTTTCAGATTGGGGTACTTACAATACTTCCCAGTGATTTGCCCAAATCGCATATGCTATTCCAGGTGATTCGGACGGTGTCATCGATCCGTCTGTTTGTCCTAAAGTAGTGGCCGATGCGATGATGCATAAGTAGACCGAATTGCCATTGTTGAACCACTAATCAGTCAATAATATGTATAATGTGGAGATGGGATTAAGGAGGAAGAAATTAGTGGCGATGTAGAGGACGGAGGCGACGAGAGGAGAAGATTTTGAGGAAGCGGCGCTTGAAACAGTAATGAGAATAGATTCCACGGAGGTGGACGGTGGTGCGGCCGCGATGGTGATCGGAAATATTTGGACTCAGGTGGAGTGGTTGGCATCTTCGGCACGAATTTGCTTGAAAATGGAAGAAAGG
>JAOWBW010001863.1:0-118522 GCA_026119855.1 Campanula takesimana | reverse complement strand
CGACCATGCCCTTTTTTTTTTTTGTTTTTTTTTTTTTTTGCTCCCACAACCTTTTTCCCTCCCACCAAAAGTAACACTTCTTATAACGAAATGTAACACTTTGTTTTTCAATGTAACATTTTTTTTTTCAAAAATGTACCACAATTTTGATGCAATAGATTAAAGATAACATAAAAATTAACGACTAAATTAATGTAACACTTTTTATAAAGGAATGTAACATTCTTTTTTCAAATGTAACACTTTTTTTTCAAAGTACCACCCATACTTTTTTGCCTTCAACAAAAGTAAACCACTTATTATAACAAAATGTAACACTTTTTTATTCAAATGTAACACTTTTTAAAAAAAATGTACCACAATTTTGCCTACAATAGATAAAGATAACATAAAGATTGACAACTAAATTAATGTAACACTTTTTATAAGGAATGTAACACTCATTTTTTCAAATGTAACACTTTTTTTCTCCGAAAATAACATAGGATGACAACTAAACTAATGTTACATTTTATAAAAAATGAATGTAAACATTTTTTTTTCTCAATTCTAACAGTTTATATTCTTAATGTAACATTATATATGAAATGTAACAATTTTTATTGAGAAAGTAACAATTGAAATGCAAACTATTTTTTTTTTTGTAAAATTGATGTTACATTTGACAGTAGAAAAAGGGTTACTTTTTGAAGATGAAAGTGTACTTTTATCAGAACAGAGTGTTACATTTCAGCTGGCAAGCACCTCAAACTTTTTATGGTGAAAAAATGTTTAAAAAAAAAAATCAAACCATATCATGACCAATGTAGTTTTATTCGTCTCGTCGAGACGAACACAACGGTATTTTTAAATATTTTTTTTGACTTATAAATCTCAAGATATAACATTTTAAAGTTATTGGGATTTTTTTAAAAAAAGGACAGATGTCGCTTTCAAAAAAAAAAAAATCGGGGGCGGGTGCATTAGATTAGCATGAAACGGGCGGGCCGACCCCCCGTGGGCATCCCGCCGCACGTGGTGCGGCCGCCATTTCCAAGAATTTGGCATTATTATTTGTATTCAAAATTATAAAAAAGGAACACATATGATGACCCAATACAAGTCCACATTCCAGAACTTCCCATACCAAACCAGCCTAACATTTTTTTTTTTTTTTTTGTAAAAGGAGAACTGAACTAATTAAAACGTTGAAAATTGTCAATGTTCTTATAAATGTCCTACATTACAAAGACATTGGGAAAGAAGAATACTCCCTCCGGCCCAAAACAACTTGCACCATTTTGATCAAAATGGTCAACTTAAGTGTAATTTGACCAAGACTTTATAAATAATTGATAATCTTAATAAAAAAAAATTAAATTTGTTATTAACTCACCATAAAAAATATTGTAGATAACAATTTTTAGATTTTTATTTGAATCATCAAATCTTTTACAAAGTGGAAGTCAAAGTGTTACTAATTTGACCAATTTTGGTCAAACTGTGCAAGTTGTTTTGGGACAGAGTAGTAGTCCTTAGGCTCCGTTTGTTTCGCGTAAAATAACTTCCGGAAAATGTTTTCCCCATTTTCCGGTGTTTGTTACGCACCGGAAAATGAGGAAAACCATTTTCCGGAAAATGGTTTTCCCTCTTTTTGGTAGGCTTAGTCGCACGCCTACTAAATTAGACCTAAACTCGGCCACTAATAATGTAATTAGGGTAAGTCAGGGTCGATCCACGAAGAACAGTAATTATTTGCGAAGAGTCACTTGACCAGATTGGGGGGTTAATTTTGATGATTAAATCCTAAAACGGGAAATTAAACTAAGTTTGATTAAAAATAATGATTTAAAAAACACTCTAGATTTGATTCCTATCCACGTCTTCTAATTCAATTTCATGGGTACTTCTATTACTCTGTTAAATCTTATTCACTTGATCACGAGATATATTGCAATCTCTGTCTCTTCTTACTGTTTAGTTTATAGCAGTGGCACACTCACTATAAACCCTAATTAAAATTAAACCTAGACTGGCACAGAAAAGATTTAAAGATTAATTGATTCAATTTAAGAGACTAAGATCAAGAACGCTTTCTAGGTTACTAGATAATCGCTTAATTTTGCCTACTTCCCGAATTGCTATGGCACATACACAATTCGTGAAGATGCTACGGTGAAAACTCTAATTCTGGCACAGAACAGAGAATTCTAGCATAGATCAATAAAAAGGACAAGTGAATTGGCCAAATCCACAAACCCTAAATACAACAACAACAACAACAACAACAACAAAGCCTTAGTCCCAAAATAATTTGGGGTCGGCTAACATGAATCCTCATATGACATCGTGATAAAAGGAAGAGAGAGATAGAAAGAGAGAGAGAGGGAGAGAGAGAGAGAGGGAGAGAGAGAAATAGGAAAAAGATGGAGAAAATAAAATAAAATAAAATAAATAAATAATAATAATAAAAAGTACGATCAACCCCCATCATTCACATGAATTTTCGCCCTCCACTCCGGCCTCTTCAACGCCACATCTTCATCCACTCCGAGTAAACTCATATCATTTTCAATCACCTTAATCCAAGTTTGCTTGGGTCTTCCCCTACCCCTCGCCATTTTTTCACTTCTCCACTCTTCAGGCCTCCTAACCGGTGCATCACTCGGTCTCCGTCTCACATGACCAAACCACCTTAGACGATGCTCCCTCATTTTATCCTCAATAGGCGCAACTCCTACTTTACCCCTGATCACCTCATTTCTCAATCGATCTTTTCTTGTATGCCCACACATCCATCGTAGCATACGCATCTCCGCTACATTCATCTTATGAATATGACACTGTTTCACGGCCCAACATTCAGTGCCATAAAGCAGTGCAGGCCTAATTGTCGTACGATAGAATTTTCCCTTTAATCTATTTGGCATGCCACGATCACACAGAAACCCTGTGGCACTCTTCCACTTCAACCAACCTGCTTTAATCCTATGAGCCACATCTCCATCCAATTCTCCATCTTTTTGGATAATAGATCCAAGATAGCGAAAGAACTCGGAAGCTTGGACAATCTTTCCATCGAATGTGATCACTCCTGCCTCTCTGCTTCCAACTTTGCTAAATTTACACTCCATATATTCAGTTTTGCTTCTGCTTAACCTAAAACCTCGAGATTCCAAAGTGCGTCTCCACAACTCCAATTTACTTTCAACACCTTCTTTTGTCTCGTCAATCAGCACAATATCATCTGCGAACAACATACACCATGGAATATCATCTTGGATTGACCTCGTCACTTCATCCATTATCAGGGCAAAGAGAAAGGGACTAAGTGCAGAGCCTTGATGCACTCCAATCTTGATAGGGAACTCTTCTGTCTTCCCAACGCTTGTCCGTACACTAGTACTAACTCCATTATACATGTCCTTGATAATATCAATATATTTCTTTGAAACGCCTTTCTTTACTAAAGCCCACCAAAGTACCTCTCTTGGCACTTTATCATACGCCTTCTCCAAATCAATGAAAACCATGTGCAAATCTTTCTTTTTATCTCGATATTTCTCCATGATTTGTCTCATAAGATAGATTGCGTCCATAGTCGATCTGCCGGGCATAAATCCAAATTGGTTATCCGAAATATTCACAATTTTTCTTAACCGTTGTGCAATCACTCTTTCCCAAAGTTTCATAGTATGGCTCATTAATTTGATCCCTCGATAGTTGGCACAATCTTGGACATCACCTTTGTTCTTATACAAAGGGATTAGGGTACTTTTTCTCCACTCCAATGGCATTGTGTTACTTCTCCATATCTTGTTGAATAGTGTTGTTAACCAATCTATTCCCCTCTCCCCAAAACATCTCCACACCTCAATTGGTATTCCATCCGGCCCTACGGCTTTCTTTAATCCCATCTTTTTCATCGCCATTTCCACTTCACCCTTTTGAATTCGCCGCATAAAATCTCGATTAATCATACTCGAAGGGATAGTTATATCTCCAATATCCTGCTCTTGATTGCCATTAAACAAGGTATTGAAGTACGAACTCCACCTATATTTTATCTCTTTATCCCCGACCAACACTCTTTGGTCTACATCCTTAACACATTTAACCCTCCCAATGTCTCGTGTCCTCTTATCCCTCATACGAGCAAGTCTATAGATGTCTTTTTCCCCTTCTTTTGTATCCAATCTATCATAAAGTTTCTGATTCACCTTTGCTCTTGCATCTTTTACTGCTTTCTTTGCTTCTCTTCTAGCCTCCTTATACCTCTCATAGTTCTCCTCACTCCTACATTTTCCCAATAATTTATAGCATTCTCGCTTGCTCTTTATCGCTGCTTTACTTCCTCGTTCCACCATGATGTGTCCCTACTTTGTGGCACACTTCCTTTAGATTCTCCAAGGATTTCTCTTGCCACCTCCTTTATGGTATGCTCCATCTTAGTCCAGGTTGAATCTATATCCATATCCTCCATATTACCCGACCAAATACCAGTAGTGGCCATCTTAGCTAGAAATCTCTGTTGATTCTCCCCTTGAAGCCTCCACCACTTGATTCTAGGTTCTACTAGTGGTTTTCTCTTCCTTGAAATTCTCCTACTTCGAAAATCAAGTACCACAAGTCTATGTTGAGTTACAGTACTTTCACCTGGAATAACCTTGCAGTCAGTGTAACTCTTTCTACAAGCATTTCTTACTAAGAAGAAGTCAATCTGACTTACATTACCTCCACTTCTATAGGTCACCAAGTGTGATTCTCTCTTCTTGAACCAAGTGTTAATTATACTCAAGTCATATGCCATCGCAAACTCCAGGATCCCGTTCCCTGCTTCATTCCTCTCCCCAAAACCAAAACCTCCATGAATGCTCTCAAAGTCGTGTCGACTAGACCCCACATGTCCATTAAGATCGCCACCAACGACTAACTTCTCACCACTAGGTACGCGTTGCACAACCTCTTCTAAATCTTCCCAGAACTCTTGTTTAATAGATGCGTCCAACCCTACTTGTGGTGCATAGGCACTAATAATAGTTATAATCTCATCACTAACCACAAGTTTAATACCAATAATCCGGTCACTCTTCCTGTACACCTCCACAACATCATCGATATACTCCTTGTCAATAATGATACCTACTCCATTCCTACCCTTCTTCTTTCCTGAATACCAAAGCTTAAAACCCCAAGGTGCTATTTCTTTAGCTTTCTCTCCAACCCACTTAGTTTCTTGTAGACAAATTATGTGAATCTTCCTCCTCCTCATAACCTCCACCACTTCTGCTGATCTCCCTGTCAAAGAGCCTATGTTCCAAGTTTCAAAGCGCATCCCATTAATCTTACCCCCACCATGGACTAGCTTCTTTACCCGCACTCGTCCGCAATGCAGGAACCCTTGCATATTTGACACCACCCCCGGGCGCCGAGGTGGCGCGTCGCTTCCGGGCGACGACCTAGCAACCTTTGCATACTTATCACTACACCCAGGCCTAGGAAGTGTAGCGCGTCGCTGTGAAGGGAACGCCCCAACGATATTCATATTCGGATTCATGTCATAAGAAATGTGACAAAGTTTTTACGCTGGCTGTCACATGCCTACCGCAACCCTCATCCTTTATCCTGGCTTGGGACAGGCAAGGGTAAATCCTTAGCGGATTTAATCCTTGGCGGATTTAATCCTTGGCGGATTTCCACAAACCCTAAATACAAATCTAAAATAGGAACAAGCAAAATTATGAAAAGAATGAACAAGAGAATAGAAAATTACCTCAATTGAACTAAAATAGGTTCAAGTCACAAATCTAAAGCTATGGAGTTAGTTCTCCATTAAATGGTTACAAGCTCCCAAAAAGAAAAGAAAAGTACGTAGTTTCCAAAGGTGAAGAGAGAGTCGAATGATAACCTAATCTATCTTAATTCTCAACTAATAATCAATATTCAAAAATCAAAATAAAAGAATAATTAAAAATAAAGGAAAAAAAAAAAGAAAAACAAAATAACAAAATCCATACGGCTGTTTTTCGAATTCCGTATACCTGGTCCAACATGTCTTCACCAGAATTTGCAAAACAGTCCTTTAAGTTTCAGTTATTTGCAGTTTGGTCCCTGCAGTCTTTTAATTCTTCACAGCAATCCCTGGAATCTTCAACAATGCAGAACAGTACCTCAACTTCCAGAAATTGCAGTTTGGTCTTATACTCCTCCGCTTCGGTTGACTTTGACTTTGACTTGATCCTCGAGACATGACTTTGAAGCTCACCAAAAATTACATCCGAAAAAATAAATAAATAAAAACGACTATTCTACCCCCGGATTACAATAAAGCCGAAATGATAAAATAATGCCTCAATTACATCAAATCTAGTCTAAATATATCAAAATGAAGGAAAATAAGTAGGAAAATAAGGGAAATAACATATACAAAATCCGCCACATCAAATTCCCCCACGCTTAGACCGTTACTCGTCCTTGAGTAACATCCTAACCCCACTCTAAACTCCGGTTTATAAAGCGTAACATGGGAGAAAATGACCCCTAATCTCCTCTGATCCTCCAAGTCAAAAATCAACAAACTCAAACAACTCAGAGTGTAAGAAACTCCGTCCCCATATAACTCCAGAAAATCAAATATAGATCAATGGCCTTAGCCCGATACAAACTCCAAAATAGTGAGAAACCGTATCCGGACTAAGGCCCACACATAAAAGCTAGGGGAACTAAAATATCCTAAGTTTCCCCCCACGCTTATCTCTCACTACTATCTCCCTCGTAAGAATAAAGTTTACGCCCGGGAAGCGATCCCGAACCAAACTTACCTCGTGAAAAGCACCAACACCCCTTATCACTCCAAGAATAAGAACGAGGGTTTCTAACCTATTCACCTCTAACCGAGCCTCCACATCATGAATGAAAATCCTAACCCGAGACTCCAAACCTCCCTTATGACGCCAACACCGGTGAATAAATGATAATACATCTCTAAACCTCACCTTTTGCCTAAGCTTTCGGGTTTTCACTTAGCATCTCTATTTTTTAATTTTTTTATTTTTTTAATAATAAAATAAAATGCGTACTATACATAATACAAACCCTCACCCACGCTTAAACTACACAGTGTCCTCAATGTGTGTGAAACAATAAAAGTGCAAGAACAGTAAAAGCGTAAAAGAGGGGAAAATAGTACCATCACTGAGGTGGCCACTACCACGGCTGCCACTGCCAATCTGGGTACTGCCACTGATCAAAAGACTGTGTCTGCGAACTAGAACCCACATCAGGAGCAGGCATCCATCTAGATGCATGCCTCAGCTCACGGGTCTCTGCACGGGACAACATAATGGCATACTGCTCATCCGCCGCAGGCACATATGCAGGAGGTCCCTGCTGCTGCTGCATCCAGGACTCCATCTGTCGCTGGCAGCTGTCCATCGTCATCTGTTTGTCCCGTAGATCCTCTAAAGTATCACCATACTCTGCCCACCGCCTATCCTCAAAAGCCACTCGGCTCATGAACCTCTTGTCCTCATAAGCATATATGTCCTGTGTCCTCTTGTCCTCATAGGCATACCTCTGGTGCTGCTCATCGAGAAATGCCCTCATCTCTCCCCAATTACCCATGGAACTGGACCCGGCATGATACTCGGGATGTCTAACTCTGGCTCCCTCCTGCTCATCCATGTCGAAATCATCCTCCACCGGCACTTGTTGTTCATCGAGGTCCACTACCCCCGGCATTCTCCACTCTTGTGCAAAGTCACCCGAGAGAAACGTCGCATACCGCGAACAAGGTACAAAGAATAAATTTCCATACCAGAATGTAAGGGATCTAGCATCATTAGGAATAGGGGAAAAGCAGTCATATTGACACAAGTACGCAAAATCAAAATATTTCGGTCCACCCACGAACCGCGCATCCTCAGAAGCTTCCGGAATAAAATGTTGAGCCAAAAGGGTAATCATTCCACTAACGGGGATATTTCCACTGTCCCTGAGAAGATATCCCTTACAACTAGCAATGAAAGAATCTATCCAACACGGCGTGGAAGGACATGTACGTAAGCCTGATCTCATCAAGGCCATGTCTGAAATACTCAATTGTCCGGGCTCACCCTTCCCCAGAAAGGTCATAGATAATCCTCTATAAAAGAGTTTCCAAGCGGGATGAGACAGATTCGCTGCAACATTATGTGGACGAGACAATGGGAAACCGGTCAACCGAAAGAAAACGGTTGCATTCATCGCATTCGCCTCGTCAAACTCCCCCTATGGTCCACTCACTCCCCAAATACTTTGGATATCATCATACGACAACACCCTTACCTCATCGTCGAGATGAAACCTAATCTCCGGCCCAGTCTGTCTATGAACCACTCGCTCAAATGTCGATAGAAACTTAAGTGTGTACCTCTTATAAACCGGTGCACTCTTACCCAAAAATTCCTCTAGCCCCGCACTTTTCATCAACTCCCTCACTGGCGTTTCCAACCCAAGATTGGCTAGAACCGTTGTATCTAAAAACCGAGTTGTTTGAAGTAGACGGGACCGTTTATCTAACTTCTTCCACTTGGCCTTTTGAGCTCGAGACAAGTTTGTCAACCCCATAAACATAGCATCCTCGGGAGGGGGTGGGGGTGGTACAACTCCGGTTGTCCTAGACTTTCTGGTAGCCCGACTAGAACCACTACCGTCTCCTTTCTTCCCCATAATTCTCGACAATCAAATCAATAAACACACTTCGTAAAATCAACCACACTACCAACGCTCACAATCACTCACCAACAACAATAACAACAATAATCACCACACAATCACTTCAACACAACCCAAGCGACAATATACCAATATCAACAATGTAAAGGCGCGGGAAGTATAAAAATTGTACCTTTTTAAGCTCACAATACCCCAATAAGCTTCATTGTACCTCCAATAGTGCTCCAAGAAAGAAAAACCAAAAAGCCCCAAATTTGAAAAATTAGGGTTCTTGAAATTTACTGTGAAACTCGGAATTGATGGTGTATGGTGGTGGGTTAGGTTGTATTTAGGGTTGAGAGAGTAAGTGAGGGTGAAAAAATGGCGTAACTTGAAGCAATTTGGTGCAATTGGGGATTTTAGGTTTAGAGAGAGAAAGTGGTTGAAGGGGGTGATGATGGAGGAATTGAGGGGTAAGATGGAGTTTGGGAGGAAGAAGATGAAGAGGGGAGATGATTTGGTGGTGTGGGGATGGCGGTTTAGTGGTGGAAGGTGGTTGCTTGGTAGGGAGGCCGGCGATGGAAGGAGGAAGAAGAGAGGGGGAATTCGTGTAAGAGAGAAAGAGGAGAAATATGGCGTGAAAGGGGGCTGTCCAGAGCCAAGTATGCGCCCCCACTCTCTCTACACGAGTCGTGTAGCCACGCACGAGTCGTGCACCAATTAAACCCAGGTGTCCATGAGTCGTGTACACATGCACGAGTCATGCTATTTTTGACCCCTTCAGCATCTTGAACTTACACAACTCATGTACCCGTGCACTCCTCGTGTACAAAATAAGCCTTTCAGTATCTCCTCCTACACGACTCGTGTATGTATACACGAGTCGTGTAACTGTTCACACAATTTTTTTTTTAGCCTGGCTCGAGTACCCCCATGTGTGCCTCCATTGCCTCCATGTCAAGATTTCCTGCACCCACAAAAACAAAAAGATACCCTTCAGTAGCACCAATTCAACATATAAAACTTAAAATCAAAAGAATAATGTACACAATAACCAACAAAATAAGCAAATAAATCCCGGGTTGCCTCCCGGTTAGCCGCCCTTCTTTACACTCTTTAGCTAGACCAAATGCCGGGAAAGCACCCGGCATGCATCAAAGTTTAAAGTCTTTGACAAGACTCGGACCCAAAGCTATCAAACATATACTGGGTCTTGGAGATCAATCACCTCCAAATTCGCGGTATTCACGACTTCGTTCTCAAAATACGGTTTTAACCGTTGACCATTAACTTTGAATCCTTTGTCCTCATTAGGACTAGAGATTACCACCATTCCAAGCGGGGACACCTCCCTCACCAAATAAGGTCCGATCCACCGAGACCTTAATTTGCCCAGAAACAAACGAAGACTGGAATTAAAAAGAAGGACCTCTTGACCAACCTTAAAGTCCTTTCTAATGATCATTTTATCATGCCAAATCTTCGCTCGCTCCTTATAAAGGAGGTTATTCTCATAAGCATCTCTCCTAATCTCATCCAACTCACTCAAATGCAATTTCCGCTCCTCACCGGAACCCTCTAAGTCCATGTTGAATTTTTTGAATGCCATATAGGCTTTGTGTTCAAGCTCCACCGGTAAATGGCAATGTTTACCAAACACCAATCGATATGGTGACATACCAATCGGTGTCTTATATGCGTCCGGTAAGCCCACAACACATCATCAAGCCTTTGACTCCAATCCTTCCTATTGTGGTTCACAGTTTTTTTAAGGATGGATTTTATCTCTCGATTGGATACCTCGGCTTGGCCATTTGTTTGGGGATGATAAGCAGTCGACACCTTATGGGTGATGTGATATTTCTTGACAAGAGCTTCGACTGTCTTATTGCAATAATGAGTCCCCCTATCGCTAATAATGGCCCTTGGCATCCCAAACCGACACAGAATGTTGCTCCAAAGGAAATGGACCACTACTTTTGAATCATCGGTGCGGGTAGGGATGGCTTCCACCCATTTGGACACATAGTCCACCGCAAGTAAAATGTACACAAACCCACAAGAATTAGGGAACAGGCCCATAAAGTCTATCCCCTACACATCAAAGATTTCACAATTCACAATGAGGGTTTATGGAATTTCATCACGGCGCCCAATATTACCAACCCTTTGGCACCTATCACACGACTAACAAAAAGTGACCGCATCTAGGAACAAAGTTGGCCAAAAGAAGCCACAATCCAAGACTTTCCTAGCGGTCCTTTTTGCACCAAAATGGCCACCACACGCATACTCATGACAGAATTTAAGAATACAGGACACCTCACTATCGGGAATACACCTACGAATGACTTGGTCGGCACAATGCCTCCACAAGTTGGGCTCATCCCATACATAATACTTGGCATCACTACGGACTTTGTCTCTTTTAGATTTTGACATCCCCAGAGGAAATTTATTAGAGACAAGAAAATTGATCAAGTCCGCATACCAAGGGGCCACTAAATTAACTGCCCAAAGAACCTCATCAGGAAACTCACCCCGGATTGGGGCTTGTTTATAAGGCTTGTCCTCCTCCATTACAACGCGACTCAAATGATCGGCAACTAGATTTTCAGCCCCCTTTTTGTCCTTAACCTCTATGTCAAACTCACTCAACAAGAGAATCCACCAAATGAGTCTCGGTTTAGCCTCTTTCTTAGACATTAAATATTTAAGAGCAGCGTGGTCGGTATAAACAATGATTTTAGTACCCAACAAGTAGGACCTAAATTTCTCTAGTGCAAAGACTACCGCCAACATCTCTTTTTCAGTAGTGGAGTAATTTCTTTATGCCCCATTCAAGGTCATAGACGCATAATAAATCACATGCGAGGCACGCTCCACTTTTTGACCCAAAACCGCCCCCACGGCATAATCACTAACATCACACATGATATGAAAGGGACGAGACCAATCGGGTGCTTAAATAATGGGGGTGGTTGTCAACCTAGACTTCAACTCATTAAAAGATTACTTGCAATTATCATCAAAATTAAAATCAACCTCTTTTTGCAACAGGGTGCATAGAGGTGAAGCAATCTTAGAAAAGTCCTTAATAAACCTCCGGTAAAACCCGGCATGACCAAGGAAAGACCGGACTTCACGCATATTGGTTGGGTAAGGAAGTGATGAAATGACATCAATCTTAGCTTTGTCAACTTCGATAACCTTTTTCGACACAACATGACCTAACACAATGCCTTGCTCGACCATAAAGTGACATTTTTCAAAATTTAGGACCAAATTCGTTTTAATGCACCTATCCAACACTAGTCCTAAATGAGCAAGGCATTCATCAAATGAGTCTCCATGGACAGTGAAGTCATCCATGAAAACTTCCATAAACTTTTCTACATACTCGGAGAAAATGCTCATCATACACCTTTGAAAAGTCCCAGGTGCATTACAGAATCCAAAAGGCATTCTCCGATAGGCAAAGGTGCCGAAGTGGCAAGTAAATGTAGGTTTCTCTTGGTCTTTCGGGGCAATAGGTATTTAAAAATACCCAGAAAAACCATCGAGAAAACAAAAATACGCCCTTCCGGCTAACCTTTCCAACATCTGATCAATAAAGGGGAGGGGGAAGTGGTCTTTACGAGTTACCTCATTTAGCCTCCGGATATCAATGCACACATGAATCCCCGTTTGCTCCCGGGTTGGAACCATCTTTCCCTTTTGATTACGGGAGACCGTGATTCCGCCCCTCTTGGGCACACACTATATGGCGCTCACCCACTCGCTGTCGGAGATGGGATAGATGATCCCCATCTGTAGTAGCTTCAAGACCTCCTTTTTCACCGCCTCCATCATTGGCGGGTTAAGCCTCCTCTGTCGTTGCCTCACCGGCTTCGCACCTTCCTCTAAGTTGATCCGGTGCATACACAAAGATGGACTAATGCCCTTGAGATCGGCAATAGTCCAACCAATCGCAGATTTTCACTCCGGGATCACCTCAATCAACCTCTTCTCTTGATCTTCGATCAAACTGCTAGAAATCACTACCGGAAGCGTCTCTCCCTCACCTAGATAAACATACTTAAGGTGCTCAGGGAGGACCTTCAACTCAAGCTCCGGTGCCTTCTCTATAGATGGAACAACCTTCTCCATCGGAACCTCTAGCTTCATGTGACCATGACCCGGCGCGGTAGCAAACATGGCACTCTCTGTAAGACCCATAACCGCTTCCTTCATCGAATCTGAGATGTCAAACTCCAAATTAGCATACCCCAAATCGTTCTCTAACGCGTTCTTGAGATCATCATCTTCACTTGACACCTCAAACACCTCCTCTACCAATGGCTCAATCACATCGATGAAACACAGTGACTCTAAGTCCTTAGTGTATTTCATAAAGTTAAAGATGTTGAACTCTATTATTTGCCCATCGAACTCCATGGTTAGGGAACCATTGGCCACATCGAGCTTGGTCCGAGCAGTCGACATAAAAGGCCTCCCCAACAGTATGGGAGCCTTTGGATCCGTCTCCATCTCAAGCACATAGAAATCTACGGGAAATATCATCTTCCCCACTCGAACTAGAACATCCTCTACCAATCCCTTCGGGTAGGCATTAGACCTATCCGCCAACTGTATCACAACTCTGGTGTCCTGCAGTGGTCCCAACTTTAAGAGTTTTAAATAACGCATAGGGCATGACGTTGATTGAAGCTCCCAAGTCTAACATCGCCTTATGCTCATAAGCATCCCCTAGGTTAACTAGAATCACGAACATCCCTGGGTCACTGCACTTCTTAGGAAACTTCTTCTGATACACTGCAGATACATGTTCACTAACCTTAACCTTTTTCTTACACCTCTCCTTCTGATTCCTCTTCAGAGTACACAACTCCTTCAAAAACTTTGCATACCTCGGGACAGTCTGAAGAAGGTCCAAGAAGGGAATATTAACCTCTAACCTCTTGAAAGTATCATAATATCCTTGTCGGGCCCTGGCTTTCGATGTTCTTTTCAAGGCCTCCGGGAATGGAACCTCAGGCTCATATACAGGAGCCTTAACCTTTGGTGTAGTTTCTGTCTGCTCTGGTACCTTCTGTACTGGCTCAGTAATCGTTACCTCTACCTCCGGTTCCTCAGCTACAACCTTATCCTGCAACTCCTTACCATTTCGAAGAGTGATCGCATATGCACTTTGCTTAGGATTCGGTTCAGTCTGTGATGGCAAATTCCTCGAATCCTTAGCCTCTATCCGTCCCACTGCATCAGCTACCTGACCCATCTATTTTTCCAAGTTACCTATGCTCGCATCTGTGCGCTGCTGATACTGCTAAAAATTCTGGTCCATTGTACTCACACTCTGTGCCAAGGAATTTAGTAGTGTCTCTGTAGCTGTCCCGGAGCATTCTGCGGCTGCTGCTGCTGCTGCTGCTGCCCATATGTTGGTCTATAAGAGTTGAACTGATTACCCTGGTACTGTTGCTGCTGTTGATAACCCTGCTGATTACCAAACTGTTATCCCTGACCACCCGGCTGATTCTGCTGCTGACCTGTACCCCATCTAAAATTAGGATGATTTCTCCAGTTAGGGTTATAGGTGTTACCCATCGGTCTCTGTCCCTGCTGCGCAGCCCCAACTGCATTAACATCCTCCATCTCGCCCGACTGCAGAGAAGGACACGAATTCGTAGGGTGCGTGATGTCATAGCAAATCCCACAAGGCTTCGGAGTCTGTCCCAGAACCAACTGCTTCACCATACGCTTAAGATCCTCCATATTTGTCTCGAACTTATTGGACAACCCACTGCTAGAACCCGCTGCGCTCACCTGTCTCACATTAGACCTCTTGCCATGGGTCCTTGTACTCTTAGCTAGCTCTTCAATCAACCTCTTAGCTTCCTCGGTAGTCTTGTTTAGAATACTACCCCCACAGCATGAATCCACTAGCCGTTTATCCTGAATAGTCAACCCTCCATGAAAATAGACGATCAGCTGGTCCTCAGTAAACCCATGATACGGACAACTCCTACAAAGCTTGTGGAAGCGATTGTAATAGTCGTATATGGTTTCATCAGCCTTCTCCTCCATAATACTGATGTCCCTCTTCATAACATTAATCTGGTCCTGAGGGAAGAACTCTTCTAAGAATACCTCTTTCATCTGCTGCCATGTTATAATGCTGTTGGGTGGCAAGTGATAATACCACCCGTTCGCGTTATCTTTCAGTGTGAAAGAAAATGCCCTCAACAATAAGTGCTCGATCGGAAGCGCTGCCGGCTTCATACTCTGACAGATTTGCACAAACTGAGAGATGTGCTAATTGGGATGCTCTCCGGGCATCCCTGTGAAGTGCGGTAGCTGATTTAGTAGCCTCGGCTTCAACTCAAATGTCACCCCGGCAGGTAAGGCAGGGAATTGGACGGCATGTGGTTGCTCATTCCAATTCGGGGCAGTCCTTTGCCTCAATATCTGTGGTGGGACTGCTTGTTCATGTCTCGCGCCACCACCACCTGCATTATTTCCACTAGCGCCACCCCCGCCTGCATTATTTCCACCAGCGCCACCCCCGGCCTGATTCTGATCATTTTCCATCTCTTCAGCTAACAATATCCCCTTGACTCTCCTGCTTTGTTGTCGTCCTTTCCTGAAAGATCTTTCGATTTCTGGATCAAACGGAACAATAAACTCGTTAGTAGAACGGGTGTGGACCATACACGGTTCCACACTACAAGATAACAAGTAATAAAGATAACTAAAGAGATAGCAAATAAATAAACAAAAGACAAGTAAAAAGAAAATAAAAGAAACGCAAACAATAACACCGTTCCCCGTCAACGGCGCAAAAATTTGGTAGGCTTAGTCGCACGCCTACTAAATTAGACCTAAACTCGGCCACTAATAATGTAATTAGGGTAAGTCAGGGTCGATCCACGAATAACAGTAATTATTTGCGAACAGTCACTTGACCAGATTTGGGGGTTGATTTTGATGATTAAATCCTAAAACAGGAAATTAAACTAAGTTTGATTAAAAACAATGATTTAAAAAGCACTCTAGATTAGATTCCTATCCCCGTCTTCTAATTCAATTTCATTGGTACTTCTATTACTCTGTTAATCCTATTCACTTGATCACGAGATATATTGCAATCTCTGTCTCTTCTTACTGTTTAGTTTATAGCAGTGACACACTCACTATAAACCCTAATTAAAATTAAACCTAGACTGGCACAGAAAAGATATAAAGATTAATTGATTTAATTTAAGAGACTAAGATCAAAAACGCTTTCTAGGTTACTAGATAATCGCTTAATTTTGCCTACTTCCCGAATTGCTATGACACATACACAATTCGTGAAGATGCTACGGTGAAAACCCTAATTCTGGCACAGAACAGAGAATTCTAGCATAGATCAATAAAAATGATAAGTGAATTGGCCAAATCCACAAACCCTAAATATAAATCTAAAATAGGAACAAGCAAAATTATGAAAAGAATGAACAAGAGAATAGAAAATTACCTCAATTGAACTAAAATAGGTTCAAGTCACAAATCTAAAGCTATGGAGTTAGTTCTCCATTAAAGGGTTACAAGCTCCCAAAAAGAAAAGAAAAGTACGTAGTCTCCAAAGGTGAAGAGAGAGTCGAATGATAACCTAATCTATCTTAATTCTCAACTAATAATTAATATTCAAAAATCAAAATAAAAGAATAATTAAAAATAAAGGAAAAACAAAAGAAAAACAAAAATAACAAAATCCATACGGCTGTTTTTCGAATTCCGTATCCAACATGTCTTCACCAGAATTTGCAAATCAGTCCTTAAAGTTTCAGTTATTTGCAGTTTGGTCCCTGCAGTCTTTTTATTCTTCACAGCAATCCCTGGAATCTTCAACAATGCAGAACAGTACCTCAACTTCCAGAAATTGCAGTTTGGTCTTATACTCCTCCGCTCCGGTTGACTTTGACTTTGACTTGATCCTCGAGACATGACTTTGAAGCTCACCAAAAATTACATCCAGAAAAATAAATAAATAAAAACGACTATTCTACCCCCGGATTACAATAAAGCCCAAATAATAAAATAATGCCTCAATTACATCAAATCTAGTTTAAATATATCAAAATGAAGGAAAATAAGGGAAATAACATATACAAAATCCGCCACATCACTTTTCTAAGTAAAATGACTTACAGATTTTTACTAAGTAAATCATTTTTCGGAAAATGTTAACTCTCTCGCTTACACCCAACTCTCCATAAAACCCCACCCTACCCACTACACCTCTAACACCACCCTCTTCATCCATCCTATCCACCACCCCCAACTACCCCAGCACCCACCCCACCCTACCCCACCAAAAAAAAAATCTTTTCACTCATATTAAAAAAAAAAATGAATATCTCAACCACCCCCAACTACCCCAGCACCCACCCCACCCCTACCCTACCCCACCAAAAAAAATCTTTTCACTCATATTTAAAAAAAAATGAATATCTCCACCAGCCCCAACTACCCCAGCACCCCACCCACCCAACCAAAAAAAAAAAAAAAAAAACTTCTTTTCACTCATATTAAAAAAATGAACATATCCACCACCCCCAACTACCCCACCACGCACCCCACCCTACCCCACCCCAGCCCACCCAAAAAAAAAAAAAAAACTTCTTTTCACTCATTAAAAAAAAATGAACATCTCCACCAGCCCCAACTACCCCAGCACCCCACCCCCCACAAAAAAAAAACAAAAAACAAAAAAAAAAAAACTTCTTTTCACTCATTTAAAAAATAAATAAATAAATAACACCTCCACCCCCCCCCTCCAACTACCCTACTACCCCCACCACCCCACCCCCACCAAAAAAAAAAAAACTTCTTTTCACTCATATTAAAAAAAAAATCACTCATATTTAAAAAAATGAACATATCCACCACGCACCCCACCCTACCCCACCCCACCAAAAAAAAAAACTTATTTTCACTCATATTAAAAAAATGAACATCTCCACCAGCCCCAACTACCCCAGCACCCCACCCCACCCAAACACAAAAAAAAAAAAAAAAAAAAATAATCACTCATATTAAAAAAAAAAAAAAAAACACCTCCACCCCCCCCAACTACCCTACTACCCCCACCCTACCCCCACCATCCCACCCCACCAACCTACCTCCCCCCCCCCCCCAAAAAAAAAAAAAAAAAAAAAATCAAAAAAATCACTCATATTAAAATTATTTTTGAACACCTACCTCGCTCCCCACTTCCCCACCCATCCCACCCCAACCCAAAATCTCCACCCACATTCAATTTTTTTCTCATAATAATTTTTTCCTCATATTAAATTATTATTATTTTCATATGAAAATATTTTCCGGAAAACATTTTCCTTAGATTTACCAAACAACCAAAAACATGTTTATGTCATTTTCAGGAAAACATTTTCATTTTTCGAAAAATATTTTACGGGAAATCATTTTCCGAAAATTGTTTTACGCAAAACAAACGGAGCCTTAGTATAAAAAAGGGAAAAGAAAAGTCTTAAATAGTTGCTAGCGTTTGTCGCAAATCAAATGATGACTTGTCTGGTCCACAGTTTTAAAAACAAATATTTTTTAAAATGGAGCTTTTTTTACGCTACTATTTGAAGTGGCTTGGCTTAGATTTTTAAAAAGCTCGGCTAAAAAAATCTCTATTGATACGCTTAATTAGCAATACGTTGATTTGTTTTCAATCATTTTGAACGCACTGTTTTACTCCCTCTGTCCTATAACTATGTGGACAAAATGAGTTTTGCACGGGAATTTAGGGATGAATAATACTCCCTCCGTGATATAGCACAAGGATGGAATCGTGCAAAGATCCGCCCGGACCCCAGAAGCGACCCGCCCGGACCAAGCCTGCACGACCGTGCGTGGAACAATGCTCGACCGTGCACAAAATGGGTGGAAAAGATGGAAGCCTCGACTAGAATGGCACGACCGTGCTGAATTTGGGGCACGACCGTGCTCGGCAACTTGCAGAGAATTTATTTTCTGACTTTTATTTTATTTGTTGCAGCAACTTGGGTTATTTTGGTATTTTGTTAAAACACTTTTAGGGTTAGGGTTTTAATTAGTTGTTAGAGTATAAATACTCTTTTCCTACTTTGTATTGAACATGTTTTTGATTTATTAAAGTCTTAGTTTGCTTTTTGCAACTTTGTGTGGGTTCATACCCTAGAAGCCATTGTTGGCTTGTTTGAAGGTTTATTTCCTTCTGTTCGTTCGAGATCTTCCATCAAGGTTGATGTCACGACCCGAAAACCCGCCTCTATTTTCTAGATAATAAATATTTAATTATTTATTTAGTTCTTATTTAATTGTTTAGATTATTATTTAATTAATAAATTATGTGTGCATTTTATGTGTTATAATAATTTATGCCTAGCATTTATTTGGTTAATTGTGCTAGTGTAGAGAGTTGGGTCTTAATTGTTGGTGGGGAGTTAATTGTATTGGGTAGAGTAGGGGAGGGGCCCTAAGTGTAACATTTCAAATAATTATTCAACTACTCCTTCTCTTCTCCCTCACCCCCAACTCCATTCCCAGTTTCTTTCTCTCTCTCTCCAAGAAAGGTAAGATTTCTCTCTCCCTTCTCTCTTCATTTTCATCCTCTTCCTCCCATCTTTTCTTAGTGCTCATTTTATGAAATGTGCTTGGATCGTCAATAGGATCGTATGGAGCTAAGATATTTGAATTCCGTCAACTTTGAGAAATCCGGGTAAGTTTCTTCCCCCCCCCATTTTTATGCTAAAGTGTTCATTTCATGGTTATATAATGCTTTAGTTGATACATTTGAAGTTTGATTGAGTTTGGGATTTATTTGGAATTTATTTTGATTTTGGGTTTAAAATGGTGATTGTTATGAATGTTGGGTTTGAATCTTGGTTTGGGGTTATATATGATGTTGATTAGGTCCCCTGTAACCCTAGATGTTGTTTTGATTCATAGTTAGACTTGTTAGAAGCATGGAGATAAAGAGATTTGAGTTTTGGGTAGGTTATGGTGTAAACCCATGAATTTGGACGGAAATTGCCCCTCCGGGCAAGGGGGCGCGCGCACCCTCTCAAAGGAGGCGTGCGCACCCTTATGACCTTTGTAAACTTAACCTTATGATCATCTAGGGCGCGCGCACCATATTCTGGGGGCGTGCGCTCCCTCAATTGTTTCAAGACTCAAAACCTTCTGATGCTAGAGGGCGTGCGCACCCTTTTTGCGCGAGCGTGCGCACCCTTTTTGCGCGAGCGCGCGCACCCTCCTCTGGACTTTTTGAAATAACCTTCTGATCCTATAGGGAGCGCGCACCCTTTCTACGCGGGCGTGCACCCCCTCCGCTGTACAAGCCCTGAGCTTCATCCTCTTGTACTTTTCGTAGACAATCTTCAATAGTTCATAACTCCCTCATCCGGACTCCGTTTTAGGTGTAAAAGTTATCGTTTTAAAGCTCTCCTTGAGCTCTTCGATATGAGTGAGTAGTTTTGGTTGTGTGCTTGAGTTAACTGGATCCTTTGTGATCAAATGTGATATGGGAATTGTGTTATCATTGTTGAGATTATTGGAACACTATAATTGTGTGTTGTTGGTTCATTTCACTTTCTTGGTGACTTTTTGATAAGGTTCCCTACTTTGGAATCCTTAGTTATTTATCATGATAGTATTTTATTACTTAGCCTTTATTTGAAAGTCCAGCTGGTATTTGTGTGTGTTTCGGGCGATGCGAAACATTATGGTGGCACAAGCCAAGTCCATTATGATGTTGACCATTGTTTTGCCCCATTATTTCCCTCCTCCAGATTGGCCTTGGATGTGAGATGAGCTAGCCCCTTTGTGAGCATCTTAGCTACTGGTTTTGGGCTTTGACTGTGTGTCACTGTCCCATTATTATTATTTGGTTCCGGTACCGGGGGTTTTCTCTTCAAGCTTTCATGCTACTATGAAGATGTTGATTGTTGATTATTGAAGCTGCGCAGCGACCTTTATTTGGTTCTATCAGTTGAGAAACCTTGTCTAATATCCTTTGTTACTTGTTTATTTCCGCTGCTATCTGTTAATTGATAAATGCTATGTGCTAAGTGATATTTATTATTGTTTATTGCTTATTGCATCATAGCATGTCATGTAGTTGCATTAGTAACTTATTGAGATTTATCTCACCCCCTTTCTTTTATCTTTGTTTTCCTTAACCCCCCCCCCCCAGGAGAAAAGGATTAGACTCGCTGATCACGAGGAGGACGTCGCGAGGGTTGAGCTTCGAGGGCAAGTTGTTATTGGTGGGTTTAAATTACATAAATGTGTAACCTTTTGGGAATAGTTGTACCAAACTTGACGTCATTAGAATTTGTATATTTTATTATTTTGGGTGTAAGCTTATGGAGCTCACACTAGTTTATATTTTGTTGTTCAAGTTGGATTTCAAAACTTTGTGTTAATCATCTTTTGGTATAAAAGGAAAATTTCATCTTCATTATTTTAGAGTTTATTGTTTAAGTCGACGTCCAGCTCGCGTACTCCGAGCCCGCGGGGTCGGGGTCGCGACAGTTGGTATCAGAGCTATTGTTTAGCTCTAAGTATAAGTTTAGGTGGACTAGTATGACCTAGGAGGGTAGTTTCGGAGTGAGTAACGGTTGATGTTTTATGCAGGTAATTGTTTCCAATGGCTAGAAGAAGAACGGGTGAAGGTTCTAGTGGGGCTCAGAATCAGAATGATCTTCGGGAAAAGAACCGTGCTATGTTCCAAGGCATGTTTGAGGCGGCCATGAAGGCAATTCATGACCAAGGGCCAAGAGAGGAGCATGTGGCACCTCCGCGATACGGGTTGGAACAATTTCTGAAATTAAAACCAAGGGAGTTCGATGGTGAGCCCGATGTGAAGAAGGCCGAACTATGGGTTGAGTCTATGGAAAAAATTTATGATGTGTTTGGGTGCACGGACGAGGATAGAGTCCGATTCGCGGCTTATAAGCTTGTGGGTGCCGCCGAGCATTGGTGGAAAGGGGTTAAAGCGAGTTGGGATGATACTCACACAGTGTATGCGTGGGAATTGTTTGTGCGGAAATTCAAGGAGCATTTCATTCCGGTAGTAGATCAAAACCGAAAAGAGATCGAGCTTCTCAACTTGGAGCAAGGTTTGTTGTCTATAGCTCAGTACTCGGCTAAGTTCACAGAATTAGCCCGGTATTGTGACTATCTTGTGAGGACCGAAGAACAGATAGCTATGAGATTCATCCGGGGTTTGAAGACTTCTATCCGGACTCAGCTTATAGCCCAGCGGATTCAAACTTATCAGGATGCGGTGGATCGAGCCTACTTGATCGAGCAAGATATAGGGGAGCATAAGAAGAAGGTCGAGGTGACTAACACTAGCAAGCAGGGAGGGCAGAGCAAGCCACAATTCCGTTCAGATAACCGAGGTAATTTTGGGGGACAATCTCAGTCCCGAGGGTAACCAATCCCAAGGAACCCGGGCACTACTTTCGGGAACCAAGGGAACCAAATTAGGAGACTTTGTTCCTATTTCCAAAAGGAAGGTCATTCAGAGGACCGGTGTTGGAAGAAACAGGGCAAGTGTACCAATTGTGGTCAAATGGGGCATTTTGCAAGGGATTGTACTAGAGGCAGGGGTCAACCGACTGGGGTAGGAACTGGGGCTCCACAGGGTCAGAAAAGGGATGCTACGGGAAAGACCAAGGTCCAAGGAAAAGTGTTTGCAATGAATCAGCATCAGGCAGATGATCCCTCAGTGATTGGAGGTATTGTTTCTATATCTAATGTGAGTGCGCGTACGTTAGTAGATCCAGGATCATCTCATTCTTACATTTCTGTGCAATTTGCTTCTTTGTTAAATGCTGCATCTGAGTCTTTGCCCTATGTGTTAGAGGTGTCAACTCCTATGGGAGAGTGTTTGGTGACTGATAAAGTCTTTCGTGCTTGTGATGTGCTTATATGTGGTCGTGTCTTGTGTGCGGACTTGGTAGTCCTTCCGATTCAAGACTTTGATGTTATTTTGGGTATGGATTGGCTGAGCAAATACCATGCTTCAGTCGATTGTCGTAGAAAGGTCGTTAAATTTTCTATCCATGATGTGCCTAAATTTGTTTTTGAGGCTATGCCTTTGGGTATATATTCGTATCATTTCTTATGTGAAAGCTAGGAGATTATTGCATCGTGGTTGTGAGGGGTACTTGGCTAGTGTGCTTGATACTAGGAAAGAATCCCCTAGTTTGGAGAGTGTTCGGGTAGTTAGAGAATTTCCCGATGTTTTCTCTTCTGAATATAATATGCCTCCCGATCGTGAGATAGAGTTTTGTATAGATCTTTTGCCGGGTACAGCTCCGATTTCAAAGGCAACGTATAGGTTGGCTCCCGCAGAGTTGAAGGAACTAAAGGTTCAGTTGTAAGAGTTGCTTGATCGAGGGTTTATCCGCCCTAGTGTTTCCCCGTAGGGAGCACCGGTTTTGTTTGTGCGGAAGAAAGACGGTTCTTTGAGATTGTGTATTGATTACCGAAAGTTGAATCAGGTTACAGTGAAGAACAAGTATCCTCTACCTCACATTGATGATTTATTTGATCAGCTTCAAGGGTCCGTGGTGTTATCTAAACTTGATTTGAGGAGTGGGTACCATCAGTTGAAGATTCGATCGGAGAATATTCCGAAGACTGCTTTTCGCACTCGCTATGGTCATTACGAGTTCTTGGTTATGCCGTTTGGGTTGACTAACGCGCCTGCCGTGTTTATGGATTTGATGAACCAGGTTTTCCATCCTTATCTTGATTCGTTTGTGGTGGTCTTCATCGACGACATTCTTGTCTACTCTAAATCTCGAGAGGAGCACGAGCAACACTTGAGGACAGTTTTATCAGTTCTTGCAAAGGAGCAGTTGTTTGCGAAGTTTAGTAAATGCGAATTTTGGCTTGAGAAGGTTTCATTTCTGGGTCATGTTATTTCTAAAGATGGGATTTATGTGGATCCTTCAAAGATAGAAGCCATAGTGGATTGGAAGAGACCCGAGACAGTGACCGAGATCAGAAGTTTTCTGGGTTTAGCCGGGTATTACAGAAGGTTTATAGAAGGGTTTTCGAGGATTGCTACTCCGATGACTCAGTTGACCCGGAAGGATGTACCGTTTGTGTGGAGTGAAAAATGTCAAAACAGCTTTGATGAATTAAAGAAGAGATTAACTACGGCTCCTATTCTTGCGTTAACAAATGGAAATGACGACTTAGTGATTTACAGTGATGCTTCGAAAGAGGGTTTGGGTTGTGTTTTGATGCAGAATGGGAAATTAATTGCTTACGCTTCGAGGAAGTTGACCCCTAGTGAACAAAATTACCCTACTCATGATATGGAGTTGGCTGCGATAGTCTTTGCGTTACATAAGTGGAAGCATTACCTATATGGAGCAAAGTTTGAGATTTTTACCGATCACAAGAGTTTGAAATACCTCTTCTCTCAAAAGGAATTGAATAACCATCAGCGTCGATGGATGGAACTTTTAAAGGACTATGATTGTACGATCTCTTATCATCCGGGGAAGGCGAATGTGGTAGCCGATGCGATTAGTAGAAAGTCTTATGTGGCCTCGATGATGGTTCGAGAGTGGAAAATGCTTGAGGATGTTCGAGATTGGTGTCCTCGTGAATCGAGACATAGGGATATTTTTGCGAATATTAGGGTATCTCCGACCCTAATTCAGAGGATAAAAGAAGCTCAAAAAGAAGATCCCGAGTTAGTGAAAGTAATGGGTAAAATGAAGGAAAAGAACTTCGAGGATTTTTCTATGAGTTCAAATGGGGTGTTGACTTTCCGTGGTCGTTTGTGCGTACCCGATGTTGGTGGAATAAAGAGGCAAGTCTTAGATGGGAAAATCTGCAGTTACTGTCAGAGGGAAGGACACTCAGAAGACAAGTGTTGGAAGAAGCAAGGAAAATGTGTGAATTGTGGTCAGTTGGGGCATTTTGTGAGAGATTGTCTTAGGGGCAGATATCAACCATCCGGGAATGACGCTGGTACTGTACAAGGTCAGAAGAGAGATACTTTGGGAAACCCTAAAGGTTCAGGGTAGGGTAATTGCGATCAATCACCACTCAACGGGTGATCCATCAATTTCAGGAGGTATTAATTTTGTGTCGAGAGAGCGAGCGCGTGCATTTTTAGGATCATCGCATTCTCATGTTTCTATGCATTTAGTTGCATTTATTTCTCTTGAGTCTTTGACTTATGTGTTGTCAGTGTCTACTCCTATGGAGGAGTGTAGGATATCTGATGGAGTCTTATGTGCTCATGCTGTGCTTAAAGGTAGATATAACTTACCTGCTAAATTGGTCGTATTGCTATTATAAGGTTTTGATGTTATTTTGAGAAGGAAATGTTATGCTTTAGTCGATTGTTGTAGGAGGATTGTTACATTCTCTATTATTGATTCCTAAAAAAAAAAAAATCGTTCTGAGACCGTTCCTCGGGTAGAGTTTTGCACATCTTTTCTTATATGGGATTTGAATATATAACTTAGGTAGGTGCCAATGGGATGTCTATACCGATTGGTTGGGTGTATGTATCATTTGTAAGATTTCTATTTTCCTCTGAATAGTGCCTAATGTTTGGGGAGGAACTTGGGTCAAAGTCAGTTGTTTTGGTACAAGGTGGTAGTGCTAATAATTAGATCAATATCCTTATTGTATCGGTTGGGTTATAGGAGTTGAGGATTCAATGAGGATCCCTTGAGGAAAATTTTTGGTCACTTTTAGTACATCTCCGTGAATGCATCGGAATTGATTAGTATGGAGAGGTGTACGATTTGTTATGGATGATGAGTTTGTTGTAGGAGTTATGATCGTTATTGGTGATAAGCGTGTTAAGTTAGAAAGGACTAAGTACATTTTGGGAGAGTAATAATTTCTCAATCTATGTTGAAGGCATTTTGAAATTTTGGTTAGATAGTGGTTCAATGGTTCTAAATCCCTTCTTGGTGGCGTTTCCCGAATTGGATCAAGGGTATGTGAAGAAAGTTGAGTATCAATACTTGGGCATAATTAAGGAATAGCATAATTTGGTATTGGGTCAGTCGGAACGTTGCTAGCTAATTGGCTTATTATGATGGTAGTACTATTGAGCCTAAGTATCATTAGGTTAATAAATGTATGCGTGAAAGACTAACTTGGGTTAGCTATTGAAGATTTGAGGTTTGTTGATTTCCTTGGGTATATGAGCACAGATTATTAACTAAAAAGGGAGTTACAGGAAATCCCTTGAAGATAAAATTTAGATCATTTTCGGACTATCGAGTATTCGTAATTATTTTAGGCTTTCAAGGATTGGAGTGTTATGACGATGATATTATGGCGTATATTTAAGTGGACATTTTGTATTAAAATTTTGGGTTTATATTACACCACTAGTTTAAGGTGCTACCTAGAGCGAGAGCACTATAATGAGAATCCTTAGAGATATAGCCTTTGGTGAATATTATGGGGGTGGAAAATTTCTTTAGCCTTTCATATTTTTAAAAGCTAATTTAGCTCGAGATGGTAATGTTTTGAATTTCTGGGGAATAATACTAAGTATGCGATTTACAAATGGAAGTACCTTTGCGGTGTAGTTAAGGCTATGAATAAGGCGAGCTTGAGATATCTCGAGAATTATGTGTGGAAATAATTTGGATTCTTCGATTTTGAGTACGGATTTTGATTAGTAATGAAGATAATGATGGAATGATTCGGTTCGAGAGGTAGTGTTATCGTAAGCTTTATTTAAGGTTACCATGTAGTGGGTTAGATTGGACAATTGAGGAATTTGAGAAACTGCAGAACTATCGTATCCGTACCTATTTGGTCTTTCGGGTAAGTAAATTAAAATTCGGGTCGAATTTTCTTTAAGGGGGAGTGAATGTCACGACCCGAAAACTAGGCTCTATTTTATTAGTAATAAATAATAATTATTTATTTATTTGCTTATTTATTTATTTAAATTATTATTTAATTAATAATTTATGTGTGCATTTTATGTGTTATAATAAATTATGACTAGCATTTTATTTGGGTCATTTGTGCTAGTTTAGAAGTGTTGAGTCTTAATTGTTAGTGGAGAGTTTGTTTATAGAGAGTAGTAGTAAGGGAGGGGTCTAAGTGTAAGTTTGGTTTAATCATCTTCTCCCTACTCCCTTTCTTTCTCCCTCACCTCATTCATTCCCAGCAACTCTCTCTCTTTCTCTCTCCATTTTGGGTAAGTTTTTCTTCTCTTTCTTCTCTCTACATTCTACCTATCTTCCCCTCATTATCTCTCATTTCTCATAACTTGAAACATGTTTAGATCGTCGATAGGATCGTAGGGAGCTAAAAATATTTGAATTCCGTCAACCTTGAGAAAATCCGGGAAAGTTACTTTTCCCCTATTTATGCTAAAAATGTTCATCATTAACTCCATTGATGCTCTAGTTGATATATATGGCTTCGTTGGTTGATTTGGAACCTATTTGCAATTTATTCATATTTTTTTGAAAATTTGGGTATTTGAATCATCCTTTGGTTTGGGTTGTTTAAATGTTGCTAGATGAGTTATTTTAAGCTTAGAAGTTGTTTTGGCAATTGGGTAAATTAGTTGGGAGTGTTGGTGTTAATTTGGGGTGAAATGGTGATTTTGGTGTTTATTTTCGGGTTGAAGAACCCAGGAAGAAGATCTGGGTTTACTGAATTTTCTTGGAGGCGCGCGCATCCCTTGGGATGAGGCGCGCGCACCCTCCATCTCCATGCTGATGTTTTTTTCCTTCTGAACTCAGGAGGCGCGCGCACCCCTTGGCGATGAGGCGCGCGCATTCTTCTTCCCATTTGTGGCGCATTCCTAACTGATTCAGGGAGGCGCACGCACCCTGTTGGTGGGAGGCGCGCGCACCCCTCTACCTTCTGTGAAAATCATTGTTTTCTTGTCCAATCTTTTGAAGGCCATAACTTCCTCTTCCGGACTCCGTTTTAATAGAGTAAACTATCATTTTAAAGACCTTTTAGAGTACTACGAGATGAGGTGGTTTATTTGGTGGGGATTCAGGTTCAGATTGTGTTGAGCCTTTTGTAGGTATTATATAACAAGACGTTTATGATCGGTCCGTTGTGTCCAAGAACTCCCTTTTTGTTGGTATAAGACTGGGATGCAATCTTAGCCTAGATTTTAGGTACTACTTTAGTAGACTTAAAAATGATCATTATGGATTACTTTAATGTTTGAATTTGGTTCCTTTGTGAACAATTTAGTTGTGGAATCAATTTGGTTATTGTTTGGAAATGAGGAACACTTTAATGTGGCAAATGGTTCCTTTGTGAACAAATAGGTTATGGGATTTAATTGAGTATCGTTTTGGATTGTTTGAGCATCTTTTGATGTGTCGTTGGAATGGTTCACCTTTTTGGTGATTTATTTGAAATGGTTCCCTACTTTGGAATCATTAGTTGTTTACTTTAGCTAGTATTTATTACTTGGCATTTATTTGAAAGTCCAGCTGGTATTTGTGGTCGTGTCGGGCGATGGGAAAGGTTATAATGGCAACGAGCGGAGTCCATTATAATGTTGACCATTGTTTTGCCCCATTATTTCCCTCCTCCAGATTGGCCTTGGATGTGAGATGAGCTAGCTCCTTTCTTGGGAACAGTCTAGCTATTATAAGGGGTTGCGACTTTGTGTTCAGTTATCGTTTGGTTATTAGTTCCGGTACCGGGTTTTCTCTTCAGCTCTTATGCTGCTATCGTTGATTGGTTGTCGGCTCTTTGATGCTGCTCTTCGATGCGGTCCTATCGTCAGTGATCAGATGGTTATATCCTTTAATGGGTAAACCTTGGCTCAGTATCCTTTGTTACTTGTTTATTTCCGATGCTATCTGTTAAATGATATTTGCTACGTGCTATGTGAGATATTATTATTGTTATTGCATCATAGCATGTCATGTAGTTGCATTAGTGACTTATTGAGATTTATCTCACCCCCTTTCTTTTATCTTTGTTTTTCCTTAACCCCCCCAGGAGGAAAGGATTAGGATTTGCGGATCTAGGAGGACGTCGAGAGGATTGAGATTTTGGGCAGGTTGTTATTGATCGGTTTGCATTATTTAAATGTATAACCTTTTGGGGATAGTTTTACCAATAATGACGTCATTAAGATTTGTAATCTTTTGTATTTTTGGTGTAAGCTTGTGGAGCTTATACTAGTAGTATTTTGTTGTTGTTAACTTGGATTTCTAAAACCTTGTTTTAAACCTTTTGGGTATAAAATGGAATTTTTATCTTCAGTATTTTAGTATTTGTGTGTTAAGTCGACGTCCAGCTCGCGAGTTCCCGGCCCGCGGGGTCGGGGTCGCGACAGAAGCTGCGCAGCGACCTTTATTTGGTTCTATCAGTTGAGAAACCTTAGCTAATATCCTTTGTTAGTTGTTTATTTCCGCTGCTATTTGTTAATTGATAAATGCTATGTGCTAAGTGATATTTATTATTGTTTATTGCTTATTGCATCATAGCATGTCATGTAGTTGCATTAGTAACTTATTGAGATTTATCTCACCCCCTTTCTTTTATCTTTGTTTTCCTTAACCCCCCCCCCCCCCTAGGAGGAAAGGATTAGACTCGCTGATCACGAGGAGGACGTCGCGAGGGTTGAGCTTCGAGGGCAAGTTGTTATTGGTGGGTTTACATTACATAAATGTGTAACCTTTTGGGAATAGTTGTACCAAACTTGACTTCATTAGAATTTGTATATTTTATTATTTTGGGTGTAAGCTTATGGAGCTCACACTAGTTTATATTTTGTTGTTCAAGTTGGATTTCAAAACTTTGTGTTATCATCTTTTGGTATAAAAGGAAAATTTCATCTTCATTATTTTAGAGTTTATTGTTTAAGTCGACGTCCAGGTCGCGTACTCCGGGCCCGCGGGGTCGGGGTCGCGACAGTTGATCTTGGTTGTATTCCGCTGCATCAATTGATATAAGAAAATGTGTGATCCAAGGAAGATGGTCAACGGCAACGGGGACAACAACGACGCTGTTCTTGCAATCCTTGATCGAATGAATCAAGAAGCCCAAGAAAGACACCGTCAGGATGAAGCACGAGACCGTCAGCGTGAAGAACAGGCTGCAGCTCGTTATGCGGATCTTGTTCGGGTTTTAGAGGGTTTGCAGGTTGATGGTGGCCGACGGCAACGGGCAAGGGCTCAAGCAGCTCCTGTGGGAAACGGTCGAAACAATCGTGTTCCGCCAGCCGGAGGAGAGGATTCAGATTCCGAGGGTGAAGATGATTTTATCGCTGCACCTGTGGATCAGTCTCCTAAAATTAAAGCTGATCTACCCTTTTTCACATGGGAGCTCGACACGGAGGATTTTACATATTGGCTTTCGGAGGTAGAGAAGTATTTTGCCTTGATGAACATTCCGGACGAGAAGAAAGTGCAGTATGTGGCTTACAAGCTTCGTGGTGGGGCATCTGCATGGTGGGAGCAATTTAATAATAACAGGAGGAGGCAGAATAAATTACCCGTTCGCACATGGGGTCGTATGAAGATGGCTTTGAAACAACGATTATTGCCTACGGACTTTGAGCAGTTGATTTATCAGAAGTTCCTTGAATGCAAGCAGGATAATCGGTCTGTCGATCAGTACACGCACAATTTTCATACACTTTCTGCGCGTAATGATTTGGGTGAGTCCGAAGCACAACAGACAATGAGGTATGTGAATGGTCTTTGCCCTAGTATTAAATCTCAAGTTCAATTATATCTTGTTCAAACTCTTGATGGGGCTATATCTCGTGCTAAAATTGTTGAGAACAACCAACCTAGCCCAATTTTTAAGTCTCATCAAACCATTAACATAGGGAAATCTTTGAGGTCTAAATCACCGGTAGTTGACACCGAACAGTCTACAGGCTCTAAAACCAATAATGAGAAGCAGGATACTGTTCCGACTCAGCCGATGGGGAAGGGTACTAATCCAACTGCGGGGCGTCAGAATCCCAATCCCTATACCAAGACTTTTAGTAATAAATGTTTTCGTTGTGGGCAACCTGGGCACTTATCTAATAACTGTCCTAATCGAGGGCAAGTTCATATCGCCGAGAAGGAGGACGATGTTGACGTTGAGGAATGTTGGGTGGACCCGAATATTGAAAGTGGTGGTGATGACCATGAGGCACTTGTGTGTAATAAAGTGACCTCGACAGCTCCAGCGGTAGTTGAACCCCCTAACAGACATGGTATTTTTCGCACTATTGGACAGGTGGCTGACAATAAGGTGAAAATCATTGTGGATAGTGGGAGTTGTGATAATTTGATTGCTAGGGGGACGGTCGATAAATTGAACCTGGAGGTTACAAAGCATCCAACTCCATATCACGTGGGATGGATTAACGCGACCGGTAAAATTAAGGTAACTGAACAATGTGTCGTTTCTTTTTCTATTGGTCGTTACAAAGATGTGGTTGTTTGTGATGTTGTTATATGAGTGCGTGCCAGATATTTCTTGGGCGACCGTGGCATTATGATGTTGATTCTACTCACAATGGGCGTACTAATGTTATTAGTTTTGTGAAGGAAGTGGTCAAATTTAATTTATGTCCGTTGAAAGAAAAAGGGGTGCATCCTGGCATCGATAAAGGGAAAGGAATTATTTCCTTGTGCGCTCCAAAATCTTATATTTCAGGTACTACACGGGCTATTGGATTAGCTGCTGCAGCACGTCGAGCTAAGCGGAGGAATGCATTTCGAGTTCCACCAGGGCTTGTTGCGAGACATCCAACACAAGCGACTTCCCGTGACAAGTGCAAGCTGCCTACTCCCGGACGGCGTGGTTCTTTTATGGTACATGATTCGGAGACGAATCATTTTAAAGAGGGGGTGTATGATGTAGCACAAGGATGGAATCGTGCAAAGATCCGCCCGGGCTCCAGAAGCGACCCGCCCGGACCAAGCCTGCACGACCGTGCGTGGAACAATGCTCGACCGTGCACAAAATGGGTGGAAAAGACGGAAGCCTCGACTACAATGGCACAACCGTGCTGAATTTGGGGCACGACCGTGCCCGGCAACTTGCAGAGAATTTATTTTCCGTCTTTTATTTTCTTTGTTGCAGCAACTTGGGTTATTTTGGTATTTTGTTAAAACACTTTTAGGGTTAGGGTTTTAATTAGTTGTTAGAGTATAAATACTCTTTTCCTACTTTGTATTGAACATGTTTTTGATTTATTAAATTCTTAGTTTGCTTTTTGCAACTTTGTGTGCGTTCAAACCTTAGAAGCCATTGTTGGCTTGTTTGAAGGTTTATTTCCTTCTGTTCGTTCGAGATCTTCTATCAAGGTTGATCTTGGTTGTATTTCGCTGCATCACTTTGTCCCAATTTAAAGTTATAGTTTGACTTTGCACGGAGATTATGAAAAAATAAATGTTGTGAGTATGAAAAGTAAAGTGTGAGAGAGAAAGTGGGTATGGAGTTTTTGTTGTAAGAATGACAAGTGGGTCTCACTTTCTATTTTAGGTAATAAAGCAAAGTAAGAACCTTAAATTGGGACATATTAAAAAGGAAAGTAAAAACCTTAAAGCGGGACAAATGGAGCAGTAGGTAGTTGTTGTGAGTGTGAAAAGTGAAGTAGGAGAGAGAAAGTGGGGTTGGGAATAGTAGATTGATTGGTGTTGTGAGTATATAAAAGTAAACTAGGAGATAAAATGAGTGGGAAGAATAGTAAAGATTTTTTACAATTTTAAAAAAGTGTAACTTATCAATAGAATGCCCAAAATGAAAATTTGTCAACATTGTTACGGGACGGACCGTTATAAACTTGGAAGACCAAGTCAACGCAAGTTATTAACTTGGAAAACCCAGTCAACGCTCAAGTTATAAACTTGGAAAAACCTCCTTAAAATAATCCAATTCCAACAATCAAATCAAACCCCTCCAATTCTTTAAAATAATCAAATCATTTTTAATAATCAACAACCGATCACCAGTTATTATTCCCCCCGATTGAAAAACCCTCCTTAAAATCATGGTAGTACAGTTCAAATCAGGGTTACCGATATTATTAATTTCACTTCTCCTCAGCTCAGTTTATGTGGTTGTTGAGTCGGCGTGCAGCCGTGGTTGCGATTTGGCATTCGGTTCATACAACGTTTGGCCGGAATCGAACTTGACTTTCATCGCCCAAGTTACAAACGCCGAAATCAACAACATTCTCAGATACAACCCTCAAATCCCTAACCAGTATAGTATACAAGTCGATACCAGAATTAACGTCCCCTTCAGCTGCGATTGTATTAACAGAGATTTTCTCGGTCACGTGTTTCGTTACGATGTTCGGTCCGGCGATACGTACAACCTGATTGCAGAGAGGTACTACGCGAATTTGACGACGGGGGCGTGGACGGCGAGGTTTAACGGTTTCGACCCGAGTCGTATACCGGATACGGGTGTGGTTCTAAATGTGACGGTTAATTGCTCTTGTGGGGATAGCGGGGTTTCGAAGAAATACGGGTTGTTTGTGACATACCCGCTCCGACCCGATGATAGCTTGAGTTCGATTGCTTCTCAGACGAATGTTAGTGCCGATTTGTTGCAGAGGTATAATCCCGATGTGAATTTTAACGCCGGGACTGGAATTGTCTATATTCCCGGAAGAGGTCAGTCTTGTATTTTTTATTTTTTTTTTCAATGATAAGGGAAAAAAAAAATACTATGTTGTGGACCTGACACATTCTAATTAAAAACACCAATAAAAATCATGACACTTCATTTTTTAAGCCAAATTTTATAAGTTTTTTTATAAATTTATATTTACTCTAATTAAAAGCAACTATATTTACCTATTAAAGATGACACTATAATTAATCTTGGTGTTCTTTTTGGTACCTCGCTAAAATTGACTTTTATTTCTTTTCAGATTCAAGTGGAAACTACCCGCCCCTGAGTAAGTGAGTAGTACCAGGTGACTTTTGGAGCTCGAACTTGGTTAAGGAAAATAGAACTTCCTCCGTCCCAAACAAATAAATATTCAAATATTGTTGAAATAATTATCGCTTTGGCAGTGTTCACAAGCTTTAAATAAAATAAAAACCCACTACGGATATTATTTTTATCTATTTAGACTTCCTTTATTATTATTTTTTTTTATGTAATTTGTAATATCTTCTTTACCTCTTTATTCCACATCTCGTATGCTCAGTTGATCCAAAATAGTTATCGCTTTGGGCCTTTGGCAGTGTTCACAAGCTTTTAAGAAAACCATTACTAAATTACTCCCTCTGTTCTAATTTAATGAACAAAGGAGTACCAACTAACCCTTATTAATTGTCTATCTCAAGTACATTTCTTTTCAGTTTTTACAGTAAAACAATTAATAAATTGAAATAATTTTAATGTGAGGATAGAAAAGTAAGGGTTTTTTTTTAATCTTAAAGTAACAATTATTTTAGAAAAAAAAATGATAAAAAAGGCAAATATGTTGGACCAGGAGTAGTAATAATATAATTTGTTTTTCGAACAATCTACACGCCCCTCTAACTAAAAAGTTTTTGCCTTCACTAATGTCACTAAATTACTCCCTCTGTTCTAAAATATGTTTCGCTTTAGGGTTTTTCACACATATTAAGAAATTTAATGTTCCTAACTATCTTTCGCTTTAAGCTTTTTCTAACATATTTAGAAATAATGAATGCATGTTGAAATGACTCAATTGCCCTTAAAATAATCCAGTTTTTAGGTGAGTAAATGCTTGAGCAAGAGATGATTCACACTAATTAATAAGGGTATAATTGAGACAAAATAGTAAAAGTGTCTTGATGATAGTAAAACGGCAAATATTTTGAAACAAAATTTTATTTTTAAAGCGACAGATATTTTGAAACGGAGGGAATACCTTTTACTCCCTCCGTCTCACCTCACTTGGGACTTATTTCTATTTTGGTCCGTCCCACTTCACTTGAGACTTCCTAAAATGGTAATCTTTTTATAATTTTATATCCATTCTACCCCACCCACTCATTCTCTCTCCTCATTTTCCACCACACAATTCATTCAATCAACCTACTATTAACTCCACTCATTCCCTCTCTTCATTTTCTACCACATATTTTCTTTATTTTATTCTTTTTCCTTAGTTGTTGTGCCCACCTCTTATGTCTCAAGTGAGATGAGACGGAGTATTGTTTAATAATATCCCATAACTCTATCTATATACTCCCTCCGTCCCACCTCACTTGACACCAAAGAGGTGGACACAATAACTAAGAGAAAAGAATAAAATAAAGAAAATATGTGGTAGAAAATGAAGAGATAGAATGAGTGGGGTAAATAGTAGTGTTGGTTGAATAAATTGAGTGGTGGAAAATGAAGAGAGTGAGTGAATGAGTGGTGTGGTAGAGTGAATAAAAAATTATACAAAATATGATATTTTGGGAAGTGTCAAGTTAGCTGGGACGGACCAAAATGGAAATAAGTGTTAAGTGAGTGGGACGGAGGGAGTATATGTTTATATATATTACTAAGGTGCCTCTTATCGTTTAATATATACTACCAACTACTCCCTCCGTCCCAGTTTAATCGAGTTTATTGCAAAAGTGACATGCGTACTTTGTGCATTATATCAATTTGACTCGCGTACTTAATAATCATCAAATGTGACATGCGTACTTATGATTGGCAATATTTTTAGACCAATTTTTAACCCCCATTAAAAAGTTAACGGGGATGCTAATAACTTAACAAAAAGTATGACTTTTATTGTAATATCAGATTTACGTTTTAGGACGGGGACATTTTGAATTTACGTCCTAGTTCAACGAATTATTTTATCTATCCATATAATCCTTAAAAAGATTGAATAGTAAAATGTAAAGATTATTTTGAGACGGAGGGGAGTAATAAGTACGCCTCAACCTCCCAAATCACACCCAACTCTCTCTCTCTCTCTATTGAAAAAAAAAAATAAAAGCTTTCTCACTCTCTCTAAACTCCCTCTCTCCTTTCTCTCTCTAACCCCCTAACTCCGGCGACCCCCTCTAACTCTGGCGACCCCCTCCCTCAATTCCGACGATCCCCTCCCTCAACTCCGGCGACCACTCGCCTCCCTAACTCCGGCGACCACTCGCAAGTACTCCTCAACCTCCCAAATCACACCCAGCTCTCTCTCTCTCTCTCTCTCTCTCTCTCTCTGTTGAAAAAAAAAAGCTATATCTCTCTCTAAACTCCCTCTCCCTCTCTCCTTTCTCTCTCTAACTTACCAACTCCGGCGACCCCCTCTAACTCCGACGACCCCCCTCTAATTCCGGTGACCCCCTCCCAGATCTGGGTTCTGGGTTTCTTTTTTTTTTTTTTTTTTTTTTTTTTTTTTTTTGATTTATGATATTATTGTAAATTGGTGTTAAATAGATATAAATTTTACTTGTTATTTTCTGGATTGGTATCAATTGTTTTATGGTGGTGGTGGGTGGATTTGGCCGGTGGTGGTGGATGGGTGGGGGTGGGTTGTTGGAATAGAGGACCAACCGGGACTAGACTTCAAAGCAAAAAGGAAGAAAATCGTCGGAGGGACTGTTGCTTTGGGCGGCCGCCCAAGGTGATGGTGGGCGACCGCCCACTTAATCAGACAGTTCAATCCGGAGAGCAGTTTTATGGGCGACCGCCCACTTGTCGGGAGAGGCAAAAACTGGTTCGGATTTTAGGCAAATTTTCGGGTCCCTTTGTCCATCTAGGGTTAGGTTTGTATTCCTGGGCACATATTTAAGTAAAGTTCCGCCCCTAAACTCGTTGTAACTCAGATTTAACATATTATAGTGGAAGATCCTGGCTTGGTAGTGCCGCCAGACGTAGTCAAACATATTGACGAACTGGGTAAACAATTTCTGTGTCTTTTCTTGCTTTGATTTCTTATGCTTTGTTTGTGTGCCTTTATTGTTCTTGTGGGTTTGCTTGGGTAGTGGAGGGTCATATCCACAACAACTGGTATCAAGAGCGCTGGTTGGAGATCAGGGTTAATCGACCGATTGGTTTATCGAGCGATTGGGTGTTGTCAAGCAATCAAAAATGGGCAAGGACAAACAAGCGGTGGAGAAATTTGATGGTTCTGACTACGGGTTTTGGAGGATGCAAATAGAGGATCTTTTGCACAACAAAGATCTCTATAAGCCTCTAAAGGGTGTCAAACCGGAAGGAGAAAAACAAGAAGATTGGGATCTCATGGATCGGAAGGCCCTAGGGGTGGTTAGATCTACATTGTCAAAGTGGATCGCCAAGACTACCAAGAAGGCGAAGACCACCAAAGAGCTATTGGATTATCTTACTGAGAGATTTGAAACTCCATCTGCTGCAAACAAGGTTGATCTGATACGCAAGATGGGTAGTCTCAAGATGCAAGAGGGAGGATCCTTGGCTAAACACATCGATGAGTTTATGGATGTTATAGACTCATTGACTGCGTTGGAGATTACGTTTGATGATGAGGTTCATGCGTGCTTGTTGCTAGCGTCTTTACCAGGAAGTTGGAGCGGGACGGTGACAGCGATCAATGCTTCAGCAGGTAAAAACAAATTGAAGTATGATGATGTTAAAGATTTTCTCTTGGGCGAGGAAAATCGCATGAAGAAGTTGGGGACATCGACTGCTTCGGGATCGGCCTTAGCTACTACTAGCAGGGGAAGGTCGGGTACTAGCAAACAAGGGAGAACTGAATCTAGGGAGAACGTGGTGGGTGGTAAGGGCAAGGCCGTGGAGATCAGAGACAAACCAAGGGTTGCGAAAGGATCGGTGCAGTGTTATCATTGCAAGGAGTTAGGACACTACAAGAAGGATTGTCCCAATCGTGGGGGCAATTCGGTGAATGTGACAGTCGAAGGTGATGATGTACTGGTTCTGAGTGTTAGTAGTGCACTAGAATCATGGGTGCTAGATTCGGGGGCATCATTCCACTCTTGCGGACATGCAGAAGAGATGGAAAATTATACTTCCGATGATTTCGGTAAGGTCTATCTGGCGGATGGCGAGCCTTTGGAAATCAAGGGGAAGGGCGATGTCAGAATAGGAGCATCAGACGGGAAGGTCTTACATCTGAACGGGGTCAGGCACATTCCGGGTTTGAAAAAGAACCTATTATCAGTTGGTCAGTTAGACGAAGAAGGTTACAAGGTAACATTCGGCTGCAGGAACTGGGTTATTACCAAGGAGGATCGTGAGATCACTCGGGGTGATAAGGAGGGGACATTGTATTTGGCGAATAACACCAAGGATAGTATCGCGGTGGCGTCAGCCAAGGGTGATACTGATTTGTGGCACTGTCGATTGGGTCACATGAGTGAGAAGGGGATGAAGGTACTTTGTTCAAAGGAACTACTACCGGGTTTGAAGACAGTCGACGTGGGGATCTGCGAAGATTGTGTGTTTGGCAAACAGGCGAGAAGTAATTTCTCGAGGACAGGTAGGGCTTTGAGGGAAGCAAAGTTAGAACTGGTTCACACGGATTTGTGGGGACCATCTCCGGTAACTTCTCTGGGTGGTGCGTCATATTACATGACCTTCATTGATGATTCAACAAGGAAGGTCTGGGTTTATTTCTTGAAACACAAAGATGAGGCTTTCGAGGTGTTTAAGAAATGGAAGGCTTTGGTGGAGAATCAGACGGGACTTAAGCTTAAGTGCTTGAGATCAGATAACGGAGGGGAGTATGAGCTCGGAGAGTTTAGGGAATATTGTGCAGCGAATGGGATTCGTATGGAGAAGACTCCAAAGGGCACACCACAACACAACGGGGTTGCAGAGAGGATGAACAGGACATTGAACGAGCGGGCTAGAAGTATGAGGTTGGAGTGTGGAATTCCGAAGACGTTCTGGGCATATGCGATTGACACGGCTGCTTTCTTGATCAATAGGGGACCATCGGTACCATTGGGGAATGAAATTCCAGAAGAAGCATGGAGTGGCAAGCAGGTAAATCTGTCCTTTCTTCGCATATTTGGCTGCGTTTCATATGTTCATATTGACTCTGTTGATAGAACTAAGTTAGATGCAAAATCTGTAAAATGTACGTTTATTGGGTATGGTGGGGATGACTTCGGGTATAAGTTTTGGGATGACCAAAACCATAAAATTATTCGTAGTCGAGATGTGGTATTCAATGAACAGGTATTGTACAAAGACAGAAAGGGGGCATCAGATGATATTAGTTCGGAACCGGAGGTTGTAGAGGTGGATATTCCAGACTCGGGTGGGAGCAGGACGGTTCATGATGACCATGGTCAGGGGGTCACTGAAGATGAACCACATACTCCGGAACCGGATATTCCGCTGCGTAGATCCAGCAGGTTGCGTGGATCACCTGACAGGTATACTCCTTCAAATTACTATTTGTTGTTGACAGATAGTGGGGAACCAGAATGTTATGCGGAGACTGTTCGTGGTTCACTTTGTGATAAGTGGAAAGCTGCGATGGATGATGAGATGGACTCATTGAAAGCCAACAAAACTTGGGAGTTGATTAGACTGCCTAAGGGGAAGAAGGCATTGCATAACAAGTGGGTTTACAGGATTAAGGAGGAGGCAAACGGCAGTAAACGTTACAAGGCAAGGTTGGTTGTAAAAGGGTTTCAGCAAAAGTACGGTATTGACTACACCGAGGTATTCACTCCTGTTGTGAAGATGACCACTATCAGAATGGTTCTGGGGATAGTAGTGGCGGATAACTTGTTGCTGGAGCAAATGGATGTAAAGACGGCTTTTCTTCATGGGGATTTGGAGGAAGAAATTTACATGGTACAACCAGAGGGCTACTTGTCTAAGGGTAGCGAGGAACTGGTTTGCAGGTTGACTAAGAGCTTGTATGGCCTTAAACAAGCTCCTAGGCAGTGGTACAGGAAGTTCGATGGATTCATGCATGACATTAACTTTGTCAGATGTGAGGCGGATCATTGTTGCTACTTCAAGAACACGGACAATGGGTATATAATCTTGCTGTTATATGTGGATGACATGCTAATAGCGGGCTCTAGCGTTAGAGAGATAAACAGATTGAAGGCTCAGTTGTCAGAACGGTTCGAGATGAAGGATTTGGGGGAGGCCAGAAAAATCTTGGGCATGCGGATTGACCGGGATAGGGAGTCGGGTAAGTTGGTTCTTTCACAAGCAGAATACGTTGAGAAAGTCTTGGCAAGGTTTTGCATGGAAGAGGCGAAGCCAACAGGGACACCATTGGGTATACACTTCAAGCTATCCGAGAAGGACTCACCTAAGGGCAAGGAGGAGCGTGACAAGATGGAGAGGACTCCATATGCTTCGGCAGTGGGGAGTCTAATGTATGCAATGGTGTGTACAAGGCCGAACATTGCACATGCGGTGGGAGTAGTCAGCCGGTACATGGGCAATCCAGGGAAGCAACATTGGGAAGCGGTTAAATGGATCCTGCGTTACTTAAAGGGTACTACTGGTAAGGCTCTATGTTTCTCAAGCAAGGAGGTCGTGTTAGCGGGTTATGTGGATGTGGATTTGGCATCAAGTGATCTTGATAAGAGGAGAAGTACTACGGGTTATGTTTTCACATTGGGTGGTACGGCTATCTCCTCGGCTTCTAAATTGCAGAAGATCGTGGCTCAGTCGACTGCGGAAGCAGAATATGTGGCAGTGACAGAGGCAAGTAAAGAGATGGTATCGTTGCAGAACTTCTTGGGTGAACTTGGGAAGACGCGAAGTGGTAATGCTCTCTACAGTGACAGTCAGAGTGCAATTCATCTAGCAAGGAATCCGGCGTTTCATTCTAGGACGAAGCACATCGAGCTGAGGTTTCACTACATCAGGCATCTCTTGGAGAGGAAGATCTTAAGGCTGGAGAAGATTTTGGGATCGGAGAACCCGGCTGACATGTTGACCAAGGTTGTAAACCTTGAAAAGTTGAAGCTATGCATAGCTTCAATTGGGCTTGGAGAATAGGAAAGGAGGAAGGCACTACCATGATCGAGGTGAGCACTAGGACGACACCAAGGATGAGTTGAAGAACGGATACGGGGCTTGTATGCGCGGTTGATCTCTAGGTGGGAGATTGTTGGAAAAGAGGACCAACCGGGACTAGACTTCGGAGCAAAAATGAAGAAAATCGTCGGAGGGACTGTTGCTTTGGGCGGCCGCCCAAGGTGATGGTGGGCGACCGCCCACTTAATCAAACAGTTCAATCCGGAGAGCAGTTTTATGGGCGACCGCCCACTTGTCGGGAGAGGCAAAAACTGGTTCGGATTTTAGGCAAATTTTCGGGTCCCTTTGTCCATCTAGGGTTAGGTTTGTATTCCTGGGCACATATTTAAGTAAAGTTCCTCCCCTAAACTCATTGTAACTCAGATTTAACATATTATAGTGCAAGATCCTGGCTTGGTAGTGCCCCCAGACGTAGTCAAACATATTGACGAACTGGGTAAACAATTTCTGTGTCTTTTCTTGCTTTGATTTCTTATGCTTTGTTTGTGTGCCTTTATTGTTCTTGTGGGTTTGCTTGGGTAGTGGAGGGCCATATCCACAACATGGGTATGAAGATGGAAGGGAGGAAGCTGATGATGATAAGGGGGGTTTATTTAAAACTTTTGGGGTCAATTTTAAAAATGTTAATCTAACTTTTTGTTAAGTTATTAGCATCTCCGTTAACTTTTTAATGGGGGTTAAAAATTAGTCTAAAAATAGTGTCAATAATAAGTACGCATGTCACATTTGATGATTATTAAGTACGCGAGTCAAATTGATATATTGCACAAAGTACGCATGTCACTTTTGCAATAAACTCCAGTTTAATCTACAAAATTTGCTATTTTGGTTGTCCCACTTTAATCTACAAAGTCTCAAAAATGAAATGTTTTAATACTTTCAAAATAATGGGACTCACTTGTCATACTCACAACCAATGTTCTAAAAGACCCCCGTCTAGGCCGCCTAGGCGTTCATGAAACGCCTAGGTCCCGTCTAGGATATTATATTTATTTCTGAATTCTCGGCTCCGCATAGATCCCGCCAGGGGGGCCTAGCGTTTTTTAGAACCTTGCTCACAACAACTATCCACTTAATATTCTCTACCCCACTTTCTCTCTCCCACTCAACTATCTACACTCACAAAAACATCAACTTTTTTATTTTTTCCTTAAATAATGTGCCCAACCCAAAAAATTTAAGTTAAAGAGGGACGGAGGGAGTATTTCCCAAATGGTCAGCCATGGACCTCATATAAATTCATACTCCCTCGGTCCCCATTTACATTACAAAAATGAGGTTTTGCACAAAAATTAAGAAAATGATTGTAAAGTTGATGTGTTGTGAGTGTAGATAGCTGAGTGGGAAAGAGAAAGTGGGGTAGAGAAAAGTAAGTGGATAGTTGTTGTGAGTATGACAAGTGGGTCCCACTATTTAAAAAGTAATAAAAACTTTTCTTTTTGAGATTTTGTAAAGTAAATGGGGACACCCAAAATGGCAATTTTTGTAAGGTAAATAGGGACGGAGGGAGTACATAAATACTTCAATTCCTAAGTGAGACAAGACTATATGCTAATATGCGATCCTCACTCTTTTTTCTATTTGAAAGACATACTCTAGTCTCATTTTGATTTTTTATGGTCAATAAAAATAAACTTCGACCAAACATTAATGTCAATTTAATGATCACAATAAAATTCTAATAATTGTTATTGATAAATCACTTAATGATTTATCAATTACAAATTTTAGAATTTCACTAGAATGATTAGATCGTTACCAATGGTTGGTCAAAGTTTATTTTTGTTGACGATAAAAAGTCAAAATGAGACTATCTTTCTGAGACAGAGTGACTATCATTAAAACAAATATATATTCGAGAATGGAAGCAATGAATTTGCCGATAAATTAGTTCTTGTTAATTAAAGCTTCATGAAGTGAATGTAATTGAATGGAGTATACTATTACATTTCTGTCGACCTACCTGATCTTAATGGAAAGTCTCGTGTCTTCTTAAAGCATCCACGATGGTGGAGCTTTTTTATGATTTCAATATGCCACATTCTTTCCAACTCAATTTATAAAAGTTCAAAGTTTTTTTTATAATGGTAGAGTTTTTTTATGGCCCCACATTCAGCATTAAAATAAAAAAAATTAAAATTATTGTTTGAAATTTAATGGTCAATATTGAAGAATGGTGATAATTAATGTAAAAAGCTCTTTTAAAGAGCTCCTTGTAGAAGGAGTTGCTCCTTAGGGAAGGAGCTTTTTCAAAATCTCTACAATGATAAAAAGCTCTTAAGAGCTTTTTTCTTAAAACAAAAACCCATAAAAAAGCTTCCATTGTGGATACTCTTAGCACTGATAAATTTAATTTAGACAACATGGTACAGGACATTTAAATCTCAAATAGACCAAATAGATTAATGTCATATTAAAAGAAGTGGTACCAGCTGCAGGTTTTGAAATAATTATCAAAGACAAATTCTTGCCTGCGGCAGCCGCACCATGTGCGGCGGTTCCGCTGCTTCTCGCGTTTTCCTGCTCCGCTACATCCGACCGTTGGATCCAGCCCTTCCACTTCCCAGATCGCGACACGTGTCTTCTCTAAAAAAAAACATCCAATAACCTTAAAATGCTATATCTTGAAATTTATAACTCAGAAAAAAAAAATTAAAAATATCGTTGTACTCGACGAGACGAATAAAACTACATAGGTCATGATATGGTTTGATTTTTTTTTAAAAAAAAACATATTTTTTTACACACAAAAAGTTTGAGCTGCTCATCAGCTAAGATGTAACACTCTGTTCTGATAAAAGTAACAGTTTCATCTTCAAAAAGTAACACTTTTCACAGTCAAATGTAACAGCAATTTTACAAGAAGAAATTAAATTGTTTGATAGTTTTTATGATTATAAAAAGTAATATTTGAAGTGTAACAAAGTGAATATATAATTATAATTTTCTATATAGATGAATGTAACATTTTTATTTGGTAAATGTTACTTTTCTTCTTTAAAAAAAGAGTAAAAATCCATATATATAATCGAGTTGCATTTCCATTGTTACTATCTTAATAAAAAATTGTTATATTTCAGATATAATATTACATTTAAGAATATAAACTGTTACAATTGAGAAAAAAAATTGTTAATTTTATTTTTTATAAAATGTAACATTAGTTTAGTTTGTCAATCTTATGTTAATTTTGAAAAAAAAAATATGTTACATATGAAAAAAAAGAGTGTTATATTCCTTTATAATAAGTGTGACATTAGTTTAGTTGTCAATCTTTATGTTGTCTTTAATCTATTGCAGCAAAATTGTGGTACATTTTTTTTTCAAAAATATTACATTTGAAAGAAAAAAGTGTTACATTTCGTTATAATAAGTGTTACTTTTGTTGGGAGGAAAAAAAGTTTTGGGTGGCAACCAGTGGCGGATCTAGGATTTCCAAACACTGGGTGCACAATTTACAATAAATAAATTCATACCAAAAAATTTCAAAACGCAATTATATTCAAGTACATAATTAAGTACATAAGTTCAAAACAATTGTCTCATAAAAGAAAACAATACAACTAACAAATTAAATTTGTCCCTTACGCGTTTTCATACCTTGAAAACGTTTAATAACATCCTCCTACTTAACTTTCTTAAGCAAATATTTTTCAATGAGACCCACTTTTCATTTTTTTATTATAATTTTTTTATTAATGAGACCCACTTTTCATACCCACAACAATTTTTCATTTACTATTCTTACCAACTTTGTTTTCCCTTCATACGTATAATACCTACTTTTTAAACAATTTTTCAATAAACAATTACTACCTTTGTCCCTAAATGAGTGTCCAAATTTTATTTTAGGCATAATTCCACAAGGCCCCTTCTCCCAGATCATTATTCCATAAAAGTCCACCTGAGATCCAAAAGTCCACCTCCACCCATTGTCCAAATCAAAATTCCATAAAAGCCCAAAAACCCATCACACACTACTCAGGTCAGGCTGCCCCTAAGCCCAATGCCCAGGCCCGATGTCCCGACCCGCCCACCCGCCCCGGATCCAGAACTCAATGCCAGCCACCCCTTTTAATTAAAAGCAAAAATGTTGTTCCCAGGTTTCGAATTTTGCAATATTTATTATTACTAACTGAAATCTGGACGAAACTAAATTACAAAACTTGAGATTTTACAATTAATTAATGAAAAACTTGAATATTCACAAAAACACAAATTTTGTAATATATGTTAGAATATTAAAAACATGATTTAAGAATATAAAATATCTAAAGCTTTTTATTAAAAAAATATGAAAGACCTAAAAAATAAATTAAATTATATTTGCGAAAATACATTATTTCATAATATTTTATAAGTTTTTAATTATCACCCTTCTGTTAAGGCATTTATTTACATAAATGACACCAACTAAGTCTATTATATACTGAAAATATGAGAATTATAAGAAAATAAACTAAATAACTCTTATACCTAAAATATAAGAGTAATTCTAGTCTTATATTTTAAGTATATAATTTCTTTAAAAAATGGGGATTTAATGTGAGAAAATTACTCTCATATCTAAAGTATAAGAGAAGAACTAGTCTTATACTTTCGGTATAAGAGTTAATATTAAAAATATATTAGAACAACTTGATTAATGTTTCACAACATTTAATAATAGAAGTATCATTCTTGCCAAAATAAATGTCAGCAATTAAAACTTTCCAATCAATTAATGAAATTCTTGATTATTCACAAAAACATTAAATTTGTAAAATAAATATCATTTTACATTAAAAAACATGATTAATTAGGTCTTATAATTTGTATCAAAGTCTTGTAAATTCTTATTAAACATGTAAATTGTCTCATATCAGACTCATGAGAGCCATTTACAAAGGTCTCATATCCGACTCATGAGTCTCTTAAATGTCTCATAAGTGATTTTTTAAGTCTTATAATTTGTATCAAAGTCTTGTAAATTCTTATGAGACATGTAAATTGTCTCATACCAGACTCATAAGTCTATTTACAAAGGTCTCATACCAGACCCATGAGTCTCTCAAAGGTCTCATAAGTGCATTTTTTAGGTCTTATAATTTCTATCAAAGTCTTGTAAATTCTTATGAGACATGTAAAAAAGTCTCATATAAGACTTATGAGGGTCTATTTACAAGGTCTCATAGCAGACTCATGAGTCTCTCAAAGGTCTCATAAGTGTATTTTTTTAGGTCTTATAATTTGTATCAAAGTCTTTGTAAATTCTTATGAGACATGTAAAAATGTCTCATATAAGACTTATGAGGGTCTATTTACAAGGTCTCATAGCAGACTCATGAGTCTCTCAAAAGGTCTTATAAGTGCAAATAATGACAATTTGATAATAAGGACTTAAATAGTGTCATTTTATATAAATAGTTTACTGGAGGGTGCTAGTAAAAAAAAATTTTATAAATTGATTTAGAATCTTGTTTTTTCTTCACTTAGTTTCATTTAGGCGCAATAGTAATAGAATATATTGCAAATTTTGTATCAAACAGTAGGCTGGTGTAGTGGTTAAGTTGTTAGTTTTCACAATAAGTCATGGGTTCAATTTCATACCCAACATTTTAATTTTGCATCCAAACAGTGAGCTGGGCTGGGCTGGGCTGGGCATGGGCATGGGCAGGCGGGCATGGGCGGGCTGGGCTGGGCAGGGCTGGGGCGGGTTGTGGTCTGTGGTGGGTTTAAATGGGATTTTGATCTGACCTTGGGTTTTTATGGCATTTGGATCTCACCCAGGGGGCCTAGAGTCCAAAGCCCTTTATTTTAAGGGACTTCTGAAAATCTCAACCTTTTGTACAATTACGGGCCGTAAGCATGAATCTCACAATTCAGGCTTTAGGGCCAAAGGCAATAATTGTAGACAGAGGAAAATATACCACGAGGATCCCTTTAGTCTACGAATGAGATTTGAACGCATCACTTTTTTGGTGAATCGTCAATTGCGATTAATTTGATTTGGGGCAGGTTTTACGTAGACACAATTAAACCCAACTATTGATCCATAAATAAGGTGGCATCATTAAATCTGATCGGATGAAGCTGCTAATTTTCCGCACTGCAATTATTCTAAATTTACAGAAAAAAATAAAAGATTATATAATTGCGTTTACTCTCGAAGTAGTCAATTCATGGTATGGGTTGCGATCAACTCAGTTAAATGTCAAATCAAATACTACCTCCGTCCCAAAATGATCTTCGCGTTTGACTATTCAAACTTTTTAAGGATATGAATACTTGCATTGCTAGGCATGTTTTGTTTATACACTTTTAAGCTTAAATTGTAGAAAGGTACAACTTTTTGGGACAACAATAAATGATAAATGAGAAGATCATTTTGGGAAGGAGGGAGTATATAGATTAGGCATACAAATTATATAGAGAGAGTCGACCCATGTATGCTTGAGCTTTCCTTATTAGTTTTGAATTGATTTTTTTTTGCAAATTAAACTTGCGTACTATCAATTTATTGCATTCTAGCCTTTGTACTGTCAAAGCGCTTAATGTTACATGTTAGGGATGGTCAAACCGAACCGGAACCGTCAAACCGGACCGGAACCGGAATTAAAAAGTCTGGAACCGCCTTGAACCGTGACAAAAACTGAAAGCGTATGAACCGGAACCGTTTGTAACACGGGCCGGTTCCGGTTGATACCCTCTAAAAACTGTGAACCGACGGTTTCGAACCGCCATGAATCTCCTAGTCCGAACCGGAACCGTTAGAAAACCGTCAAAATCGTTAGATTTCTAACGGTTTCATCAAAATTAACCGTTCCTAACAGAAAGTTGATAAGAAAAGTTGAGTTTTGACTAAATTTTTAGCCAAATTCAATGAAAAAAAAAATAGAAGTTTGTTGAGTACTCCCTCCGTCCCACCACAAGTGAGACTAATTTCCTTTTCAGTCTGTCCCACCACAAGTGTGACTGCCTAAAATAGAAATATTTTAATATATTTATATTCAATCAACCCCACTATTTAACCTCACTCATTCTCTCTCTTCATTTTCCACCACTCATTTTATTCAACCAACACTACTCTTTACACAACTCATTCTCTCTCTTCATTTTCTACCACACATCCACTAACTTTTACTTAATTATTGTGCCCCACAAGTTGGACTCACTTGTGGTGGGACGGAGGGGGGGGGGGAGTACATAAAAGAAAAGAGGGACGGACCTTTTCAATTTTTTAAACATTTTTCTATACCTTTTTGTGAATAATGCGGCAATAAAATATTATTATAGTTGTTTTATATGTTAAAAAATTAATACTGTATTTTTTTTTTCAAAAAAGGAAAGTGTGGACCGGCGATTCCGAACCGTAACCGGAAGAGAAACGGTTCGATTACGGTTCAAGCTTTTCCGTAACAGGAACCGTGTTGGTCATCCCTATTACATGCGTACTTTCGTTTAATATCCAATGTGACCAAATTTTTTAACGGGTGTTAAAAATTTAACGGCTTTGTATACATAATTTTCAAATGTGGGCATTAAAGTTTTCTTTTTTGCAATACGTCATAACTTAACAATTGAACAGACTCTTCCTTCAAAAAAAAAAAAAACAATTGAACGGACTCCTATACCTCAAAATCAATTAAAACTTCAAAAATCATTGCCTTCCGTGCGAAATTTTGGTGATGAATCGATGGAATTCGATGTTCACTGACACAATTTTGCTATTGAGAGCCAGTTAAGATGTTCAAGGATTCCACGAACCGGAACAGCCGGCTCAAACCTAAACCGGAATTGGCTGACACCGGTCCTTGATAACAAATTAAAACTGTAAACGAACACAGTAATTTTAGAAAGTAAAACTCGTAATCCATACGTTGCCAATTATTTTCGAACAGGGCAATGCAAGGGGTACAAAGAAATTCACAAAATCTATATTACAATACAAAGCAAGAATAACCGTTTTACAAAGAGAGGCTGAGATTGAATCTTAGAATATTGATCCAACGGCTTAGATTTGACCTCAATTAACAGTGTGGTTAACTCCCCACCAACTCCTCAACTGCTCACTCCACTACCCTTTTCTTCCCCTTCCAAATTATCCGGTTCTCCCCCACTGTTAATATTTCTAATTTTCTAATGTATGTTCTACATTGTTTTTTTTCTAATTTCCTAACATATGTTTAGAAACTATATGTGGTGAGAAAGTATATGTGGTGTACTGTCACCGTGCCATTGGCACGAACAAGAGTACTAGTAAATAATTGATACAAAATAAGTTGACGATATTTTATTGGTTACTATATCGATAGGGGATTCGACACACTCTAGTTTAATACACTAATAAAATTTTGACACATAATTTTGTAGACTAAATTTTGTGGCATTTTTTTTACCCTTTCGAACACGTGTGACTGTCGGACTGACTCGTTCAACCAGAGCTCCCATGGCGGCGGCGGCAGCGGCGGCAGCAGCAGCAGCAGCAGCTGCAACTGCAACAAGCAGCGGGCTCTTCTTAAAATAATCCAATTCCAACAATTAAACTCTCTCCAATTCTTTAAACAAATCAACCATTATAATAATCAACAACCGTTCATAAGTTATTATTCCCCAATTGAAAAACCCAGTCAACGCTTTCCATTTCCTATTCCAAACATCAAATCTCCCCAATTCTTATGATTTTTCCAGTTTTCCCCTAAATTCTTATGAACCCTAGTTTTTCTTCCTCCAAATCCAACAAAGCATGGTACAGTTCAAATTAGGGTTAGCGATATTAATTTCACTTCTCCTCAGCTCAGTTTATGTTGTTGAGTCGGCGTGCAGCCGTGGTTGCGATTTGGCATTCGGTTCATACAACGCTTGGCCGGATTCGAACTTGACTTTCATCGCCCGAGTTACAAACGGCGAAATCAACAATATTATGAGATACAACCCTCAAATCCCTAACCGGGATAGTATACAATCCGATACCAGAATTAACGTCCCCTTCAGCTGCGATTGTATTAACAGAGATTTTCTCGGTCACGTGTTTCGTTACGATATTCGGTCCGGCGATACGTACAACCTGATTGCGCAGAGGTACTACGCCAATTTGACGACGGCGGCGTGGACGGCGAGGTTTAACGATTTAGACCCGAATCGTATACCGGATACGGGTGTGGTAATTAATGTGATGGTTAATTGCTCTTGTGGGGATAGGAGGGTTTCCAAGGAATACGGGTTATTTGTGACGTACCCGCTCCGACCCGATGATAGCTTGAGTTCGATTGCGTTTCAGACGAATGTTAGTGCCGATTTGTTGCAGAGGTATAATCCCGAGATGGATTTTAGCTCCGGGACTGGAATTGTCTATATTCCCGGAAAAGGTCAGTCTTGAATTTTGACTTTTTCAATTTTTTTTTTTGAGAAAGCTTAAAAGCTTATTTTTCTACTCCCTCCATCCGGGAAAGATTGTATTATTTGACCTACACACGTGAACTTTTGCCCATACATTAATGTCAATCAATCGTATAAATAAAGTCTCAAAAAATCTTATTGATAAATCACTTAATCATTTATCAATCACAATTCTTAAAACTTCCTTAAGATGATTAGATTGACATTACTATTTTGTCACAATTCACTTGTGTTGATCGTAATAAAAAGTAAAACAGGACCATCTTTCTCGGGTATGGAGGGACCGATGGAGTATTGATTAAGGATTGCTTGGAACAAGTCAGCCAAATGTATTGTAGTACTCCTTGCTAAGTAGGTTGGTTGGTTTCTTAGTGTAGCATTTATTAATGTGAAAAAATGGATAGTCATTTTGAGACGATAGTAGTTTTTGTGTTTCCTTTGTTACTTTCGAGTTTCGAAGAACAACAATGAATATTCATTTTGGTGTGGTTATTACTCATCGAGTAATACGGACAGGGAATTATATTTACTTTACAGAGTTAGAGATGACACTACAGTTAATCTTGGTGTTCTTATTGGTGCCTTGCTGAAGTTGGCTTTACTTCTTTTCAGATCCAAGTGGAAACTACCCGCCCTTGATTACCAGGTAACTATTGAAGCTCTAACATGGTTAAGAAAAAATAGTACTCACTCCAGCCCAAAATGAAAGTTCGAAAGCTTTTCAATATTGCTCTTGGTCAAGAGAAAATTTGAAAACTTTTTGGACATCAGATCAAACTTGAATTTTTTTCTTGCAAGACGGAGGTAGTAAAATTCATTCATGTTTATGGCAATTTTGATCGTAAATTTGTTTTGTGTTTTGTTTATCTTTTTGCAGCAGCTCAGGTGATTCATCTTAAATTCACTTTGGTTTGTTTCTCACTTCAACTCTAGCATTATGACCTTTTCGTGCTAAACTTTTGCTTTCACTTAACCAGGAATATCTGGTGGAGCCATAGCTGGAATTGTTGTAGCAGTAGTAGCAGGGGTACTGCTTCTTGCAGGATGCTTATATTTCGGCGTTTACAGAAGGAGGAAGGTACTAAAAACTTGGGGACTCTTAAAGACAACACCAGATCCATCTATACACACTCCTCATGGTATATTTTTTTTTCTCTTCCCACTCTAAGTAACTTAAAATAGTTATGTTACGAAAGGTGTTTGATGGGTAAGCAGGCTAACCGCAGAATGGTTTCAAACATACAACCTCAGTCCCAACATGATCGTCCTACTTTTTATGTAATTACTGCGAATGAACTTTGAGTAATAAGTTTCTATTTTAATTGTATTAATGAAACTTCAAGTTTTAGATTTTCATCAGAACAATTTAAATCAACTTAAAAGTATTGATCAAAGTTCATTTGTAATAATGCCGGAAGAAGTGGGAAGATCATTTTTGGACGGAGGGAGTATTTGATAGGATTATGTATTTCGTTGACTTCCCATACTCTCTCTCTCTTTCTCTCTCTCTCCCACTCAAAGAATCCACTTTTCAAGTCAAAAAATTGAAGGTGAATGATCCTTTTGATAACCCCTTTAATGTATCTGAAGGCAAAACTTTGAAAAGAAGTTTATTTGGCTAAAAGTTTTCGAATAAAACCCTTGGAGTCGAATGTTCCAATAGAAAAGAAGGGCCTTTCCGGTGAGAATGGATGGAGTAATTTTTTTCTTTTTTTCATTACACATCTGTGATTAGGCATGAATTGACTTTTCCTCTTCTCTCTTTTCTACAAATCATAGCTTTCAGAGGTGGGGTCATTGGTGGTTCAGAATCCAGTGGGGTTCCCGGTGGTGCTTCCCCAGCAGGCCTTACCGGTATAACTGTTGACAAGTCTGTGGAGTTCTCATACCAAGAGCTTGCAGTGGCTACAGACGACTTCAGCATTGCTAATAAGATCGGTCAAGGTGGCTTTGGTGTGGTTTACTATGCAGAGCTCAGAGGGGAGGTTTGTAGCTGCACCTTCATTATTAGCATCGCAAATAAATCTGTGGTTCTGGTGATCTATATTAAGTACTACCTCCGTCCTAAAATTAATGTCCATAAAATTTCAAACATGATCTTGGCCAAGAGCAAATTTGAAAGTTTTTTGGACATTTATTTCGGGACGGAAGGAGTATCAATTATGATTGGGTTCTGCTTGCTCCAAATTTCTGCAGAAAGCTGCTATCAAGAAGATGGATATGCAGGCATCAAGAGAATTTCTTGCAGAATTGAAGGTTTTAACACATGTTCATCACCTCAACCTGGTACTCCTCTATATCCTTGTTGGCACTGGTATTTGACTTCTACGATAGTAGAGAGTAAGCGGGGAGGGGTGGAAATAAACAGAAGAAATCACGGAAAAGGAAGGAGAACACACACAGAGATAGATGGTGTTTTTTGAAACAGTATTGTTCTTTAATCTATTACGTTTAATGCAGGTGCGCTTGATAGGATACTGTGTGGAGGGTTCTCTTTTCTTGGTTTATGAGTTCATTGAAAATGGCAATTTAAGCCAGCATTTGCACGTCTCTGGTGAGGTTAAATGAGAGTTCTGAGATGTGATGTCTTTAAAGTTCATTCCGAAAAAGACTATAAATGCTTGTTCTTTTATTTGTTTCTAGGGAATAGGGACCCACTGCCATGGGCTACCAGAGTACAAATTGCCCTAGATTCAGCTAGGGGTCTCGAGTATATCCACGAGCATACAGTTCCCGTATATATCCATCGTGATATTAAATCTGCAAATATTTTGATAGACAAGAACTTCCACGGAAAGGTCGTAAAGATTCCCTACTTTAATGGACTTTTTTCTCTTTAGTGGTTCATGTGAAGCTTATTTTCATGCTTCTTACCATATTAGTACAATTCCGCAGGTTGCAGATTTCGGTTTAACGAAGTTGACTGAAGTTGGAAGTACATCGATGCCTACTCGTCTTGTGGGTACTTTTGGATACATGCCACCAGAGTAAGCTTCTTTCTTGTGTTTTCTGTTGACTATTGAGCGAATAGAGTATTATAATAGTAATATGGGTGGGCTGCTTTTGATTATTGATCTCTAGGAGTAGGGGTGGCAAAATGGGTGTTTTGGGTTTATCCATTAAAGTTAAAAATCCATTGGATATCCGGATATTTTAACTTTAATGGATACACCCAAAACACCCATTTTGCCACCCCTATCTGGGAGTTTCCTGATCATTTGAGGTCATTTTTCTCAATAGAACTCCCTATGAACCGAAAAGAAAAGAAGATAGTAGTCCCGTTTGGCTAGTCAAACTTTTTAATGATGATGCATTGCTTGTACCTTCTTGAAATCGCAGTAAAATTATTACTCCGTCCATCCCGAAATAAGAGTCTCTTTGACCGAACACACTATTTTAAGTAAAACATTTGACTCTCATTAAAAGCTTTAGTCCATTAGGGAGGAATATTTACTAAAGGTAAATTATCACTTTCTATGTCTAAAAGGTAGGTCCCAATATGAATGAGTGTTCACCAAAGGATGATAATGGGAACTTTTGTTTGGATATCCCTACAAGGAATAGTAGACTCTTATTTTGGGACGGAAGGTGTTCCTCTTTCAGAAATGGGACAATTTTTTGGGACAAACCAAAGGAAAGTAAGACTATTTTCTTGCAGGGAATTTGGGGGGAAACTAGTTCCTCCAAGTTATAAAAACTCTTGTTCTTAAATATTCGGACTAGGTGTTTTAAGGCCTAATCTCACTGTTCTAAGGCCTAAACTCGCTATTTAAGGGTGAAACTACATTAAAAGGTGGACTTTTTATAACTTATGGAGAAACTAGTTTCCCCAAAACCTACTCATTTTCTTGGAACAGATGGAGTAGCACCTACCAAGCTTGGTAGAGTAATAGGATTTGGCATGGAGTATGAAGTGCTTAGTGTGAACTCAAACTATGATATACATGAATAAGTTCAGTTTCGATTATTTGATGCAGATATGCGCAATATGGAGATGTCTCTCCAAAAGTAGATGTGTATGCATTTGGTGTTGTCATGTATGAACTCATATCAGCCAAGGAAGCCATAGTCAAGGGAAATGGCTCCATTGCTGAGTCCAAAGGCCTCGTTGGTTTGGTAAAGTCCTCCTCAATCCTTTGTTTCACGTTTTCCCATGTAGTCATACGGATGCTTAATCAGTTAAACTCCAATTTCCCAATTCCGAGTTAGAATACTTAAACCCCCTTTTGATTCTTAACAGTTTGATGAAGTACTAAGTCAATCAGATCCAACAGAAGACCTAGTCAAAATCATTGATCCCAGGCTCGAGGATTACCCCATTGACTCGGTCCGAAAGGTGACATATTTTTTTACATGTATTTTACTACTACCTCTGTCCCAAAATGAATGCCCAAAATTGATCTTGGGGCGGAGGGAGTATCTTTGTTCCATTCATACCTCCTCCATGCCCGTACCGTAACAGCCGAAAAATGTTTTACAGATGGCTCAACTTGCGAAAGCTTGTACACAAGAAAATCCACAGCTAAGACCAAGTATGAGATCTATTGTTGTGGCATTGATGACTCTTTCATCAACAACAGAGGATTGGGATGTTGGTTCTTTCTATGAAAACCAGGCTCTTGTTAGTCTTATGTCTGGAAGATAATCCATCACACTGCCCGTGTTGTACCACATGAATTTTCTTTTATTATCATCAATTTTTTTTCTTGGGCGTGTGAATATCAAAATTGAGTTATTTAAGATTGTGGATAAATATATTTGTATATGAGTTTTGTATGTACTTTATGTATATAAATCTTGTAATTTTATGTTCCAAAGAAAAAACTTGTAATTTATATTCCCCCTGTCTCGGAATAAATGTTGTCGTTTTCGGACGTTAGTACGAAAGAAATTTTTGAGCGATAAATTTAGGTTGATTTAGTTATCTTAATAAAATTGTAAAACTTGTTATTAATACACCACTATAGATACTATCAATAACAATTTTGAATCTTTCATTAGAATGATTACGTTAACTTCAAATTATTGTTCAAAGTTCCTTGGTACAAACGTCCCAAAAACGGTGACATTTATTCAAATTATTGCTCAAAGTTCCTTCGTACAAACGTCCCAAAACGGGCGACATTTATTCCGGGAGAGGTAGTATGAGATTGAGCACAACTGAACTAAAGTGCTCCCTCTGTCTCGAAATATTAATCCCTTTTTTATCTTATCGTTATTATTACAAATGAATTTTGAGTAATAATTTAAGCTACTTTTAATTATTCTAATGAAAATTTATAACTTGTTATTGATACACCATTACAAATACTATCAATATCAATTTTTAAATTTTCATTAAAATAATTAATGCAGTTTAAGTTATTCTGAGAGAAGCCCGTCACGCCTGCACTTCATAATGGGATGGAAGACACCTAGCTAATGTTTTCTAATTTTTTTTAAAGTCAAATAAATAAATTTAAATTATTAATCAAAGTTTATTAAACAAAATTTAAAAAGGTTGTACTCTTTTTCAGGGAGTATCAAACATCATATGTAATCCTGTTCTTGTACTCCTATATGCATATGGAAAGGCAATTTAACAATCAATTAGTATTTATTTATCTACGGAATGTCCGTTTGTTAATAAAAGTCAATGTTTTAAGGCCATTTTCCTAATCCAATATTTAAATGGTTTTCCTATTTTGGTAACTAACTTAAGCAACAAGAAACTTAAAAGGTCTTAAATTAATCACACCTATGTTTTCCAATTTTGTTTCCTCCGTTTTTTTCAACATATTATCTCTCCCAATTCTCTCAACATTGTCGCCATTATTCTTACCTACTAAAACCCTAAACAAAATTAATCACCCCCTTTTTGAAAATTCTTGAATACCATGGCCATGGATATGGAAGCTCAAAATTCAGTTCAAAATCAAGAAGAAGATGATAAAGAAGAAAAGACCGAGTTGGTCGGGTCAGAGTTGAGTCATATGACTCAAGTGAGTTTGGAAGAGGTTGAAGAAATTGTAGGGTACAAGTTCGATAACAAGGATTTATTGAGAGAAGCGTTGACGGATAAAACGTATAAAGATGATGATTTAAATTATCAGCGGCTCGAATATTTGGGTGATTCTGTGCTTACGATGTTGATTGCGAAAGAGCAATACTTAGATTATCCCGACCTAACGCCCGGTGAGTGGACCCCTCTACGAGCAGCTAATGTGGATACAGAGAAGCTAGCACGGGTTGCCTTAAAGCTTAATTTGCATAAATATTTACGACATAATAAACGTATGCTCGATATACAAGTAAGCCCTGTTAGGACATGTATTTTTCTACTTTTTTTTTGTGATTTTGTATAATTATGATAAGCTATAATAGATTAAATATTGATTTTTTTTTTCTTTTGAATACAGGTTAGTAAATTTGAGCAAGAGATAGCTCTCCATCCTTTACATTCATTTGGGTTGATAGATCCACCAAAAGTCTTAGCTGACATTGTTGAATCTACAATTGGTGCGATATTTGTTGACACCAATTTCTCCTTTGATTTAACTGGCAAGGTATACACATTTTTTGTTTTTTACTTTTACTTTTACATTTATTAGTTTTTGTGCACTTTCATATATGAGGTGGTCTCCCATGAGAACAAGGGGATCCGTCTCATGCATGAGACGGGTCGCCCCATGACCCATGGGCCGAACCCGCCACGTGGCAACCCACCATTGGCCGAAAAAAAAAAAAAAAAATTTTTTTTCTTTTTTTTTTCTTTTTTTTTTGAGTTTTTATATTTTTTTTTCGGCTTTTCAGTGGTTTAGCAAAAAATAATAGTTACCATCTCTTAAAGTAACATTGTTCATAAGTAAACGTAATACTTGTTTTAAAAAAACAAAAGCTCGTTTTTACCCATTTGAAAAGTAATAACTTATGTATATGAATGTAATAGTAAGTTTATACAAGTAAATGTAACACTTTGATTGACGAAATTGTAACAGATTTCTATAGATAATGTAATACTTTTACATGTATCATGATAAATTTGACCCCATTGTAACTTATTGTTTGAAAACAAATAGATATCTATACATATATATTACAATTATTTACAAATACTATTACATATAAATAACACGTTTGTTAGATTTTAGTTATAATAAGTATTACTTTTGGCAAACGAAGAAAACATAGGAATAACACTATTACTTTAAGAGATGGTAACTATTACTTTTCACAAACCGAAAAAAAACCAAAAATAAAAATATAAAAATTTAAAAAAAAAGCAAAAAAAAAAAAAAAAAAAAAAAATTTTTTTTTTTTTTTTTTGGGCCAATGAGGGGCTGCCACGTGGCAGGGTCCCCCATGGGTCCTGGAGCAGGGTTGTGGGTCGGGTAATGGGTCAAAAAAATGACCCGTCTCACCCATGAGACGGGTTGGAGTGTTCTCACACAAGTTTTTGTCTTCATATATAGACGGCGTATTAAAGTTGTTCAATTATTTTTTTTGTGTATATGTAGGTTGTAAAGGAGATGTTGCAACCAATGATTACTCCGGAAACGTTCCGGAAGAATCCGGTGACGCGATTAATGGAAACATGTCAGAGGACGGGGTCGAAAGTGGAAAGAGATTTAAATAATTGGGAGAAAACAGGGGAAGTTTATTATATAATTGATAATGAAATTGCAGGGAAAGGGATTTATAAGACCAAAAAGTTTATAGCAACGAATAGAGCTGCGGCTGAAGCTTATAAGAATTATATACTAAGAAATACTTATAAGGAATGGCTGCAAGTTGTGGAGGATGGTATCGGTAGTTTATCTACCATCTGTTAGTTATTTTTAGTTTTTGAATTAATTGATTCATCTCTTTCTATTTATATATAGAAAGAGATGAATCAATTAAGAGATTTGTCATGTTGTTGTGATCTAAATGATGTTTGTTAGTTTTGATAAGCTTAAATTTAAGTTGATTTTGTTTGTTGAATGAAAAATATTGAGATTGTGTGATTTTCTTCTTTTGATGTCTAATCTTTTGATTATGAAAGTTGTCATGCTCAGTAAAGTCTTGTGTTATTATCATATTGTTATTTGAGCGTAAATATACAATCTTGTAAAATATTTATTTCATCTAAATAGTAAGATAAAATGGTTTCAAATGTCAAAATTTTACTTAAAACGTGCTTGTTTTATTTATTTTTTTCAAGTCACAAAACTGGGGACGAGATATAAATATCAGGTTTCAAGTGACAAAACATGGGGTTGAGTTAAAAATACTACTTCACAATTTAAAGTGTAAACAGTAAAACAAACATTTTAACTGTAAATTTGACAAGTTAAATACATTAAAAACCTCTATTTTTAATAATACTTGTAGTCATAATAATAAAGACAAAAACTTGTGTGAGATGGTCTCACATCACATGTGAGACAAGTCTTGTTGAGAGAGTAAATAGTTTGCTCCCTACGGGTGGCGCGGGGCTGAGCAAGTTCATTTTCTCTCTCGTCGAGATCCGTCTTACTAAAGACTTCTTTTAATAATAAACTAATACTCCTTCCATTCCAAAATATTGCTCACTCTTTTTTACGTTAGCACAAAGAAATTTTCATATTCTAGTATATTTTGTCCTAATGAAAATATAATTTTTTTTTTTATTAATGCACCACTACAAATACTAATAATAACAAGTTTTATATTTAGGATAATTGAATTAAATTAAAATTATTATTCAAAGTTCTTTTGTACTAATATAAAAGAAATTGATATTTTGAGAAGGAGAGAGTAAAATTTAAGAGGGTGTTGTTATTCACACCCGTAAAATTATTGAATATCCGTAATTGTGCTTTCACAATGTTGTACACCCTCCGTCCCAATTTAATGTTCTTACTTACTTTCCTGTTTAATCTATCTCATATTAAGGTTTTTAGTTGATTTATTAATTAAAATGGACAATGAGACTCACTTGTCATTCTAACAACAAACACTCCCTACCCACTTTTTCTCTCCTATTTTATTTTTTATATTCACAATATTTACTTTTTTTTAATATACGTGCAAAGTCAACTAAAAACTTTAAACCGGGACGGATGAGTACCATTTAAAATTTTAAGCACATAAATATAAAAATGTACTCTACTAAATAATTTTATCTACATCCACTAATCTGACTTTTTGGTTTTTATTTTTTAAAAATATTTGGGCTTTACCCCACTGATTAACTAGTGGGCCCTATGAAGTAGTTCAATGTAGCATCAAACGAAAGGGCCAACGTAAGCATCATCTGTATATACATAGATTTAGAGAGAGAGAGAGAGAGGCGATTGATTTCGTTTATTGGTGATAAAGATTTTTAGACAGAGAAAGGGAAGATGGAATTCGAGCTGAGAAGAGCGAGAGAAAAGCTAGATAAAGAACAGAAGGACAGGAAAGAGAAAGCCAGGTTTAAATTGGAAAGGGAGCGTAGATTTAAACAGCAAGCATTAAAGCAACGGGAGGCGATTGAGGCTGTTCACACAACTCGTAGGATTTATGCCATGGAAGCTCAACTTAAGGTACATTTCCCTCTTAATTTACTCCCCTGTCTCAAAATAATCTTCATACTTCATACGATTGCGAAGAAACTTTGAGCAATAATTTTAGTTGATTTAATTATCCTAATGGAAATCTAAAACTTGTTATCGATACACCATCAACGATACAATCAATAAGATTTACATCACGACAATTATATCAACCTAAAATTATTGCTCAGAGAGTCTTTCGCCATAACAACGAAAAAAAGTATGAAGATCATTTTGGGACGGAGGGAGTATTAAATAATTCACTTTACTTTTGGTCTGAATTAGCTCCGTTCTGATATGATCATTACGTTTATGGCGATTATAGTCTTAGATGAGCTCCTAAACCCTACTTTAACCGGAATTAGTTTTGTTCTGGTATGATTATCTAGTATTGAATAATAAATTCTTTTGTTGCATGATCAGCAAGAATATGGGGAAGCTTTTTTCTTGGTTTAGTAGAATTGTTTGATATGTCCCTGCCAAAATTTGGTTTTGGAAATAAATGAAAATTCATTAGAATGGTAGCAGAATTGGAGATATGTATGCCATTTTCTACCCAAAGCTGGTATACGGGACCTCCTGAAATATGAGGCATTGGAAATAAGGGGGATTAGTTGGGTTAAATGCCTGTAACTTATTATCTTATTCGGTATCTAATCAAATAGAATTATATGTTTGAGTCTGGATTTATTGGGTCACTTTTGTGTACCCCTTCATGGACCCCGAAATAGGTTCTTCTGTGATATCAGCAGAATCTCAACCCTAGCAGTAACAACCTATCTCTCTAGATTTCTGGTGGTACATAAAGGGTTACCTGATCAGGTAACATGAAATTGGCTTTGTTAGCTGCGCAATGTCAATAGACAAACTAGTTTTGGGGAAAATTCCGAGGTTGGGATTTCACTATGATAGTTTAACATGTCACAGGTGATGTTCCTTTTCTATCCGGCATATTTGTTAGTCTGAGGTTAAGGTACTTTCATGTATTTTGATTGTTGACTGAGGGGAGAAAAAATTTCTTTTCCATCAACTTGTTTATGATTTATATTCGCCATTCAGTTAGATGTGAAATTTCCTGTTAATGTTTACAAAAAAGGACTTCCTGTCGTTCTTTTCAGGTTGATCAACAAATGGAAGAAAATGTACTTGCTGGGAGAGGAATTGCGTTTTATCGCGCTCTTGAGGCTGTGCCATATCATGGTAATGGAGACAAGATCAAACTACCACCTTCCTGCTTCATTGAGTTATCTGAGCAAGGTGCTTTTGACAAAGGTCCGCTGCATTTCCAGTTGACATTAATGCATCGAGAGGATCCTTCACAGGGAAATGCATCTGAAAGACAAGGACATGGGAAAACCCATGCTGGTGTGCTGGAATTCACTGCGGAAGAAGGTACCGTTGGGCTTCCTCCCCATATATGGAATAACTTATATACCATAGAATCTCCAAAATCTCCATTGGTTGAAGTTCGTTACGTGTGATTGCCAAAAGGAACTTATGCCAAACTGCAAGCGGATGAACTAGGTTTCTCAGATATACCCAACCACAAAGCTGTTCTTGAAACTAGCCTTCGGCAACATGCTACTCTCTCTCAGGATGATGTGTTGACAGTCAATCATGGTACACTGACTTACCATTTACGGGTGCTAGAGTTGAAACCCTCTTCAAGTGTATCTGTGCTTGAAACTGATATTGAGGTTGATATTGTGGTCCCCGACTCAGTTCCAGAGAGAAGTAATCAGTATGTATTGAGACCTCTCATATTTGGTAAGTCAGAAACTGGAATGGTTGAGGAAGGGAGCTACATGTATTACAAGTTCTCAATAGACAATGACACTTGGGGGAGAATAACCACTGGGAATGCTGAAATTGAGGTTAAGGTAGAGCCAGAGGGACAGGATGGAGATACTGATCTCTACATTTCCAAGCATCCTCTCTTATTTCCGACCAGGCATCAGCACGGATGGTCTTTGCACGATGTGGGTTCAAAGTCTTTGGTCCTTAACTCCAAGGACCATAGCTTGGGAGCTGGTACTTACAGCATTGGTCTGTATGGTTTTAAGGGAACAACAAAATACCAGATATTAGTAATTGTTGAAGATACCTCTAATCGGAAGGTGGGTCAACACGCTTCATCTACTTCACAGTTTGTGGAGGCGGATACTGTTGAGTGTTGGAACTGCAAGCGTTATGTACCTTCTAGAACGATAGCACTGCATGAGGCGTATTGCAGAAGACACAATGTCACATGTCAGCATGCTGGTTGTGGGGTTGTTTTGAGGATCGAGGATGCCAAGAACCATGTACATTGTGAAAAATGTGGGCAAGCTTTTCATAGTGGAGAGATAGAGAAGCACATGAAAGTTTTTCATGAGCCGCTTCATTGTCCATGTGGAGTCATCCTTGAGAAGACACAGATGGTAAGCAGCTCTCTCCTTTTTTTCCCTACTATGCTGCTTTTCAATTCTTGATGGTCACCCTTGCCCTTTAGGTCTTCATTGAAACTGCCTGTATTTGATAGTTATAATGGAAATGCATATGATATGATAAAGTCTGAGGTTCCATCCCAAAACCAATTGGCAATAGGAGTAGCTAGTGACCCTAGATCTTTATATAGTCAGGCATTGGCTAGTTAATAATTGGGTGACGTGGTGACGTGGGGCTAGATCATCGTGGGCCGAACTTTGGGCAAGCATGTGTAATGAGCCAGGTCTGATACCATGATAAAGTCTGAGGTTCTATCCCAAAACCAATTGGCAATGGGAGGAGTGACCCTGGATCTTTATATAGTCAGGCATTGGCTAGTTAATTCCCGATATGGGATAATTGCGCCAACATGATATGCTACCACTTGGAAATATAAATTTCTTGTTCTGTCTCAATCTGCTTATCCTTTTTTTTTTGGGAAAAATTGAGGAAGTTGACTTTTAGGCCTCTCTCGTAAATGGGTGTCCATTTTTTTACTTTGAGATAAATTAAAGAAAGTTGGCGTTTAAGCAATTTTAGTAGCAAATGTACACATGTAGCCTTCACTGTCCACCTTTTAGACCTTTAGCGTCGCAAGTTTACATTGGAATATGATACTCCCTTCGTCCCAGAGTAAGAGTCCTACATGAGATATGCACGCTTATTAAGGAAATAATAAAAGAGGAGTAAATAACACAAGTGGGTTTAGTTGAGGTTATAATTGTCCAAACTAATATTCATTATGCAAGTGGGTAAAAAGTAGGTTGAAAGTGTTGGTTTTTTTGTAAGACAAAAGTGTCCAAAACATTATTCATACTAAAAAGGAAAATAAGACTCTCACTCTGGGTCGGAGGGAGTATAATTTAAAGAAGATTTTAGTAACTTTCTTAGGGTTGATACTCATTTAGCGACACTATCCATTAGAGAGTGGGTGCACGTGTCAGGAACATACAATTGAATGCCCTTGGTGTCAATATTATGGTATTGGAAGTGCATGTTGCACACGATTAGTAGTAAATGTGAATTAGATGACTTCATAGGAAAAGGGACACTCATCGTGAGAAACTGGAGAAAAAAAAAAAATACTTCCAAAAGGTGACACTGGATAGTAATTTTTTAAAGCATGTGAATATATTATAGGTAAATGTTGTGATCAAAAGTCGAGATAATTATTTAAACATCTTATGATGTCATAGAGTTTGGTTGTTATATTGCCTCATCCTTTTATTTGTTTGGTTGCTTTAATATGTTGTGATCAATTGTCGAGATAAAGACTTCCTAATTTTTTACTGTAAATATTCTGGGCAGGTGCAACATCAGTCTTCGGAATGCCCCTTGAGACTTGTAACTTGTAGGTTTTGTGGGGATATGGTCCAAGCAGGGACTTCAGCTGCAGATGCGAGGGACAGATTAAGAGGATTATCTGAACACGAGAGCCTTTGTGGGTCCAGAACTGCGCCTTGTGATTCTTGTGGTCGTGCAGTTATGTTGAAAGATATGGATATTCACCAAATAGCAGTCCATCAGAAGAACTAAATCCCATATCCATCCTTTTACCTGCATTATATGGGCACGGAACATATTCATATTTTCTCATGCTCCACATTTTCGCTGGATGTGCGCGACTGCTTTTTTAAGGTGCCAAGGTATTTGAAGCGTAGTGCAGTTACCAGAGTTTCTTTGTCGTGGTTGTAATTGTTGTATGTATTCTTTGGGCCTATGCAAATATTGAAAAAAAAAAAAAAAAAAAAAGGCAATTATGTAATCTCATGTTCTCTATAAGGCTTTTATTTAAATTTTCCCACCTTCAGTACAGGCAATAAAATTCATTTGGTCCTTGAGTCTCAACCTAATATTATTTTCCTCTAATTATTGGCTCAATATGAGATGCATTGCATCGCAAACAGACGGCTGACATCTCGACTGTTAAGTAGGCCCCGCCTAAATAACCAGTATTAGTAATTTACTTTGATCTTTTATTTTTTTATATTTTGCTTGTTGTGACTCATTGGAATTTACTAAAATTTAAAGATTTTTCATCAAATTGGATTAGTTTCTTAGGATAGCTTAAGAAAATAGTGAGATTATGGTTAGAGCTAGAAGAAGCATAAAGTTTTTCCACTTTCAATTCCTTAATTAATTAGGATGGACTAAATGTAGAGTCTCTAAATGCTTATTTAAAAAAAAAAAAACGTACTGAACAACCTGTCCTGATTAAAAAGAAAAAAAAAAATGATTCTCTTACCTGTATTTGATTAGATAATTAAGAATCATGTGCTTGAAATCAAATTATGATGGAGTATAACTATGTTCTGATTATCCTATACATTCACTTTTCTATAAATTTCTGATTAAGCACATCAGCCTAATAATTTTAATTTATCAAATAAAATTACATTTTTTTAAGATAAAAAATAAGACTAATCTCTTCTCAAATTATATTTATTTTAACTTTTATTTTAACTTTTATTTTAAATTAAAAATAAAAACTACTCCATGCCCCAAAGAGAGTCTTAACTTGATTATGCATGTTTATTAAAATATATATATATATATATATATATATATATATATATATATATATATATATATATATATATATATATATTTAAAGTGGATTGAAGACATAATTGTCCAAACCACTCTTCACAATTCATGTAAATAAAAAATCGGTAAGTAAATTATTACTTTATAAAGATTAGAAGAACAAAGTTGTCCAAAACACTATTTAGAATTTACCTTTTCGAGAAGGAGACTCTTACATTGAGACTTATAAAAAGAAGTAACACTCTTACCCTGAGCCAGAGTGAATAATTTATTGAGTAGGTTTTGGGGGAAACTAGTTTTTCCCTAAATTACAGAAAACCCACTTTTTTCCTAGTAGCAAACATTTGGCGAACATTTAAGAACAGTTTTAAAGAACACTAGGGTCTAACCCGTGCTATGCACGGGTATTTTATAAGAACGGCTTTTCTATTACTTTATTTACATCAATATGATTTAAGCAAATGAAGAGTTAGATGGTAAATATATGACGTAAATATAATATGTTATATGAACGAGTTTTCTATTATTTTATATAAAGCTATATGTTAATTTAATGGTTAGACGGTAAAATATATAACGTAAATATAATTTCTTAATGTCAATTTAAGCAACACTCTTTGCTTTGAGAAAATAAATACTAATGAATAAATATGTAGATAAAATAAGGGGTAAGAATAATGAAATAAAACATACTTATACTTATAAAATTAATGAGTCGATAGAAAGAAGATGATTAAGCAAACAGTAGTATTGCTTGCATACTAAGTTAAAGACATTAAATTATAGTATCCGGGATTCAAATTCAAATGCATAGATATTATCAACTTTCTAATGTTTAAGTGTAGAGATGGCAACGGGTCGGATCAGATCTGATCCGAATTCGATCCGAACACTGGAACCTTCTTACCGAACCCGATCTGCTCCGAAATTGCCTAATCCGTTCTCCGATCCGAGGTATTTAGAAAAAAGAAAAAAAAAACTGGGTAACCAAAAAGGCCTTAATTCACAGATCCCACAAAGCCCCAATAATCAATTAATCCACGCACTCACCCACAAATTGATTTCACCTAACCTCGATTGCCATTCTTTCTTTTATTTCAGGGTTCATTGACCAACCCACAAATTGTAACTCCAATCAGAAAGATTCATGTTAATCTATAACCTCAATTTTGATATAAGTAAATACATATCAAGGAACTTTATTTGCTTACCGGAGATAGGCATATTAACTTGAAGTGATGGCGGCTGGACTGCAAGACGGTGGAGAGTCGGAGACGGGGTCGGATCTCGGTCAATCTGAAGGAGAAGCTTGGGTTAGGGCGTAGAAACGAGAGTGACGAAACGAGTGAACGGCGGAAACTAAAGTTTCCAGTTTCTAAACCCTATTTTTTCGCTTTATAGGTAGAGTTGTGTGTAAAACTTAAGAAAATGAGGGGGTAATAATGAAAATTGTAATTCATGTTAATAAATCGGGTCGGATCTCGATCGGATCAGCGGCAGAACTGAACCTAATCCGTAATCCGATCGGATCATAAAAATTCCTACCAAACCCGAAATTTTCAGATCGAAACACCCTCGGAACGGATCGGGTTCGGTCAAATTGTCATCCCTACTTAAGTGTGACATACTGAATATATAGTCTTATACAGATTGAGTTGGGAGAGTATGACTTGAATTGTGAGAGGTTTGTGATTTCTTTTTCTCAATGTAACTAAAATTAAATTTATTTTAGGTGTCTTTTGGATTCCTAAACTATCAATGTAATTCATTTGATGATTAATTATTCATGAATGAAAACAAAATGTTGGAAGATGAAAAATTACCAACTCAAAACACTCATTAATTAAATATTTTAAATAAAAATATTGATTAATTTCTTTAAGTCAGGCCCCTATTACATTAACATATTTTAGACTCTTGAGTTGCCCTATTACAATGTACTTTAGACTCTTGAGTAGAATAAATATTTCACAATTAATTTTTAATGTCAACTTTAGTTTAATTCATTTATCATTAAACTTGTATTAATTTTCATCCATAAGTATTTGACGACTTTTTTTTATTCCTCATTAATCATGATCATTGTAACTTTATAATTCTAACTTTGAATTAAATTATACTAGAAAAAAACTCGTGCTACGCACGGGAATTTATTACGATTTGTTTTTTATTTTAGTTAGTCAAGTAAATTTCATTATGATTAGAATAAAATATCATAAAATACAACTAAAAGAAAGGACGTGTAAAAAGTAAATAGTCAATTACATTGTGATTTTTAATTTAGTTTAATGGGAAAAATTAAAGAGTAAATCGTTTTCTAACTTTTTGATTTAAAGCTAAGATTATTGTTTTTTGTGACTTTCTTTTGTTTACTGGATTACTTAAAAGTTGCCTTAACATAAATTTTAATGTGGCTTTAAATTTTAATTATGACTTTTCATTTCTTATTTCCTAGAATTTAAAGTTACTTTATCATAATAATTATTAATGTATTAAGTTATATTGAGACTTTTCATATTTCAGTAACAGTTGCACTTAACTGAATGCATATAGTTATTTTTTCACAAATGAATCCATATAAAAAATTTATATTAATGCAAATTTATAATATTAATACACACATAATAATTAATGTAATAATTTTAAAGTTAGTATAATTATACAAACGTATAATATTAACAAACTTATAATAACTGATGTAATAATTTTAAATTAATGTAGACTCTTCACATATCTTCTTCTTTTCTCTATTTGTATATATTGTATATTATTATAGTACTTTAATAGTAATGAATAATATAATCTGCCTATCTATTAAAATAGTAGAATGTTATTTTATAATAATTATTTTTTCTAATATAGTAACTAATAGTCTAATATAGTATGCTAATGGTTAACCAATGTCATTTTAAAAAGATTTATTTTAATAGAAAAATCATAAAAATATTTATTATTCACTCTCAACATTTTTGTTTGCCAAAAATATAATGATCTATTAAAATAAGTTTTAGGTACAAAATTATTTGAAGGTAAAATTAAAAAAAAAACAATTATTTTAGGACAAAACATGACATTCAATTTTGAATAATGAGATTAACTATTACTATGATTTACTAATATTAATAATCGTAATAATTATTATTTTTTAAAAAAATAATTAACTTATATAATAGCTATTAGGATTAACTAATACTATTAATAGTAAATTTTAATATATATAATAATAATAATTATAATTAACTATTATTATCAATAGTAAAAGTTAGCCTATATAATAACTATTATGGTTAACTAATAATATAAATAAGAATAGTTAACTTGTATAATAACTATTAACGTTAAATAATACTATTAGTAGTATCAATAGTAAAAGTTAACCTATATAATAACTATTATGGTTAACTAATACTATAAATATGAATAATTAACTTATATAATAACTATTAATGTTATCTAATATTATATATAGTAATAGTTAACTTCTATAGTAACTATTATAGTTAACTAATACTATTAATAGTAATAGTTAACTTATATATTAAATATTATAGTTAACTAATACTATTAATAGTAATAGTTAACCTATATAATAACTATTAGTATTAACTAATATTATTAGCTAATAATATGAATATCAAGAGCCACTTATATTTAATAATGGTGATGGTGGCTTCACCAAAAGCAAGTATTAGCTCAAACATGTCCACATAGCGAATCCATAGTCCTCCGCTTTGACTTTTAATATATACTCCCTCCGTCCCACCCGAATTAGGATTTTTGGGTTTGGCACGAGGATTAAGGAAAAAGTGTTAGTGGAGTAAGTGTTGTGAGTATGAAAAGTAAAGTAAGAGAGAGAAAGTGGGGTAGAGAATAATGAGTGGAAAGTTGTTGTGACTGTGAATATGGGTCCCATTAAATAAAACATTTCCATTTTTGGGTTGTCCTAATTCGAATGGGACACCCAAAATGGAAATTTGTCCTAATTCGAGTGGGACGGAGGGAGTATATATTTGTACCCTTTTTTAAAAGAAAAAAAAAGTAACATTTACTAAAAAAAAAGGTTACATTCATTTATATAGAAAATTATAATTATATATGCACTCTGTTACACTTCAAATATTACCTTTTCTAACCACAAAAACTATCGAACTATTTAATTTTTATTGCAAAACTGCTGTTACATTTGATAGTAAAAAGTGTTACTTTTGACGATGAAACTGTTACTTTTATTCGAACAAAGTTTTACATCTCAGGATACGAGCAACTCAATTTTTTTGTGTGTTAAAAGGTAAGTTTTTTTTAAATAAAAAAAGTCAAACAATATCATGACCTATCTAGTTTGATTCGCCTCGTCGAGATTAACACAACGGTATTTATATATATATATATATATATATATATATATATTTATTTTTTTTTCTGATTTCAAAATCTCAAGATATTACATTTTAAAGTTATTGAAGTTTTTTTTAGGCGCGCCACATATCGCGATCTGAGAAGGGTACGAGACTGGAGCGGGCGGGCTGCCGGGTTTTACCCGTGGGCGGACCCGTCGCACGATGTGCCGCGGACGCACACGAGTCTTTTTCTATAATAGAAGTGGTGTTTTCCACTTCCCTTATCTCATCTATCTTCTTACTCTCCGTATCTTCATATCTTATTGGAAATATAATAAGATTGTTAGTCTTAAATCAACTTAAAAAGGCTTTAAATTTGTTAAATTAGTTAACTCTTTGGATCTTATTGATCTATTGTTTAGAGTTGAGCAATTTAACATTTTAAGATTTTTTTAATAATAATATCTATTAGTTTTCCTTAAATTCATTTATGATATTCTTCATCTATGCCTAACATTTTAATTTTCATGTGTTTTTTGATCTCTTTGATCATTTAATCTCACTTGGTAATAATATGGAGTGATAAAATTAAATGTTTAGGGTTTGAAAACCTTAGATCATAAAGTATTGGGCTTCTAGGTTAGATTAGGATTTCCGTTATATGTCCGTCTATAAAGCCAAGTTATTGTTCCCACTCCCCTTCTATACTATTGTAGCTGTTTATTTCTTCCCAAGTAAACATGGCTCTCAGATGACTCCACGTCCTCCGGCGTCCTCTCCCTTCCCCTACCATCTCACCTAACCATTCATTTTCACCCTTAACCCTTCCTTCTTCCATTATCAGAGTTTTATCAACGATTCCCCTAACCATAATAACAAAATAATATTCCAAATCAAAACAGAGGCAAATACTCCATAATAGGCAAATCTCTATAATAGTATGATTTAACATACCACAAAATGCAATCAAAAATATTCTAGTCCTAGTTGATTCATGGAAAACAGACATAATCCATACTTAATTAATTTCCGACACCTCAGTTAAAAGAAAAAATAAGAAAAAAAAAACCTTCCAAGGCAAACAACTTATTTCACCAAAACCATAATCCGAAATCATCAACTGGAAAATCATCCCCATTTCTGTTGTCGTTGCCGGTTCCATTCCCGTTCTTTTTTTTTTCTTGTCGTTTGGATCCCAGCCCTAGTACCGCCCTTCTGGTCAGAAACTTCCCCACCACCTCATCTATATCTTCCATCCATATCTGTCGGAACCTCTTTCTTGGGACTGCGATGGAAAAACCAAGAAGATTGTTCCTTGACCATTGTAAGACCATCCCGAAGTTCAGAGCGGAGTGCTTCAATGTAGAGTTGGGTTGTGAGAAATCCAGTATCCATTTTTCTTTCCATAATATTTACAAGTTGAGCGGAAAAACGCCAAGAACTGGGGGTTTTCTTGTAGTATTTTCTTGAACCGAGACATTTCTGAATCTGAAATGCTAGATTTCAAACCACAACTGCTTGGATTTTTAGGTTTAGGATTTGCATTTTGAGTGTCGGAGGTGGGATTTTCAGGTTTGGGTTTGCCTTTTGAGTGTCAGATGTGGGATTTTCAGGTTTGGGATTTGCGTTTAAAGTGTCGGAGGTCGGATCACGGATGATCCTAATGATTTATGGACCCTCGGAAAAGTCAAATCAAGGGCACTTAATAATATTTGTTTTGTAAACTTATTTTTTAAAACAAACTGAAATAATTTTTTGATACCAATATACATATATATTACATTAATACATGTGCAATGCAGGTGTGATACACGATTTTTTTATTTTATGAAATATTTCTAAACAAATATTTAGTTTTTATTTTGACAAATTTTAAAGTGAATTTAATAGCATTAATACATAAATATTTAAAAAATCTCCTCATGCTTCATAATAAATATAAAATTATTGTTTGAAAGTGAAGAAATTTTTGTGATTTTTTTAAATAAAAAATATATGTTTATTTATAATTAAAGGAGTATTAAAAATTAAGTTAATAAAATATAGAGGTCTCACAGTAAAAAAAAAATAAAAAAAATCTACTTATTAATAAAAGACTTTTTTTTAAATAAGTTATTTTTACATTAACATATGACGCCTAGAAAGAAATGGTTGAATAGAGATTCTTTAATGTCTGACATTAACATTTATATCGGATTTGAGAACTTTAAACTAAAATAGAGGATGTTACATTTCTAATAATTTTAAACTAAAAATAAATACTTACTAGCAGAGTGCCCGTGCTACGCACGAGATCAAAACTTCCGAGGGTGTTTCATGAATATTATTAATACGAAGTATTAATTGGACTTTTAAGTTAATCAACCTTTGAGAATCCATATTATGCTTTTGTTTTTTGCGTTATTTGGGTGTAATAGATCTTGTCGTCTTCTTTCATCAGAGATCAATATTTTAGGGTAAAGTCTTCAAGAAAATATTTTGAATCATTTTATTTTGATCCTTCTCTCTCTCAGCAATTTCTTTAACTTCAATCTCGTCATTCATCATACTTTCATAGATTGATGTATATGATTGTCAGGCATAGGTTTTTGAAGATTACTATTTCGAAGCATCTTACTAATGATCCAGCTGCAATCGAGTATAATTTCTGAAATTACAGGTATGAATCATCTTCTTTCAGTGTTTCTTCTTATCTACTTAAAGCTGGTTTTGGTTTTGGTGTGAAGTGTTTCGTCTTTTTTAATCATCTTCTTTCAGTGTTTCTTCTTAGCTACAATGGATACTCTCAGTCTGCAAAATCATATAAGAAATGTAGTTTAGTAATTTTTTTTAATACCTTCAAAATCAGAGTTGTAATTGCTACAAATGTTACTATCCGGCTGAAAATCATAGAATAAATGAATCTGAGAAATTTTATTTAAGCAGACTGTTTTTTTTTTCCTAAAAGTCATAAGAATTATATTACCTTTTCATCGATTAATATCAAATCCATACTCATAACTTCACGGTCCTTTTTTGTATTGTAAGATTTTCAAAGGCGAGAAGCTCTTGCAACCAATTTCTTCTGGCATCGACCTTTCTGAAGATGTTAAATGAAGATTGAGTTTGGAGCCATGAGTAGAGGAGTAAGCTGTTGAAAATGTGAGTGCAACAACTGTTAGAGGATAGTAATAATCTAAAATAAACCGAAACAAAGAGAGATAGCAGTGAATTAAAGATATGAATGTAGAGATGAAAGGTTTTCAGATGTTTAAAGAGGATAGGAGTAATCTAAAATCTATATATATTAAAATTCAACGCGGATGTATAAGAATTCGCCATGTGGACAGTTTAGGCTAAAGAATGCTTTTGGTAAAGCCATGTCATCACCATTCTTATTTATAAGTGACTCTTGATATTTTTATTGTTATCTAATAATATTAGTTAATAATAATAGTTATTATATAAGTTAACTATTACTATTAATAGTATTAGTAAACTATAATAGTTATTGTATAAGTTAACTATTACTATTAATAGTATTAGTTAACTATAATAGTTATTGTATAAGTTAACTATTACTATTAATAGTATTAGTTAACTATAATAGTTACTATATAAGTTAACTATTACTATGAATAATATTAGTTAACTATAATAGTTATATAAGTTACTTATTACTATTAATAGTATTAGTTAACGTTAATAGTTACTATATAAGTTAACTATTAATATTAATAGTAGTAGTTAACCATAATAGTTACTATATAGGTTAACTTTTACTATTGACAATAATAGTTAATTACAATAGTTACTATATATATTACTCTTACTATTAACAGTATTAGTTAATTATAACTAGTATAACACCCGTGCGTTAAACTCACGACAAAAAATTTTTGACAAAAAGAAATAACTTATTCCGTCTCATTTCACTTAAGACTAATAAACGACTTACTTACACTATAGCTAAATTTCAAATAAAAATATTATTCTAATAAAAATTAAAAAATGTATAATGTATTATCACCTCATTTTTTATCCATCTTTTTATAACTTTCTTTTGTACCAGTTGCATTGTTTACCGCCTGTCCAGGGTTGAGCCCTGGGATTTGACGGCGGACTTAAAAAGCCACCTACAGACGCTTTACGCCCAATCATTCCGGATAACGCTTGCATCCTCTGTCTTACCGCGGCTGCTGGCACAGAGTTAGCCGATGCTTATTCCCCAGATACCGTCATTGCAAATGAAGTCTATTTACATCCCACATCCATTCATCTCTTTCCTACTTTAGTAATAAATTAAAAGTTAGAATGTCAAAAATAGACACAGTAAAAAAATCTAAACAACAGCTTCATTGATCTTGTTCAAGTGCAGTAGCAATCCATTTGATGCAACTGTTAGAGTGTCTGGCTCCGTGAATGGCGATAAAGAGTGGGAAGTGATGGCAACCTGTGAGCGCCAAATAATTATCACATTCGGTTTCAACATTAAAACAGTCATCTTTGTCCATCGATTGAAAAAAAAGTCATCTTTGTCTCAGACACCACAATATGATAAGACTAACTATTTTACTTATTCATAGGCGCAATGGTAAACAAAAATGAAACTTATTGTACTTACAAATCCATTTTGAAACGCTCTGAAATCAAGATCCTTGTCCACTTCATCATGTTTCTTGTCCAAAAACTGCAAATTCCGATCAAATGCTCCCCGTTAAATCATGGAATAACACTTGGTAAAATGAAATAAATGAAAACCAAGATTGCATTAGAAAGAAGTATAAACAGGATGAAGATAAGATGAACATAAATTCATAAAATGACATCCGGTGAAAAATGCATACATAGTATTTTCTTTACCCAACTATTCTTACATTAAGTGAACACATTCAGGAAGATGAACAACACAATTTTGCAATTCCCTAATAGAATCTCTATAAATTTCAAGAGAAACACTTGGAAAATTTTCTCACCTTAATTTAGTCGGAAGTACTTCGGTTTCTGGTTGGACTCCGATATTCTTGTAACTCCAACAGATTCTACAACCTCCAAACTCTGATTTATTATTTTATGGAGAAAAAGAACTTGTTATGGTTGAATTGATTGTTCATTTTATGTTGAGAGTGCTGAAGAGAGGAGTCTGCGAAGAGAAATAGAGAGTCGTGAAGAGAGTAAAAAAAGGAGAGAATCAAGGGGTTTGTGATTTTACCGTTTCATATGTGATTTTTCATTGATATCAGCTATTTTTTTGGAAGTTTAAATACAGTATGAATATATGTTCCATAATTTTTGCTCCATTTCAAATGCTGAGATTTACTTCCCTATTTAATTGCTCTAGAATGATCAATTCCAAGGTTTCTATTTTAAGATGATACAGTTTGAGCGGGAAACTAAAATAGAAAGGGGCTCAGCCTACTTCAGCCATTATTTATATATAGATAGTTAATAATTTTTTTTAAAGAAATTAACTATTACTATTAATAATATTAGTAAATCATAATAGTTACTCTTTTCATTCCAAATTGAATGTCGTGTTTATATTAAATTGGATGATTTTTTGAAATTTCACATTCAAATAATTTTGTGCCTAAGATTTTTTTTCATATATCATTATATGCATTCATTTAAGTGCAACGGTTACTAAAATATGAAGAGTTTCAATAAAATTTAATATATTAAAAATAATTATGATAAAGTGACTTTAACTTCTCCGGTATAAAAAATGAAAAGCATAATTTGAAATGTAAAGTCACAAAAAATAAAATTTTGATTTGTTACTTAAAACAAATGAAATGTTTTTAAACAATTTATTCTGTTTAACTAATAAATTAAAAAAGTTTATGTTGATGCAACTCTAATCCTGCAAACAAATGAAAGGTAAAAAAAAACATTAATCTTGATTTTAAATCCAAAGTTAGAAAATGATTTACTCTTTAATTTATACCCCAAAATAAAAATAAAATTACAATGTAATTGGTTATTTACATGTCTTATTTTTTAGTTGTATTTTTGAGATACTTAAAAATTATTTTTCTTTAATCATAATAAAATATACTCCATTTGACTAACTAAATAAACGACAAATTGTAAACAAATTTCCGTGCGTAGCACGGGATTTTTCCTAGTAATCCGAAATAAAGAGACATATTAGTGAATTAAAGATATGAATGTAGAGATTAAAGGTTTTCAGATGTTTAAAATTTCTAAAAACCTTAAACTGGGACGGAGGGAGTAATAGTTAATGTAAATACTATTATAATTAACTAGTAATATTAATAGTAAAAGTTAACATATATAATAATTATTATGGTTAAATAATACTATTACTAGTAATAGTTAACCTATATAATAACTATTATAGTTAACCAATACTATTAATAGTAATTGTTAACTTATATAGTAACTATTATGGTTAACTAATACTATTAATAGTAATAGTTAACAAATATAGTAACTATTACTGTTAACTAATACTCCCCCCGTCCCACTAGAATTAGGATTCTTGGTCAATCTAATAATACTTTGATCAATAAATTGAAGAAAAATAATTATGTTAATGAAAATCTAAAAATAGTTATTGAATTTATTAGTAATCATGATACAATAACAATTTTTAAATTTCTATTAGTATCATTATTTTTCTTCAAATTATTGGTCAAAGTAGAATCAGATTGACCAAGAATCCTAATTCGAGTGGGACGGAGGGAGTAATATTTAACTTATACTCCCTCCGTCCCAGCTCACATGACACTTATTTCCGTTTTGGTCCGTCCCAGCTCACAGTGGCGAGGCTAGGGCAAAGGGAAAGGGTCGACCCCCTTGAATTTTGAAATGTGTCAATTTTAGTACTTTCAAAATTTTAGAAAATGACATTTACTACAAAAAAAAAAATGACGAATTTATTCATTTTGACCCCCTTAAATTTGAGAAAAAAATGCACTATTCGACCCCCTTGTATACTAAATTTGTAAGCCCCAACAATAATACTTATCCCCAAGCAACCTTGACCCCCTTTTCAAAAAATCCTGGCTTCGCCACTGCCAGCTCACTTGACACTTCCCAAAGTAGCCTACTTTTTATAATTTTATATCCACTCTACCCCACCACTCATTATCTCTTTTCATTTCTCACCACTCAATTTATTCAACCAACACTACTATTTATCCCACTCATTCGCTCTCTTCATTTTCTACCACACATTTTTCTTATTTTATTCATTTTTCTTAGTTATTGTGCCCACCTTTTAGGTGTCAAGTGAGGTGGGATGGGGGGAGTATTAGTTAACGAATACTATTAATAGTAATAGTTAACCTATATAATAACTATTATTATTAACTAATAATAAGAATTCCAAAAGTCAATTATTAATTTGAGAGGTGGGGATGTGGCTTCATGTAAATCAATCCTTGTCCACGTGGTGGATTTATAGGCTCCGCGTCGACTTTTATATATATAGATTTAAGAACATTTGAAAAACATGAATTTTTATAATTTAGGGGGAAACTAGTTTCCCCAAAATCTTGTATAATTTATTGACACATAAAAAGTATACTTTTTGTGTAATTTAAAAATATTATGATAATTTTCTGCAAAAGGATTACAACATTAGAACTTGACCCTTCAAAAAAAAAAACTTGAAAATTGAAACTTTTGCATTTTAATTAAAACTAAATATTTATTTTGAGAAAGTCAGCATAGAATAAATTTCAAGTCTTTATATTTTCCACAGTTTAATTCATTTACCGTATCTTAGTCATTCTTTAAAAAGAAGTTTATTGTACATCAAAATTCAAAGATCTCCCATGAATAGATTGGATAACCTGCCTAAGTTGGCATAGGTCAATTCATGTACCCATAATTCCACAAAACCACGAAAAACAGAAAAAGGTTAAATGCTCCATTAATTAAATTGAATTCTTAATTTAAAAGAAATCATTTTTATAGTAAAAAAATCTTTAATTAAATAGAGTACTACTCTTTCTTTTTCTTTTTTTAATTTTTCTGAGTGTAGTAGGTTTCCATTGGTGCGGTAATCCAAGCCACACGGGCGCATCCGATTGGTTAAAAATAATCCAATTAGTGGGGGGAAAAAAAAAGTCAAAGCAGGGTCATAGAAGTAGCCGTTACCCAAATAAAACAAAGGCACCTCCGCAAAAAAAAAAAAAAAAAAAAAACATTTGAAATAAAAACGGAAAATCATAAAGAAAAGGAACGCAAATCAACACACACTACACACAGTTCACATTCACGCATCTTTCACCACCCCCTTCTCTCTCTCTCTCTCTCTCTCTGCACACACACAGCGCGCACACATAAATCTACCTGAAGAAAAAAAAAAAAAAAAAAAAAAAAGAGATTCAAAAAGGCGTCGTCGTAAAGCAGCAACAGTTGGACTTCTTTGGACTTTGTTAATTCATTACTTTGTTGTTCAAATCGGACCGGAAGGTTTCCGGGACTTTGATTTTGTGTTTTCCGGCTGTTTTGGATTTGACGAGTGCTGATTTGAGTTCAATTTATCGCAGATTGAAGAGTATGTATCAGATTTTCGTTTATGTTTATTATTATTACTGTTTTATTTTATTTTTGATTTGTGCTCTCTCGATTCAATTAATTTGAGTATTCATGGAGTTTTGTGAATGTAGTATGTTTGTTGGGGGTTACCGGATTCATATAACTTTTCTCGACTTGGATTTTTTTTATTTGATTTAGTTTGATTTATTTGAAAAATGTTTGGATTGTATTCGGGAAAAGTGCGCACGATTTGAGACCAATAATTTTTGGTTAAAATTAAATGTTAGGAATAATATTAGATGAGGTGAATTTCTGTTGCTCTGATCGGTTACAAGTAAATGCCGTCATGATTAAAAGTAGCGAGGGGAATCTGGCCCCTTGCATGTGCGCACAATCTGAATTGCTGTTTATTTGCATTCTGGGATTGTTACTCTTTGGATGAATTATCTAAACTGACTTTGTTTAGACATGCACTTTTTCATTTGTTTATGTTGGGTCGGTGTTGTGGAATGATTATAAAGTTTGGGAAAGTATTATAAAATTGAAGGGGTGCTAATACCTAGGTAATAGAGCTAACAACTCGAAAGCAGAAGGGAATTACCAAGCTGGTGAGATGAAAGTAGCTTAATAAGCGTAAGAGGCGAGATGGTGAAAGCCAAGATATCCTTGGGGGTAGATAGGAAAGAAAGAAAGAAAGAAAGAAAGAAAGAAAGAAAGAAAGAAAGAAAGAAAGAAAGAAAGCAAGCAACAAGTAGACTATTCTTGATTGTTTGTCGTTGGGTATGAGAACTGGTAGCATTTGCATTTACAATGCCCATTCGATGGTGTGAATGACCTCTTTATTTATCTATATAAGTGCATATATACACACACACACAATTAAAAAAAAAAAAAAAAAAAAAGCGGTACTTGACTGGGTATGCTCAGATATGCTAACTAGCAGGATATGCATTTTCCCTAAATTTTGGTTAGGGTGTGTAGAAAGAAAGAACATGGAAAACTGTAAGGAATTCAAGGGTTCATGATGTGTTTCATAGTGCCTGAGATATAAGGCTCTCAGAAACAGTGATGTTTTGATTTAAGATTTCATTGACCCGCTTATTGGTCCTCTGATTGTGAATAAAGTACGTACTTGCCAAGTTATGGAAATTTTTGAACCTCAGAGTTTTGTCGTCTATGGCTTGCATTTCTCCTAAAATATCTCTGACTCTATCATATTGCATGAAGCAGTCGCCTTTATAGGTTATTATCTGTTGGAGTTTCGCAGGTTCCTTCTCGAATTTTCTTAGAAAGTCTTACAAGTTATACTCTTTTTGCAGGAAATAGTCAAATAGTTTGAAATAGTTTGATGGCTTCAGTTAATGATATAGGGGTTGCAGCAGCCATCAACATTCTTACTGCATTTGCTTTCTTTGTGGCATTTGCAATACTTCGGATACAACCATTCAACGACAGAGTATATTTTCCAAAATGGTACCTGAAGGGTTTAAGGAGCAGCCCATTACAGTCGGGTGCATTCGTCCAGAAGTTTGTCAATTTGGACTTCAGAGCGTACTTGAGATTTCTAAATTGGATGCCCGCTGCACTGCAGATGCCAGAGCAAGAGCTTATTGACCATGCAGGACTCGATTCTGCTGTTTACTTGAGAATTTACTTGACTGGGTATGCTCTGATATATTAATATTCATCTTACTAGCTATATGTCACCATTTATACAAGGTATCTTTGTTGGCAGGCTGGAGTTCAATTGTTCTTCCTTCTACTGGTTTTATTAATCCAACTTAGTCCATAATCCCGTATGTGAATGGTTGGTCATATACGAGTGCGTGGGATCACCTAAAAGTATCAGTAAAAAAAAAAAGCTTAAATCCCTTTAAACAATAGTAGGAATCAAACTAATACTACTAGGACTAGGAGAACTAGCAATAACTTAGTAAAAGGACCTCTCTGCTGGTAGGTGATTGCACCTTCTCTTAGGTGCGAATTGATCGAATTCCAATTTTTGTGTGAAATATCAAGTTAAGGAACTAATCTTCCAAATAGGGAGTATCAATCTTGTCACATCAAGAGCTACAACCTGAAAATTCTTTATTATCTTCTAAATCTGAATTCCCATTTTTAAGTATGGGGATGTGGGCTAACACTTTTCTCTCTTTTCATCAATTTGCTCTCTTTTCGTCAATTTTCTCAAATACATTACCTTCTATATTTTAGAAAATACAAGTATAAGATAAGGTAATAGTAAGAGAAGGTGCAATCACCTACGAGCAGCGAGGCCCTTTTTACTACTCAGTTATTGCTAGTTCTCCTAGTCCTAGTAGTATTAGTTTGATTTCTAATCTTGTTTGAAGGAATTTAAGCATCTTCTTGCTGTCACTTTTAGGTGATCCCACGTATTCGTATATGACCACTCTCTTTTCATCAATTTGCTCTCTTTTCATCAATTTGCTCAAATACACTACCTTATCATATATTTTAGGAAATAAGTATGTGGCCTCACATTTTGTTGTATCACTGGGTGAAAAATCATTATCTATATTAGATCACTATCCATCCATCCTATCAAGCTAACAGCTGATTTCATCAAGTTGTCCTCTACCTTTCCTGGGTTTCAATAGCTTTGAAATGTGTAAGTTGACAAGCATAATTGTTAGAGCAATTGAACAAGACTTGATGAGTAAATAAAGCAATCACAAGAACAGGATTTACGTGGTTCACCAACTTGGCTGCGTCCACGGGGAGGGGAGAGAATATTATTATCAATCTGGAGAATTCTTTACAAGATCACACTAATCTATACTAGCACGAATTTTGGTCACAAAATTCCTGACTGTGCTAAAACCCTAGATCTAGAATTATTGATCTTCTCTGAGCAATCTGTGTTTTTCAACCCCCTCTTTTTTGCTATGATGATAGCTTTATGTATACTAGTCATAACCTAACCCTGAAGACATAAAGAGTCCTAAATTTGAGTCCCAAAGGAAAAACCCTGTTTTTCTGCAGTCCGCGTGCGTTGGGCCTGATCTGCCGCAAGACCAGGCGCCCGCCTGCCTTGGACCAAGCGCCCGCCTGAATTAAATCACCCAAGCGGCTCAACTTTCTGCCCACAGGAGCGCCCGCCTGGGTCTACCCGAGCGCCCGCTCGCCTACCTGTTCGGGTGCTGCTGCTCCTTCCTTTTTTTTTCTTTTGTCTTTGTTTCTGCTCTGTCTAGGCATTATGAAACCATCTGTTGTACAATCCTATAATATGGCGTCCCACATTCAAAGGCATTATCCAAACAATCTCCACCTTGACTTTGAATCTCCATGACAACAAACCTTTTCTCCCCCCTCGCCTCTACTGCTATCTAATAGCTGCGAACATTCAGCAAGTCCAAACAATGTTGGAACTTGCTCCCCGTCACGGGTTTCGTGAACATATCTGCAGGGTTGTCTGCCGTCCCTAACTTCTTCACCTTTACCCGTTTCTCATCTCTTAGGAAATGATATCTGACATCAATGTGTTTGGTCCTCTCATGATGAACTTGATCCTTGGCCAAACAAATCGCGCTCAAACTATCGCAATAAATAATAGCCTGATCCTGATGTATCCCAAGATCGCTGATCAATCCCTTCAACCATATTCCTTCCTTAGCGGACTCTGTCAATGCCATGTACGCTGCTTCTGTTGTAGACAACGTCACTGTCGCCTGCAACGTAGCCTTCCAACTGACAACTGACCCACCAAGTGTGAATACATATCCGGTCATCGATCTTCTTGTATCAACATCACCCGAATAGTCCGAATCTGAGAACCCCTCTACTGCACACTCTGCTCTACCTCCATAGATGAGACCGACATCACTGGTACCTCTAAGATACCTGAAGATCCGCTTCACAGCTTGCCAATGTTCCATACCCGGATTACCCATGAACCGACTAACAACACTAACTGCCTGTGCAAGATCCGGCCTAGTGCACACCATAGCATACATCAAACTACCAACTGCACTAGCATAGGGTACTCGAGCCATATACTCTTTCTCCTCAGCCGATTTGGGCCCAAACGCGAGTGTCTGTGCATTCACTGCACCCGGAGTATCTATAGCCTTAGTTGTTGACCTACCAAACCTCTCTGAAACTTTCTTGATGTATATTTTCTGGGATAAGAACAGTTTCCGTTTGACTCTGTCTCTATAGATCTCCATACCCAGAATTCTCTTCGCGTTACCCAAACCCTTCATCTCTGCGACCAAGCCTCTCAGCTTCTGAATCCCTGACTTCTTGACTCCTGCTATCACATAGCCGTCAAATCTCTTGTACCACTTCCTAGGCGATTGCTTCAATCTACAAACTTGATCTTCCTTACCAGGAACTTGGAATCCTTCCGACTCTGTCATGTATATCTCTCCCTCTATTGCTAGCAACACCCTGATCGAAGTGTGTCCGACCACTGTTGAGAATATCCCATTGTAGTCCACCTTTTCTCTCTATGTGAAACCCCTTGCAACAATGCGAGCTTTATACTTGATCCCTTCTGCCGGTGACATCCCTTCCTTTTTCTTGAAGATCCACTTGCAAGTCACAATCTTCCTGCCTTCTGGCCTTGTAGTCAACTTCCAAGTCTGATTCCTGTGAAAACACTCCATCTCATCACCCATAGCCGCATACCACTGAGATGACTCTGAACATGTATCTGCTTTATTGAAAGTAGAAGGTTCCGTAAGAACGGGCTCCACTTCCTCAGCAACCAGCAGTGCATAAGACACCAAGTCTTCAAATCCATTCCTGAAATTAGCTCTTCTAGACCCTCCTTATGCTAACCCATGTTCTTTAGGAACTGAACTTGAACTTTCTGGTGCTTCAGTCTTTGTCTCTGTTGGTGGATCCTGATAAACATCTGACTGTGGGACAACTAACTCTTCAGTATCTTGTTGCTCCACCTGTTTTTCAACATCTGACTGTGGTACAACTAACTCTTCAGTATCTTGTTGCTCCACCTGTTTATCAACACCGCCAACACTTGAAACAATCATGGATTTACCAGTCCATACCTCATAGGGAACTTTGAGGCCAATACCGGTATAAAGTCCATGATTAATCAAGTAACATGTTGTACTAAGCGCTTGAGGCCAATACCGGTATAAAGTCCATGATTAATCAAGTAACATGTTGTACTAAGCGCTTCTGCCCAGAAACGTTTAGACAACTCTGCATTGGAGAGCATGCACAACGCTCCCACAAGCCATGTCTGATTCATTCGTTCTGCTACACCATTCTGCTGTGGCGTGCCTCTGCTGGTGAGATGTCTAGAAACCTCCACCTCTCTGCAAAACGAATCGAACTCAGTACTGCAGAACTCCAAACCATTATCTGTCCGGAGCTTCTTGATCTTCTTCTCTGTCTGGTTCTCCACTACTGTCTTCCAGTCCTTGAAATTCCTTAGGACCCCATTCTTGTGCTCCATGATAACCACCCAAGGCCTCCTCAAGTAATCATCAACCATAGACAAGACATATCTGTGCCCCCTTAGAAATTCCTGACGTGAAGGTCCCTAACTCTCTGAGTGGATGTAATCCAGAACGCCTTTAAGATCCTTGATCTTATGGCCATAAAGAAGATCTCTGCTAGTCAACTCATGCATCTCTCGAGTGCTCATGTGACCGAGCCTGATGTGCCACAGCTTAGACATATCTCCCTCGTTCACTTCTGATGATGCTACCATAGCTGACCCTGTAAGCGTCCTTCCTTGGAGGAAATACAAGGAGCCCCGCTTAAGGCCTCTCAGAACCACTACTGAACCGTTACAGACACTAACTGCTCCACCTTTACCTTTGAAACTGAACCCTTGCTGTCTAACTGACTAAGAGAAATCAGATTCTTCGTCATAAGCGGAACGTGTCGAACCTCGTTCAAAGTGACAAACTTACCATCATGAGTCCTGACCTTGATCGAACCAATACCGACAACCTTGCAGACTGCACTGTTGGCCATGCTTATATCACCGCCAACTATCTGCCTATAACCGGTAAACCATTCTCTCCTAGGACTGATATGGTAAGAAGCTCCTGAATCAAGAATCCACGCATCAGATGCGCATGCTGATTCTGATGTTACTAGAGCATAATCCTCTTCTGAACTGCTATCTCTGGCCATCATGGCCTCTGCTCTGACAGGTGCCTTGCCTTGCTTCTTTCTGGGACAGTCGAACTTCCAATGTCGCTTCTCTTTGCAGAAATTACAGATATCCCCAGGCTTCGGACCCTTCTTGTGTGAAGAATTACCTTGATTGTTCTTCTTCCCACTAGAACCCCTGTTACTGCTACTAGCAACCAAACCTAATGACTGGGTACCTGCCTCATTCCCACTCGCCTTTCGGCGCAATTCCCTCGTCTTGAGAGAAGTTTTCACTTCCTCTAGAGAGATCCCATCTTTACGGTTTATGCACGAATCGACATAATGTTCATAAGACACAGGTAAAGATACTAAAAGCTGCAAGGCTGCATCCTCGTCATCCACAACAACTCCTATATTACGCAGTTCAAGTAATGCAGAAGTAAATCTGTCAAGATGATCATTTATGGGCGTACCTTCAGTCATACGACAATCATATAGCTTCTTCTTCAGGTATAACTTGTTGGTCAATGAACGTGTCATGTACATATCTTCCAACTTTAACCAAAGATCGCTTCCGGAGTCTGTTCCTGCAACATTGGTTAGAATCTCATCATCCAACTGTCTTATGATCTTGGCGTGAGCCTTCTGATCTAACTTCTTCAACACAGCTTCCTCCTTGGCGGCTGCTTGTTTGTCCTTCTCTGACCCTTCTGTGGTGATTGCCTTACCCTTGGGATCCTTACGATCCCTGATTGCAATCTCCAACGGTTCCCATAAATCTTTGTCTATCAACAAAGCCTTCATCTTGATCTGCCAGAGAGAAAAACTATTCTTCCCATTGAACTTGTCGATCGAATCTGCTCCTTGACCCATCTTCTCGTTCTCTGCAGCTGAATCCCTGAATCTCTAACCACGAACCAAAGCTCTGATACCACTTGTTAGAGCAATTGAACAAGACTTTATGAATAAATAAAGCAATCACAAGAACAGGATTGACGTGGTTCACCAACTTGGCTACGTCCACGGGGAGGGGAGAGAATATTATTATCAATCTGGAGAATTCTTTACAAGATCACACTAATCTATGCTAGCACGAATTTTGGTCACAAAATTCCTGACTGTGCTAAAACCCTAGATCTAGAATTATTGATCTTCTCTGAGCAATCTGTGTTTTTCAAACCCCCGCTTTCTTGTTATGATGATAGCTTTATGTATACTAGTCATAACCTAACCCTGAAGACATAAGGAGTCCTAAATTTGAGTCCCAAAGGAAAACCCCGTTTTTCTGCAGTCCGCGTGCGTTGGGCCTGATCTACCGCAAGACCAGGCGCCCGCCTACCTTGGACCAAGCGCCCGCCTAAATTAAATCACCCAAGCGGCTCAACTTTCTGCCCACAGGAGCGCCCGCCTGGGTCTACCCGAGCGCCCGCTCGCCCTACCTGTTCGGGTGCTGCTGCTCCTTCCTTTTTTTTTCTTTTGTCTTCGTTTCTGCTCTGTCTAGGCATTATGAATCCATCTGTTGTACAATCCTATAATATGGCGTCCCACATTCAAAGGCATTATCCCAACAATAATCTTATTTATAAGAATAAAAGTAACTGATGGCAAGGGAGCACCTGGGTGATGCCTTGAACTTGCATCCTAGGCACAAAAACCATGTGCCAAGTAACATGGATATGCGTGGAGCGATGAAGGTTCTTAGAGAGAGTCTTGACAAGTTGAACTAGGCATTCGTCTAGGCTCAAATTTAACGACATAGATATAGGGGGTGCCTGGGCAATGCCTTGACTGCTGGAACCTAGGCAAGGGGGTGTGGTCTAGGAAAATGAAGGCGCTTAGAGTGAACCTCGTCGAGGCCATACGCACCTAGGCTCGAATTTAATGATAATATTTTGAGGATTTCTCTTCCACCACAAGTAAGAAAAATTTCAGGGAAGTTAAAAATCTTTGGTATATTTGGGCAAATTCTTAAAATTGACCTCATCTCTTCAGTATTTATTCCCTATAGCTTATCACCAACAAAGAGTTCAGTCTAGGCAATGAAAGTCTCGGATCGTCTATCTTTTGTCAAGGCTGATGATGTCAAAGCTGATGACATGGACTTTGCTCCAGTGATGTTTAGATCTGTAATTCCGTTTTTTTTTTTTTCGAGTCTTCCATCCTATTCATGTGTTCCCCTGGTATGCATCTGGTTTGTGCTTTGCTTTGTTTGTGCATATTGATACACCTCAGCTTGTTTCTTCATGTCAAGCAACTGAAGTGAGAAGTAGTAGTACATAGTATGTCTAGTTGGCTACTCTCCCTAATCACTAATAGTGTTGGTATTGGATACAAGATAGGATATAGTATTTGGCCTCTCCGAGCCTTCATGCCTGCCTATCTCCCTCGGAATACGTGTATTTTCCTATACCAAAACATGTTGGGCGTAATTATATCTTTACGGCTGGCCTTAAGTGGATTGACCCAGATCAAGACCTTCCCCTTCGGCATTGGGCAAGCTCAAGATTCCACTTCCTGTGTGGCATTTCTTTTGGGTTTACATACAGGTTGCCATTTATAAATGTTTTCACATACCCTTAGAGTTGCTACATTAGCCCATGCCAACAGGCACTTCATACACAACAAGGTAGTTATTTTGATGAATTAATATGCATTTGATTGGCTTTAGAAGTGTAATGAATTCCAGTAGAAATTATCTAAAATTGATTAGGATGTGATGTGCTTTGGAATTTTGTGGTGCATTCGATGAAGAGGAATAAATTTTCAAGATCAGAATTTATTATTTCCTCTTCTTAAGGAGTGGGTCCACTTTCTCTCTTCCGTATGGGCTTCAACACTTGTGCTTTCAGGGCGTCTTCAGTGTTGGATTTGAGTAGGGATTGTAGAGCATTTCTCGATCAACTTCTGCGTTCAATTGCAGTTGATGTTGTTTGTACCATTTGTTTTCGTTATGTTGCATTAGATTCTATTTTCTTCATTCTATTTTTTTCGCTTGTTTTGATGGATTTGTCATCCGTTCCTTCGCAACTTACCTCTTCTTACAAGATGTAATTTTTCTGATTCAAAAATAAATACAAAATGAAAGGAATAACCCGAACAACCAACCTGGTCGGCCCGTTATGTCTATCACCGAGCTGGAGCTCGACCACCTTACTAAGTCTTGATATTTCGCTTAGTCGCAACATCGACCAGATGCATGGTATGCCGGGCAACCGAGAAAGGACCAGTAACGTCGAGCTACCGAGATCACCCGCCGAGCTAGGCCCACGCTCGACGAGAGCAAGCCGCATGTGAGCTACTCTCTTTAGAGTCCCTACCTACTAAAGAAACATGTTCATTCAAGGAGTCATGCTTGGGGAGGACTCCTAACCGACCAAGGAGACCTACCGTGAGAAGGAACCACAATCCTCACAGGATTCAACTACATACCTACTTACTCGGATCTCATACTTACTTGGAGGACAATCCATCATACATCATACGTTATAAATAGGGGTCAAACCCCACAATTTAGGTTTATGCGCTTTTCCCTATTTCAAGTATTAAAGCCTTTGATTCTCATTATCTTTAGATACTCATTCTCACGCCGAGGATCTTAGCCGGAGACCATCCGCCGAGTCGTTTGTTCATATTTTTTTCCCCAGGATATGCAAGCATCTTCAGATATTTGATCCTTGAATCCGGCCTACTTGACCATACAATTTTGTCTAGAGCAGTTTCGTTCCATTGCCGGGAAACGAATTTTGCGTAGCTTAAGCTTTGAACCCAGAAAATCTCACACCTATTCTTCATGGCTTCACATTAAAACTCTTCTAACCTTGAAAACCAAGCGGATAATGCCATTCTGGGAGATCGTGGCACCCGGCGATAATCAGCCATTCATGTCGCCGCCGCAAGGGGGAAATCGTTATCGCCCTCAAGTTCCACCTCTAATCGTCTTTACGCTCCCACAATAGTGGAGGGTGCAAAAACCAAACCAGGCAACGCCGCAGCAGAAGCCGCCTATGTTGCACGACGGGCGGCCAATCAACACCAGAAAGTGGATGGCCAGTAAAGGACCACCAATGGCGACTAACTCTCGTTGCTTCCCAACGGTTGTAGACGGAGGGGCTGGGCCAAGTGCTCCTGCACAAGGGTCAACGGTGGCCGAACAAGCGCCATCTTGGTCAGGCGATGGGATCTTTTGTACCGATCAAGGCCGCTCAAAACGAACTAGCCGCTTTGGGCCCCGAGTACTCAATGGGACATCTCCCATGACATGCTGCATCACGGGCTTCACAAAGGGTGGCACCTGCTAACTAACAAGGGGACAACCTGTTGGAGGGTAATCGATTAACGTGCATGGCGCACAAGGAAACTTGGCCCCTGTCATACAGATTCAGAATGAAATAATTCAGGCGCCAGTTCGGGACAATGGCTTTGGTCGCGAACCCGTCTTTAACGACCAAGAAGTCAACTCGGTTCTGAATTAGCACCAAGGGAAGAATCTTTCGCCACCATTTCAAGCTCCACCACTAGGAGGGCTATTGAGGGGACCACCATGAGGGCCACCAAGGGGCTACCTACCCTACCAGGTGGACCACTTCCCCCTATCAGGAGGCCAAAGTCATCCCTCGCAAAAGTATGAGGGAGAGAAAAGCACGAGGACAGCGAGCAGGCGTTCGCCTGTAGTTGACCCCATAGTAGCCGACCTACAGAGTAGAATGTTGGATATGGAGGCGACAAAGAAAAACACCCAGAGAACAACGGCTAACACCATGCGTGCTGGATCATAGAACATCATGGAACAACCAGATACCTCAAGCTCCCCCACCCTGGCGAAGTATACGCCTTGGGAAGTATACGGGTTCCGAGGATGCTCGAGATCATATTCTCACATTCGAGGCCGTCATGTCGTTGATCTTCTGTGCTGATAACGTCCTATGCAAAGCAATGGTGAACCTGACCAACTTTGGCATGGTGGTTTCAATTTCTAAAACCCGGTATCCTTGATTGTTGGGAGAAGATGAGGAGGAAGTTCATCGACAAATTTTCAACAACAGGCGCCCATAAAAAAGACATATTAATCTCGCTAATGTTAAGCAAGGAGATGAAGAGACAATCATAAGCTTCTATAAGAGATTCAGGGATTTGGCCGAGCGAATTGAGGGGATAACCGACAACGTGGTAATTATATTCCTTAAGGCTGGAATGAAAGCGTCTCAGTTAAGTTTGAGTTCGAGATAAGGCCACCCGAGAACTAATGTAATTTGTATGAGCGAGCTTATCGAGTAGCTATGGCAGAAATCGCCAATAAGAAGACTTCAAACAAGAACAAGGACAAAGTGAAGGAAAAGACTAAGCACCCACCCACCGAGCAACGAGATCATCAAGATTCTAGTTCGAGATGAGGCAAAAATAAAACGAAGGGGAACCGTGTTGAAGGAGACCACGACGGAAGAGTTCATTCCCCTAACCAAAAATCTCGAAGAAATAATGAATCTACTCGAATTATTTCTCTTGGGCCATTGAGGGGAAACGAAGGAACGCAAGACAAAATTGCGCGTTTCATAAAGGATAAAGATATGACACAGAAAACTGCTTGGTCATTAAAAGAGTGATCCAACAAAGGGTGTGCATACGAGAGATCGGTCGGTTCGCTAAGCGAGACGGGAAAAAAGACCGGGAAGATGGAGACCATGATGGGGAATACGAGCGAAAACAGAAACGAGCAGCACGAATGAGATTGTTAATACATGAAGAAGCCCTATTCAACACTGCCTTAGAAAACCAAATTTATTGTCTCAACAAGGTTCCACACGGTCAGCGTGGATCGCTACTAAAGAAGAGACAATTTCTTTCTCCACAAACGAGCCAATACCAACAGGAGGACAACACGTGAGCACCCCTGGTGATTGGGGGAAGAACTGATACTTGTGAGACAAAGTGGTTGTTGGTCGAGTTGTTCGTTGAACTGGGCAAATATCCATACAAGGCGGAGGAAAAAGTTACCTTCATGGTCATCGATGTGGTCAGCAACTACCACGCCATCTTGGGAATTCCAAGTTAGGTCAGATTACGCATAGTCACCTCCCTCATCAACGCGTCAAATTTCCCACTCCATCGGGAATAGGTTGTCTAAGAGGCTGAGCAAAGAATTCCTAAAGTATGTGATGGAAACAAGGAAAACCAAGACAAAATACGAGCTCGACACTCTGGATAAAAGTTTGGCGGTCTTCAAGTCCGTCAAAACAACAGAGACCATGCGCATAGGAATATTCGGTATTGAAAAAGAGAATGAAGCGACCACAGAGGTCGTTAGACAGCTTGAGCTTTTAAAAAAGAATGTGCTGACATGGTGGAAAACAAGGCCCCTCGGCTCAGCAAGAAAGATATGAAAAAGATAACATAAATCATTGCGAGAAGGAATAACCCGAGAAGTGTACTACCCCCACTTGGCTAGCAAACGTGGTAGTGGTAAAAAAGTCACAGAAAATGGAGAATGTGCGTATGTTTCACCGACCTCAATATAGCATGCGTGAAGGACCGTTGTCCACTCCCTAAGCTAGACAAATTGGTTAATTCAATCTCAGTACACCAAGCGCTCAGCTTCCTGGACGCGTATTCGGGATACCACTGGGTCTATATGTCCGAGCATGACGTTGAGCATATAGCTTCCCAGGGGACTTACTGCTACAAAATGATGCCCTTCAGGCTCAAGAACGCCTGGAATACCTATCAGAGGATGGTAAACGAAGTCTCCAACGACCAGATTGGACGGAATATGGAAGCCTACATAGACGACATGATAATCAAGTCAAAAGAGTTGTTTGAAACCTTTGCCAACATGCGAGCAGATACCGATTGAGCTCAAGAACGCTAGGGGTTTTTCAAAGGACTGTAAGCAAAGTTTTCAGCGACCATATTGGACGAAACATGGAAGCCTACATAGATGACGTGCTAATCAAGTCAAAAGAGGGAAAACACAGTCAAGATGAGTTCTCAAAACCTTTGCCGACCTGCAAGCTATTGAGATGAAGTTAAACCCGAACAAATGTGTATTATGTTTCACCGCAGGGAAGTTCTTGGGTTTCATGGTTTCTCAAAGGGGGATAGAGGCAAAAGAGGGAAAACATAGTCAAGAAGAGTTTCTCGAAACCTTAGCCAACCTGCGAGCTATTGAAATGAAGTTAAACCCGACCAAGAGTGTAGTATGTGTCACCGCATGGAAGTTACTAAGTTTCATGGTTTCTCAAAGGGGGATCGCGGCAACCCAGAGAAAATCAATGCTCTCTTCAACATGAAAGAACTGACCAACATCGAAGCGATACGAAAGTTAAATGGGTGAGTGCTGCCCGTATGTCTATTTGGCAGCCACCATGCCATCTTGGTTTTAGAAGAAAAAGAGCACAACGACTAGTTTTTGTACGTCAGCAAAGCTTTGAGCGAGGTTATATCCTGCTACTGCGATGCGAAAAAAATTGGCCTACCCCCTATTGGTTGGTTGCTGTTGGGACACTACGGGCATACTCCTATGCTCATCCCATAGTGGTTTACACGAATACCCCGTCTAAAAAGATCCTTCACAAATGAAAAGCTTGAATTTTGTAGGCGCGAAAGATTGCGTCAGCTCAACCAAAGCTAACTTTTTCCAGCCACCAGAGACTCTAGTAGATCAATTTGGTATGGCTATGGTGACAAAACAAAGTATTTCCTACTATACTTGTGTATTCCGGCCGCATTTCTGGACAAAAGGAGTAAGAAGCACTCATAATATCTCCCGAAACCGGATTAAACCCTTTCTCCGGTAATGGTTCACACCCGCTGGGCGTAGAAGAGTTGATAAATATCTGTTGGGGAATTGGGGGGATCTCCGCATCCACTAGCCCATACTAGCAGTCATCAATATGGAGAAAATAATCAACACATGATAATAATACGAAAGAACAAATAACACCGATGTTTGATAACCCAGTTCATCAACACATGACTACATGGGGCACTTAGCCAGCATATCATTATAATAATATATGTAAAGATTACAACTTTAGCACATGCGCTCACATAGATATAGCATGGCTACTCTCCAATAATAATCTCTCACCTATACATTATTATCTCTCCCCCATGAACACGCAAACAATATGACTGGCCGGGTTCCATGGCTCTCCTAGGCCCCCGACCCCCCTCCTACACACTATTTTGTGTCTTTCTTTTGATATCCTAAAGTGCATCGATGTGTTCTAGGTCATATCTATGCTTATATAGCAGCACGAGAAGCCCTAGGTCGATTTGGAAGAAATTGCATCAAAATAGGAACACAAAAACACAAAAATCCGGTTTCTGCCCGAGGGGGTGGGCGAGCGCCCAGTCCAAAGTGGGCGAGCGCCCAGACCAGCAGAATGATCATTTCCGTTTTTTTCTTTGCTCGGAGACTACTTAGCCCTCCGTAGCTGCTTGTTTCCTCCTCCTTGAACTCCTCTTGACCTCTACCAACTCCCCATGACCTAGACTCCTTCTCCCCTTTATCCTAACAATATCAAAACTTGACAACAAACGTAGGAAATCAAGAGAAAAAAATGGATTATACATGTTTGCTTAACGTGTTAGTAAATCAGACCCAAGAGATAGCAGATAATAATGAACGCAAATCAACAACAACACAAAATTTTACGTGGTTCACTAGCAACCTATTGGCTACGTCCACGGGCAAATGGAGATCAAATATTATTAATATGGCGGAGAAACAATTACAGAAGATGATCACACTAATCTATGTTTGCATGAATTTTGATCACAAAATTCCTAGATATGCAAAACCCTAGATCTAGAATTATTGATCTCTCTTACTTTCTGAGTAAAAATAAGCTACTGAATTAAATTAAGACGAAGGGAGTATATTTATACATACACATGTTTCCTAAGCCTAACTCTAATTACATCAAGAATGTTAATTCCTTTTTGAAAGGGACGGTGAACAATCTGGCCAAAGAAAAAACCACAAATCCCAATAGCCATCTTGGCCCAAACGGCTAATGCTCATGTGCTGGTCATATGGCGAGCTCTGTAGGATTGGGCCATAACATCTGCCTCTACTCTACCCAGGTTTCGTACCAGCCTTTTATGGCCTAAGCCATATGCTTCAGCTCAACTCTTTGTCTCGGAATTATGAACTTTTTGTTGTATAATCCTTCAAGTTAGATCCCAACTTCAAAGGCATTTATCCCAACCATCTCCACCTTGACTTTGAATCTCCACAATTAATAATTCAGATTTACGATACACTGACATAGACTCCACCTTGAGCCACATCCATTGTACCAGAACAGATTTCTCCACTTTTGCCTCTGTCTGTCTTTCGTCAAAGACACTAGATTTGTCCTCAGGAGAACCAGATATTGCTAGCCTCAGATGTATCTTCAAGACACTTAGAATTTGCCTCACCAGACAAACAACCTTGTTTTCTGGACAATCATATATTTTGGATGCATGTATCCCACTTGACACCCAGACGTGCACCTACGGGCACTCAGAATCGCCCCAACGGGCAACTAACAGTCATTCAAATGTGGCCCATCCAGTTGACATTGGATCTTGCCAACCATGTCAGATAAAACTGGTGTGTGTTGATCTTCTAGCCGTGGCTTCCCCAGTTCACTCACACCTAGAGTAAAACGCTGTTCCACCTTCTTATCAACACCCTCACCCATCTCAGAACCTTGGAGGTATTGGGGTGCAACCCAAAGTCCCACATCGGCAATTGAGCAAACAATTGCAAGGTATATAAGAGCACCCACCACTTCATTAGAATGAGGCCTTTTGGGGGATGCCCAAAAACAAATCCGTGCGGGCTGGGCTCAAAGTGGACAATATCATACTAATGTGGGAAAGTGGTGGTGGTGGTCGCGGTCCCTACGAGTGGTATCAGAGCCATGGTTCGGATGGGCCCGACCGGGTGGACCGTGTGTGTGCTTTATAGGGTGGGTTTCCCCTTGTGCGACATAGCGAATCGAGTCTTGCAATCGAGGGCGATGGTGTTTCGCGAGCGGTTGGTACAAGCTTTCGCCGATATGGGCCAGAGGAAACACTGCGGGCCATAGCGGTGTGGTCCTTGGTTTGAGGGGAGGATTGTTGGAGTGCAACCCAAAGTCCCACATCGGCAATTGAGCAAACAATTGCAAGGTATATAAGAGCACCCACCCACTTCATTAGAATGAGGCCTTTTGGGGGATGCCCAAAAACAAATCCGTACGGGCTGGGCCCAAAGCGGACAATATCATACTAATGTGGGAAAGTGGTGGTGGTGGTCGCGGTCCCTACAGGAGGATATACAAGGAACCTTTTCTCTCGCCCTTCAGAATCACATATGCACCTTTGTAGACATCCAGAACTCCACCTTCACCTTGAAGCTGTATCCATTCTTGTCCAACCGACTAAGCAATATCAGATTCTTTGCTACTTGTGGAACATGTCTCACCTTGTTCAATGTGAGATATTTATCGCCCGAAGTTCTCACCTCTACGGAGCCCATGCCAACTACCTTGCAGACAGAACCATTAGCCATATAAATACGGTCTCCATCTTTCTGCTCGTACGTTCTAAACTGCTCCTTGTACGAACACATGTGATAAGGCGCACCCGAATCTAGAACTCATGCAACTTCCTTGCACACTTCTTCTTCAGTCATTACGGCATAATCACCATCCTCATCCAGATTGTCACTGTCGCCATCGCTACAGCCGACTCAAAATTATTCAGATGCGGAGTCAGATGTATAACTCTGAAATCTAACCAGATTATTGCCTCGGGCAATACAGATTTTGTATCTACTTCTAGATCACTAGAATAGCTAAATTTTGATCACAAAACCCTAGCTTCAGATCTCCGACTTCTGATACAGATACAGACACCAGAATGTTCTAGATGCGTTCTTGGATCACCAACGAACACCAGACGAACTTTCAGATTCAGATCTACCAAATTGCTATTGCTAGCACAGATGAGTAATCACTGACTGCTCTCATATTTATTGATTCTAGATCCTCTACAGTGAAGAGTTTCAGAATAACCAGGAAAATCACAAACTCAAATATGTCAAAGGCAACAGAATACAATACCAGATGTGTCCAACCTAGCCACCCAGATTTCTGCACGGACTCTACACGCGGACTGCACATGCTCTGCACGTGCGATGCACGGAAACTGCACGCGGACTGCATGTGCACCGCACGTTTTCTGCACGCGATCTGCACGTTCAATGCACAATCTTCTACCATAAAATAAATATGTTCTTCCCGGCAGACTTGTCAATCTCTGGTCCATCCCGGAATCCATCTCTTCTACTGCAGCGGAATGCCTTGATCTTTCTCAACTAACGAGGCTCTGGTGCCACTTGTTAGTAAATCAGACCCAAGAGATAACAGATAATAATGAACGCAAATCAACAACAAGAACACAGAATTTTCCGTGGTTCACCAGCAACCTATTGGCTACGTCCACGAGCAAAGGGAGAACAAATATTATTAATATGGCGGAGAAACAATTATAGAAGATGATCACACTAATATATGTTTGCATGAATTTTGATCACAAAATTCCTAGCTATGCAAAACCCTAGATCTAGAATTATTGATCTCTCTTACTTTTTGAATAAAAATAAGCTGCTGAATTAAATTAGGACGGGGGGAGTCTATTAATACATACACATGTTTCCTAAGCCTAACTCTAGTTCCATCAGGAATGTTAATTCCTTTATGAAAGGGACGGTGAACAATCTGGCCAAAGAAAAAACCACAAAGCCCAATAGCCATCTTGGCCCAAACGGCTAATGCTCATGTGATAGTCCTATGGCGAGCTCTGTAGGATTAGGCCATAACATCTGCATCTACTCTACCCAGCTTTCGTCCCAGCCTTTTATGGCCTAAGCCATATGCTTCAGCTCAACTCTTTCTGTCTCGGAATTATGAACTTTCTGTTGTATAATCCTTTAAGTTAGATCCCAACTTCAAAGGCATTTATCCCAACATAACGATTGAACGGTTGGAAAATGCCTGGAAAAGCAAGAATTACCCGTCGCCGGAGTATGCAAGAAACTACTCAATGTCGCAGGAAATCTCTCTCTTAAAACACTGTTCTGCGAATCCTGGAAATGTAAAGAGTGAAAGGGATGGGGGGGGGGGGGGTTGCCTTTATACTCCAACCTGACTTCATGTTCGCGGGTTGAACTGGTCGTCAATGCGGTTATCTTCAACCCATGTGTCCGCATTAAATAGACGTGCAACTTCGCTAGGCGATGTCCGCCTGGTTTCCTCCCAGCTTAATGATGAAAAGGTTTTTGCGGCTCTTTGAATTTCAAACGTTCCCAAGGCACGCACCAACCGCCTCCATGTACATGCCAACAAACGTGGCCTTTTGTATCCCACCAAGCTGAGAGCATCAAACATCATACTGGAGCCATTCCTAGATCACCTGCAGTGACAAGCAACGAGCTACGTTCTTACTACTATAAGATAAACAAGAACGAGCAACATTAAATTAAATACCATCGGGAAACACTTGTTCTATATGCTCCTTCCTCTCGCCTTGCTCGATCAGGAACCAGGAAGCTACTGAAAAGAATAACCCGAACAACCAACCTGGGTCCGCCCGTTGTGTGTATATCATCTTTCTGGAGGTCACTCACTTGAACTACAGAAGTAGCCTATCTGTTGCAAACATCAGACCCTTCCTTGTTCTCTCTGAACTCGAGCCTTTTGTCATCCAAATCAATTCCTGATAAAACAAAAAATGTGCAAAATTTTGGAGTTAATATTTATAGTTGCTGCACCTGTATCGTCAATTCACTTTCTTCTATGCGTATCATTTGTTTATATGTTGCTTTTTTTATTAAGGATATAGAATCGTTGTAATATACAATTGTATTGTATTATTTACTTTCCTTAAATTATCTGTCTTCATGTATGATTGGCTCCGACTATCTCTTTCTCTAATCCTTGACATGGTATCAGAGCTATGTACCATAAAGGAACTTCTCCACCAAAAATCGCCTAACCCTAAACTAGCTTCCGCAAATCACATCACCTCGGCAACACTCAATAGCCGGAACCTATTCTTCCCAAGCCAAACCCACCGCCCACCCTTTTCCCAACTACCAATTTTTTTTTTGTGAAAAAAAAAACAAAAAAAGCAACCTCTTTCTCTTACTGTCGTGGCCTCTCCTTCATCCCAACAACACCAACTTCAAACTGACCACCATTTATTTTTCGGATCAATTGACTGAACCCTTACCCAATTACTCTCTCAGCCCACTATTCCCTTCTTTTCTTAATCAAATTTTCATCCTTGACATGTCAAGTTTTCTTCCAACAAAACCCAAACCCAAAACCCCGTCATTAAGACCTAAAATTATACCAAAAAACCTACCGTCATTGTAACGTAAAATTATCGTCATTGCGACGTAAAATAATCATCGTTGAGACATAAAATCGTCGTTGAGACGTAGTCGATGAAACGTTCAAAATAAACGTCATTCCAATGTAAAATCGTCTTGCGACGTGGTTGGGACGTAAAGTTAACGTCATTGCAGCGTAAAATCGCCTAGCGGCGTGGTTGCGACGTAACAAAAATCTCACACGTGAGGGTGCAACCCTACTTGTACATGTTGAATTACAAGGTGACAACACGTGTTCAACCATTCTTCTCGCTCGTTCGAAGCTCGGTTCACCTCATAACTTTCCAAGATTGGACTCTCCTATTGGCCGTCCATCTTGCGGAGGCATATTATGGATATAGAATCCTTCTATAGTTCTACAGTTTATAGTTTCCTTATGCAATTAGAATAGCTTGGGGAATACTCCACCCTCTTGTATAAATACCAAAGTACATCAATAATAATATTTGAGTCTCTCATATCAATTATGTCTCTCCATGTATGATTGACTCTGACTATCCCTTTCTCTAATCCTTGACACTTTTATCCTTCGTCATCAATTCACTCTCTTCTATTTGTTTCTGTAATGCAGGCTCAAAATTTTTGTTCCTATTGCATGCCTTGCTTTCACCATCATGGTGCCAGTTAATTGGACCAATCGGACGTTAGAGCTTTCTAATTTGACTTACACTGAAATAGACAAGCTTTCTATTTCGAACATTCCAAATGGGTCCCATAGGTATGGAAGTCTTCTCTTATATTCTTTTTTTAAGCTTATATTCTGTGGTAATCCCTATTTAATTTTATTCTCATGCCTTTTGAGTTTATCATAATACCATCATCATGATTCTATCTCCCTTAAAATAATAAAGAAATTATTCACTAAATAAGTAATGAATCAAGTATTAACTAGGGATGCTGATTTAAAGGGGATAATCTTAACTTCCATGTATTGACAACTCATTTCACCAGGATTTTGGAGGTTCAATTTCTTTTTGAAAATAAATAAAGTGACTTCCTACGATTCATGTACATTTGACTAACTTCTGAGTAAACTAGGAGATGATTGTAGAGAAACAGTAGTCTCCTCTTCAAAGAATATTTTCACGTAGTTCTAAGTTATAAAAGGACCCAAAAACATCTGAGGTTTTTACAAGGAAATAGGGTGAGGAAATAAAAGCATACATATGCAATCTGATGCTGTACTTAATTTATTTAACTCTCTTTGCAGATTCTGGACCCATTTAGTGATGGCTTATGCCTTTACTTTCTGGGCATGCTACATTTTGAAAAATGAGTATGAGATAATAGCTAAAATGAGGCTACATTTTCTTGCATCAGAACATAGGCGACCAGATCAGTTTACGGTGAGATCATCCTTTTGCCACATGGATATATTCTTAAGTTGCCATATGTTTTTTTCTTATGTACTTATTCTCATAAAGGATGCCTAGGAACTGTTTTTAAGGAATGAATGCTCGAGTATGAGTTCTGATCTAATGTTTCAGATTTTGACAAATTTGAGTCATAGCCAATTTCTTTACGTAACTTAATTGTGTAGTTTAGTTTGGCCAGCATACCACTTTACTCAACTTAACATTCATCCCAATTACTTGCTGCTGGCTACATGAATCCACTTGTATCATTCTATTGGATCACTGACGAGCCACATGCTTGCCACGTAGGTTACAGTAAAATTTATGATATCTATCATTTCCCCCCTTGGAAAATGTAAATATTTTTTGCTCACAAAAATTGTTAGGTGCTGTATTCCACAACACCTTAATCCAATGTGGGAACTGGGATTGTCTGATGTAATACCTTCAAGCATTTCTGCGCATTTATGTATATAAGATTCTCTAGATATAATATCTCTCTTTCCTTATTTCAATACTATCATCTTTCTTACTGACCCTTACTCCAACCCCTACCCCCCCCCCCCCCCCGCCCTCTTAATGTTTTGGCTTTGCAAATGCATTTAAGAAAGGTTTAAGTTCATTTTCAACCATTGTACTTTCACCCGACTTCCACTTTAACCATTCTACTTTATTTTTTTCACGAAAACCACTCTACTTTGGAAAACCTCTCATCCAAACCCAAAAATCGCGGATTAGGGCACGGATTAGTTTCGAATTAGTGACGGATTTGTGGTTGCGATAGAAGGTTTTCAAAAGTAGAGTGGTTTTCGTGCAAAAAATAAAGTATAATAGTTAAAGTGAAAGTCAAGTGAAAGTACAATGGTTGAAAATGAATTAATACCTTTAAGAAAATACATTTTCACAGTGTAAAGCTGGCAACACCGACCCATGGAGGTGAGGCTTGGATTTTAGGTGTTACATTCCCTACAAAGTTCGTAAATCACGCTCTCTCTTCATGTTTTCACCGAACTGTTGGCAGTCAATTGTTAGACCGTGCATGTTTGTTCAACTTTAGTACCAAACAAATATACTCATCGCCTTAAGATTTGGCAGCCATCTTCTCCCCTTCCTCTTTTAACCGTTCATGTCATATGTATTCTAGAGCAATACTAGCTGGACATTTGTTTCTTCTAAGAGAAACAGAGTTAATTTTTTGTGAGGGGACTTGGTAATATTTTATTCTCTCATCTTATTCCCTTTTTTTTGTTCCTTGGGAGCTTTTATGGTATCTATTTATGTTTGTTTGCTTGTTTCTCTTTTCATTTCCCCTTTCTTTCTTTCTTTTTCTTTTTTGGTTAAATAAAATAGTGAACTAGTGACCATACATATACAGTTGTATCAAATAATGCTAGCATGGGTTACAAGTCTTGTGAACTCTGTGAGTTGATGAGTTAAATTACACTGCTAATATCTGAACTTATATCTATCTTACAGGTGCTTGTTAGAAATGTGCCGCCAGACCCAGATGAATCAGTCAGTGAGCTGGTGGAGCATTTCTTTCTAGTCAACCATCCAGATCACTATCTCACTCATCAGGTTCCATTTCGTTAAACTCCCACTACGCCACACTCTGTTTTGAAAATTAAAATATCATTGCATCATTTTCTGTGTCGTTTCCTTCATACTGTAGCAATTTGTAATTGGCCAAGCTGTTAACAAGTTAAAATGCCATTGCTCTATATCTCTTTTTAATGCTGTCGCATTTTATTTGCTTTTGCAAGTAGTTGACCAAATTAGAGCAAGTTGGTGCACATGTGACATCTGCATATTAATGTACAAGGATAGAATAGGGGGGAGGTGGGGTTGGTGCAGTTTACGCTTAATTAGGTCCCCGGCCCACTCTTTTCTATATGACATAAAAGAGGAGGGCTTTCTTCCTCGATCTCCTTGAAAAGATCCTGATGCTACCTTCGATTCATGGTTTGTCTATAAGCTCCAAGGCCAAGCATGCTCATCATATTGGTTTTGTTACCAGCCACCACCAAACTGCATCTGTAACTATCAAGACTGGATTCTTAAGCTAAGTATGACAATGTGAAAGAATAAAAGGTGTTCCTTGATTTTTACTGAGTAGACTTATCATCTTGTCATATGAACGAAGATCTCAGACATATGCGAGCTCTATACCTTCACTCCTGCTAGCTGTAAAAGGTTTTTGCTGTAGCTCTGGAAATGTTACTTCATTTATACCATATTATCCCTATAAAGCTCTATCTTCATCCCTGCCCTATCCCGTCTTATCACTCCATAGAGGAGAGATGAAGAAAAAGATACAGTGACTGTCCCGTAAGACCTTGTTCCTTTCTACTTGACTAAGTACTATTTTAAGTTACCGTGGTGATCATTAAGCTCTTTGAGTTCAGATCATGTTGCACATGTATAATTTAAAGAAAAACATATTGGTTATCTCCTGTCTGATTTCAGATCTTCTTGCAGGTAGTATACAACGCGAACGCCCTCTCCAAGTTGGTAAATGAGAAGAAAAAGATGCAGAATTGGCTTGACTACTATCAACTGAAATATAGTAGGAATCAAGTCAAAAGACCTATAATAAAGGTACTGCATCCTTTCAATTCTTGATGGCCCTCGTCAGTGCCAACTTTTAAAAGGTACGTCTGTCATTACATTACTAACATCTTCTCAGGATAATGTTTTTAATTAAGCAGACTGGTGTACTTGGCTTGTTTGGGAAGAGGGTGGATGCCATTGATTTTTATATATCTGAGGTTGAGAGACTATCAAAAGAAGTAAGTACTGAACTTGCATTTTTTTTTTAATGATGCTTATATTCCTTTTTTGGGCACTTTATGGAACCTAAAGCAGTGATGCCAACTGTATATATTTTTCACTATGTCTAGTTACATTGTAATTTAATATTGAACAAGAAGTGTCCTCTCTGAGTTTGCACGCTGTGTATGTTCTCCACTTTAAGGGTGAAGGAGTAGTGGGTTGTCAGGTTGTAGACAACGTTCAATGATTTGTCTACTAGGACTTAAGATTGTCAGGTTGTAGATAACATTTTTGGAACATTTGTGAATCTTCATTGACCTATAGATAATTTCACGATTTCACGATTTCACTTTTCTCATACTTTTACTTACAAAAATGATACTCTTGGAATGTAGATATTCAATTTTTAGTTGATAAAGACCTGCTTGCGCAATTCTCAGCTTATCCAGTAAAAAATAATCCCTCCGTCCCAAAGTAAGAGTCCTACTTTCTATTTTGGTACGTCCCAGAGTAAGAGTCCCTTTCCTAAAATGGCAAAGAATCCTTACTATTCATCCCACTCATTCTCTCTGCTACTTACTTTTATACTCACAACACCAATCAAATTACTATTCCCTTCCACTCATTATCTATCCTACTTTACTTTTACACTCACAACACGTCCGTGCAAATGGGAGGTATGACTCTTACTCCAGGACAAAGGGAGTATTAAAAGATCCTCGTCAGTGAGCTTGTTTCTGGACATCTTTGACTCATGAGGAATGACAAGGTTGTATTGTGACTATTTTCCTTAATGGTATCTAAAATTCTCCGTGTTGTAAAATTGGAGCATTATGTTGAATGAGGCATATCCTTTTCAGATAAGATAGATAGTTCAAAATCTTAACATGACAATTGAGGTACGTCCAATGAATGTGACTTCTGTGGAAGATGCTTAGGATCGTTAAGCTCAATGAGCTTAATTGGTGGACAAAACCTTGTATGTCGATTGGGTATTTGGGGGGGGGGGGGGGGGTGAAGGGGGGGGGGGGGGGGCTCAGATGCTAAAACACTCACATAGTTGCGTAAATCTCTAAACAATTTGAGTGAAATGCTCCCGCTTACTGAGCAGTTAATATTCACCAAGTTAGAGGAAAATATAAATCCAAACTTCTTTAATGGTCTGTTGATATAGTTTCTCTTTTCCCAATAATTTACATTAGTTTATTATCCTAATGAAAGTCTAAACATTGTTAGTGGTAGTATTTTTAATGGTATGTTGATAGTAGCTTTAAAAAATCATTATATTAATTATTTTTTTCTAAAACTTTGGTCAAAGTTCAATTAAATTAACCACTGAAAAAGTAGGACTATCATTATAGGACGGAGGGAGTATAACGTATCTCTTAAGACCCTGTTAAATGGTGCATACTTTTAATGATTGTGATGATGCTCCTCTCTTTCTTTAGTATACAATGCGCAAAATGGTTTTAATCTTAGTTTTTTTTTAATGGATTGTTCTCAGATTTCAACAGAAAGGGAGAAGACTATTAACAGCCCCAAATCTGTCATGCCAGCTACATTTGTTTCCTTTAGAACACGATGGGCAGCTGCTGTTTGTGCGCAAACCCAGCAAACGAAAAACCCAACAATGTGGTTGACAGAGTGGGCTCCAGAGCCTCGTGATGTTTATTGGGATAATCTAGCCATTCCATATGTTTCACTCTCCATTCGGAGGCTTATAATTGCTGTTGCATTCTTCTTTCTTACCTTCTTCTTCATGATTCCAATCGCATTTGTCCAGACCCTTGCGAATCTTGATGGAATAGAGAAAGCAGCTCCTTTCTTGAAGTCCATAATTGAAGTGTGAGTTCCCTATTTACCTTCTGATTAAGTTTATCTTTATTCCCTTCATCTGACTCCTGTTTCTCTTAAGTTTTTAAATATCTTTTGGATCATTTTCTTACGTACATTTCCAAGTGTTAGAAATTGGACGCTTAGAGTGGATTATACTTGATCTCTTGTATGACTGACATTTGTAGTGCTAACGAGGGAATTTGTTGGCTTTGACACGACACATTTATTTTCTATGGACCAACCTGAAAAGTTCTTTGTTAATGCTAGATCCTGAGATGGCATGCTTCATATATTTCTCTTTGTGCTTGACTCTCTCTAAATAATCACTTTCTGCTTTCTTCTTACTGGTCAGCCGTGTGTTGCTTTTAGTTATTTTCGCTTGTGGAGGTCTGATGGGTTGCTATTCTACTACCGACGCTATACAAGCTAACATAATACACCCTCCGTTCCATAACAAATTACCCATTTTGTCATTTTGGGTGTCCCATTGGAAAGTCACATTTTTCCTGAAATGGAAATTTTTATATTACTTCTTTATTCATGGGACCCACTTGTCATACTCACAACAATATTTCACTTACTATTCCCTACCGCACTTTCTCTCTCCTTCTTACTCACACCACCTACTTTTCAAACATCTTTCCTTAATTCCCGTTCCTAAAGTGTAATGGGTCATTTGTTATGGGACGGAGGGAGTAGAGACCAAGAAATCATTTATGCTGCTGTATGTTGGACATTATGGAGCGCTGAAACGATTTCTGAAGAAAATCGTAATATAATTTATGCTGACGTATGTTGGCCAATATGGAGACCAAGAAATGATTTATCATTTGACTGGGTTTTAAGGGCTGTGGAAAGAGGCAGTAGCTCATTTTCATGACTGCATTAAAAACCCTTTTAGAATTAGAGTAAGGCTAAGTATAAACATGACAGGTCAACATCTTTCTCTTCATGGTGTGATAAATACAGGTGATGTGACAAATTTGTAAAAGTTTGTGGGGGGGGGGGGTAGAGATTGTTGTATTGGTTGGTGTTAGTCAAATTAAAATTAAGCTCAGTATGAGAGACCATCTAAGTTGGTAAATCAAATGAGGTGAATGCTGTTATATCTGAATTTGACACCGAATGTTACCCAAACTCCTAGGTTGTATCCAAAAACAGAACATCAGGGTGGTTACTCTTCATCCAGTTCCTTAAGTTTGTTGTACATGTTATGTCATTGGCTACAAACGTTCCTGCATATGATAGTCAATTAGGTATTTAAGAATGTCCAGCCATGCTCTTGCAATGTAATTGAAGTCTTTGTGTACAGTCATGGTCTGATATCTATGGTTGTGTTTGTTATTTACTCCCTCCGTCCCAAAATGATCTTCTCATTTGCCATTTCTCGTTGTCCCAAAAAGTTCTTCACCTTTCTATAATTTAAGCTTAAAAGTGTATAAACAAAACATGCCTAGCAATGCAAGTGTTGATATCCTTAAAAAGTTTGAATAGTCAAACGCGAAGATCATTTTGGGACGGAGGGATTATCTTCTTAAATTAATAATAAAGCTAATATTTTTCCTGATCATTTCATAATCTGACAACAAGAAGGTTTATTGCAGGAAATTTATCAAGTCATTTATCCAAGGGTTTCTGCCTGGAATTGCTTTGAAGATTTTCCTCATTCTTCTACCTTCAATTTTAATGGCAATGTCTAAGTTTGAAGGATTTAGCTCCATATCAGCTCTGGAGAGGAGATCTGCTACTAGATACTATATTTTCCAATTTATAAATGTCTTTCTTGGGAGCATAATTACTGGAACTGCATTTCAACAGCTGAATAACTTTATCCACCAGTCCGCAAATGAGTATGATTCTAGCTCCATACATCATAAATTATGCTTTTGTTTTTATATGATGTAAATTTATTAAGCCTTGGTAGTCTGCTTTGCTTATGATTGATATGGTCAAGTGAAGCTGATGAGTTGGTATGTTATTATCCTTGATAGGATTATGCAATTGATTTTTTTTTGTTTGTTCATTGTTTCTGTTCGTTATTAGTTGGTATTTGCAATATATTTTTTGAGGTCTAGTATCATTGGATTTCATGACATCTCTGCTCTCATACTACAGAAAGAGAAAAGCATTGGGTTTTTGTCCAGAGTAAAAATCTGTAAGAGCTTATTATGTGTCGCGACTAGTGAAATGTGTATCTATGAATTTTAGTTGATTTCTTAAAATGATCTAGTAAAATATGCATTATATTAACTGGCGGTAAAAAAGTATTCTTATCGGTGACATTATTGTCTAAAGTTACTCTAAAATATGCATTATATTAACTGGCGGTAAAAAAGTATTCTTATGGGTGACATTATTGTCTAAAGTTACTCTATGAACCTTTGCTAGAAGACGTGGCATCAATAGCTGAAATTTTGGCAGCAGCAGTCTAGAATGTTAACCCCCTATTATCACATGTGTATTGATTAGATTTTTAGCATGCAAGGAAAAGATGGCTGTAATCTGCTATATTACACCAAATTATCATGCTTGTTTTGAGTTAATCCATTTATATGCATAAAATGAATTTCCACCCCTATTTAGTTATATTTATAACTTGTGTAATGAGAAAATGTTCAAGCCATATCACATGATAAGTGTCTTTCTAAATTCAAAAGAGAACAGTATCTAGAATCTAATTGACATGTATGACATACACGAATTACCGCTTCATCTTCTAAAACTTCGACTTGTCTGGCTAAATGTTGAGTTGACTTATTGAATTCCACCTGTGCAGGATACCTAAAACCATTGGCGCATCTATACCCATGAAGGCAACTTTCTTCATTACTTATATAATGGTGGATGGATGGGCTGGAGTTGCGGGGGAGATCTTGAGGTTGAAACCACTGATATTTTATCACCTAAAGAACTTTTTAATGGTGAAGACTGAAAAGGATAGGGAAGAGGCAATGGATCCAGGCAGCCTGGGTTTCAACACTGGCGAACCTCAAATCCAGCTTTATTTCTTACTTGGCCTTGTCTATGCTGTAGTGACTCCAATTCTTTTTCCTTTTATAATAGTTTTCTTCGGGTTGGCATATGTTGTATATCGTCATCAGGTATAGTTGCTTACAATCTTGCCCAACATACTCCGTCCATCCCAAAATAAATATCGCAGTTGACTTGTCAACTTTTTTAGAAATGTGCAAGTTATTTTTACACTGCGTGTATAATGGTAAAATTGCACTAAGAATCTTTCCTAAAATAGAAACGAGACATTTATGTTGGGACGGAGGGAGGAAACTATTCATCTAGCAAATGGTTGTTGCAATTAAATCACAAGCGATATTTGTTGCAGATAATAAACGTTTACAACCAGGAGTATGAAAGTGCAGCAGCATTCTGGCCTGATGTCCATGGACGCATCGTTACTGCATTGATTGTTTCGCAGCTTCTTCTTATGGGTTTATTAAGTACCAAATCAGCTGCACAGTCAACTCCCTTGCTTATTACACTTCCAGTGCTGACCATTTGGTTCCATAGATTCTGCAAAGGTCGCTATGAACCGGCTTTTATCAGATATCCGTTACAAGTCAGTCATCTTTACAGTTGCCCTCAATGTTCCTTAATCTCTTATCCTTGTGGCATTCGTTATGTTTGCCCCCCCCCCCCCCCCCCCCACACACACACACAAACGTAGACGCACACACACACACATACACACACTTACACACACACACATCACACACACACACACACACATACACTTACACTTACCCACACGCTTACACACACACACACATTATATGTATATGTTTGTATATACTATGTCACGTATATGAATTTGAGTGTCGTATCCTCCAAAAAAACAGCATTTTACACCAAATGTAGTGTAATATAGTCACACTTACACCCATCGGGTACTTTGGCAAAATTGAAGGGGGCGAGCATCACAATATATTATATATGTATATACATACATACAAGTATCTATACATGTGTGTATATATATAAATGTGTGTGTGTGTGTAAGCTGTTACCTGCCTTCATGTTTATTATTTTGGTTCATTTCAGGAAGCGATGATGAAAGATACTCTAGAACGAACGAGGGAGCCAAACCTGGATCTGAAAGAATATCTCCACAATGCTTACGTCCATCCGGTATTCAAGGAAGTTGATAATATCGATAGTGAGGGAGGAAGCGATGATGACGGGGATCAAGGACCTGCACTCGTACCCACAAAACGCCAGTCCAGGAAGAACACACCAGCACCTAGCAAGATGAGTGATTCATCTCCTGACCCAAGCAAGTACAGTGGTTCATCCCGAACCTTACTCTCGGTTACTGATGAAAGATCATGTCCATAAAAAATACCCGCCTTTCTATCCCCATTCCCCCCCCCCCTAGCCTTTTGTACATTTTGGACTTTTCGAGGCTTAAGTTGTAGCTGAAAGTAGAGAGAGGGGGGGGGGCGATGAAGTCAACTTGTCAGTTGAGGATAGTTTAAGCATGACTTGGTAATGGTGATGTACATACATTCCTGTTCTCCCTCTATTTAAGGGAATGTTTTACCAGAAATCAAACGGATTTCATGCTAACGTTTTTGAAAGTTTTTCTCTGAGCTGGTTAATCTTTGCTTTTCGTTAACTCGGTTAGTAATTTTTTACGACTGTCAGACCCGGTTTTGGGCCTGTGCAACCAGCCCAATAGCACAGGGCCCAAAATATTTGGGGACCCCAAATTTTGAACGTTTAGTATATATATGTCAGATATCGATTGAGAACAAACAGGCTAATGTGGCATGTTGGTAAGACATTCATGATTTTTCTTGGCTAACTGATTTATGTTACTTCATCCGGTTTAAAATAACTCTATATTTTTTTACATTTACACAACTCTTAAAAAAACAATTATTGTCACAATTTAATGACAAAAGTGTCAACTATATCCTTATGACAATTAACAAAACATAACAAGTTTCAATGTAAGGATAAAAATACATTTAGTTCAACAAGTGACTTATTTTGGACATAAATTTTGATTTAAAGCGACAATTATTGTTTTGGAAGGGAGATGCACACTTATAAATTTGACCAATGCTAGGGGCACGAAATAAAGTCACAAAATCTTGCTCAAAACATAAGGTGACGATATTTTATTGGTTGCATCGATAATGGACTCGTCACACTCTAATTAAAAACACAAATAAAATTATTACACTTATGATTTTGTAGGAAGTTTTTATGACTTTTTTTTGTTCCCCTAGTATTATTCATAATTTTTTGTGTAAAATAATAAAGAAAAAGTTATTCGATGTCCTGATAGGACCGTTATCTTGATTTTAGTGGCCTAATCTAAGAAAGAAAAAAAACCCATAATTTTCTTCTCCCAACTGTTCGTGGTTTGAAAATCCGTTTCCTCCATTTCCTCTGAATAACTTCATCTTCTTCTCCCATTTTGTAAGTTTTCAGATTAATTTTTCGTTTTAATCCAGACTTGAATTTAGATTTAGATATATTTTTCTCTCTAAATCTACTTCCAGATCTGGTTGTTTTTGCTTTTTGTTTTCAGACTTTCTTTTAAGTTTTGAATAAATGAAAAGCAATATTGTTGAAATTGTGTTGTTTGATGAGTCCAAATCTTCTGTTCCACTTTGTGTGCCACTTCATATGCTACAAGTAATCTAATGGCTCACAATTGTTAAGAGTGGTATTATTCTAATATTATGCAAACATGTGAACGGTTAGATTAGAAGTGGTACATGGAGTGGCACACAAAAGTGGTACAGGAGATCTCGACTCTTGTTTGATATGTTGTATTCTCTCTTTTGTGGGGGAGCCTTTGCATTCTCTCCGTTGTGGAAGCCTTGGTTTTTTCTTCTGTTTTCCAACAATCACTGCAGAATCATAAGTGGAGGATGGTAGCATGGCTTGAGAACTTTGGTTTGCGATTTATTGCTAACCCAGAGACCTTAAATCATAGTATTCTCAATGCTAAATATTTCCTGGTGGGGGATTTTGTGAATGCCGATATATGGCAGTGTCCAAGCTACGCTTGGAGAGGCATCTGTGCGTTCCAGAGTATTGCTACGAGAGATACAAGGCGGAAGATCGAGAATGTTAGTGCAACTTTATGCATGAACACCCTCTTTCGTCATCCCTCTTCTATTTCTTATGTATTTGTAAATCTATATATATATATATATTAAAGTTGGTGAGGAGAGCCATAGTGTTGCCACATAGACAAGTCTTAGAGAAAGGTTGCATTTGGTGTTGCCACATCATTACCACTCTTATAAATAAGAGACTTTTCAAATTCTTTTAATTAGCTAATAGTATTAGCTAATAGTATTAGTTACTATATAGGGTAACTATTATAGTTAAATACTATAGTTAACTAATACTTATAATAGTAATAGTTACTATAATAGGTAACTAATATAATTAACTACTATAGTAACTAATACTTATAATAGTAATAGTTACTATAATAAGTAACTATTATAGTTAACTACTATAGTAACTAATACTTACTCTATAATAGTAATAGTTACTATAATAGGTAACTAATACAGTATAGTTAACTACTATAGTAACTAATACTTATAATATAATAGTAATAGTTACTATAATAAGTAACTATAATAATAGTTAACTATTTACTTATAATAGTAATAGTTACTATAATAAGTAAATATAATAGTTAACTACTATACTAACTAATACTTATAATAGTAATAGGTACTATAATAGGTAACTAATATAGTTAACTATACTATAGTAACTAATACTTATAATAGTAATAGTTAACTATTATAGTTAACTATTACTACCTACGTCCCAGAGTAACAGTCCTACTTTCTATTTTTGGTACGTCACAGAGTAAAAGTCTTTTTCCTAAAATGACAAAGAATCTTTACTATTCATCTCAGTCATTCTCTCTCATACTTTACTTTTATACTCACAAAATCAATCAACTTATTATTCACTCCCACTCAATCTCTCTCCTAATTTAATTTTACACTCACAACATTTACTTTACTTCCATCATTTCTTAATTTCCGTGTAAATGGGAGATATGAATCTTACTCAGGGAGGAGGGAGTAATATTTAACTATTATAACTAACTAATACTATTAATAGTATTAGTTAATTATAATAGGTAAATATAATTGTTAACTATAATAGTTACTATATAAGTTAATTATTATTATTAATAGTATTAGTTAATCATAATTGTTGCAATATATATTAACTATTACTATTAATTATATTATTTAATCATAATAGTTACTATATATGTTAACTATTACTATTAATACCATTAGGTTTTTTGAAATATTCATACAACAGACTTAAATGTACTTCTAAATTAATTAAAAAATATATTTATTACAATTATGTACAACCAAAGCTATGAAAATGTTTTGATTAATTTAAAATATACATATATTTTCAAATAAAATTATTATGTTAATTTATCAATTAACAACATCAAAAAAGGAAAATACAAAAAACATTAACGGAATAGATTCCCGTGCAGAGCATGGGTTACCTACTAGTACCATTGTAATTTGGGTTGAGCCTCTGATATTTGTAGAGAGCCTACTCATATTTTTGTGTTTTTGCCCTTAATATAACTAGTGAGTAACCCGTCGGAATTCGACGGGAATAATAAAGTTAATTAATTAAAAAAACTGATGAAAGGCATTTTCAAACTGAGATAATGGTACAAAATCAAATTAAGTGATCTATATAATACCATATAATTTGCAAGGATATTAAGTGATGAAAGATATTTTCAAACTCAGAATATAAGTTCACCATCTCATTTGCAAGGATATAAAGAAGCCCGTTTAAGGCCTTAAATAACATTTTTTTGTTGTTTTAGACCCCGCCTCAAGGGGCTTTGCCCTATGACTTTTGTCCGTCTCGCTCCGACGTTCGATTTGATATGCGGTGCGTTCCGCGGTTCATCCGGAGTCAAAAGTTATGACGGTTTCGGCGCACTCGCTGAAATTACTCCAAAAACTTCAACGCGTTAGTGTCCGCATCAATTAGTAATTTAAAACATCAAACATACTTTATTTATAGAATCCTTCATTTTTATTTTTATTTTTATTTTTATTTTTATTTTTGCAAAATATGTGGCTCGATTTTCTTCACCGAGATATACTGCTACATCACATTTCTTATCTTTAGCCCATATCTTAAAATTCAACTAACTGAATGATTATAATTTATAATATTTTAATTTAAGATATCCATTATCTTTAGCCTACTAAAATTAAGTAATCATGTTTTCGTAATTTAAGCTCAGAAAATATTTGATTTAAAAAAAAAATCAGTTTTAAAAAACTAAATCATTTCCTGAAATAAGTATTATATACATTTGCCTATAGAATAATGCCACATGGATTTCCACGTCATAATTCCACGTGGCTTAATGAGAAGGCTTGAAATGTTTTTGCTTTTATATATTATATAGATGTGTAGATTTTTACCATTAATTATTAACTTTAATTTTTTTTCACTAAATAACAAAAAAATACAAATTCTCATATAAAAATGAATATGCATGCAAAGTTGACAACATCTACGTCCAAATTAAAGATAACGACTTTTGTCCGTCTCGCTCCGACGTTCGATTTGATATGCGGTGCGTTCCGCGGTTCATCCGGAGTCAAAAGTTATGACGGTTTCGGCGCACTCGCTGAAAATTACTCCAAAAACTTCAACGCGTTAGTGTCCGCATCAATAGTAATTTAAAACATCAAACTACTTTATTTATAGAATCCTTCATTTTTATTTTTATTTTTATTTTATTTTTATTTTTATTTTTGCAAAATATGTGGCTCGATTTTCTTCACCGAGATATACTGCTACATCACATTTCTTATCTTTAGCCCATATCTTAAAATTCAACTAACTGAATGATTATAATTTATAATATTTTAATTTAAGATATCCATTATCTTTAGCCTACTAAAATTAAGTAATCATGTTTTCGTAATTTAAGCTCAGAAATATTTGATTTAAAAAAAAAAATCAGTTTTAAAAAACTAAATCATTTCCTGAAATAAGTATTATATACATTTGCCTATAGAATAATGCCACATGGATTTCCACGTCATAATTCCACGTGGCTTAATGAGAAGGCTTGAAATGTTTTTGCTTTTATATATTATATAGATGTGTAGATTTTTACCATTAATTATTAACTTTAATTTTTTTTCACTAAATAACAAAAAAATACAAATTCTCATATAAAAATGAATATGCATGCAAAGTTGACAACATCTACGTCCAAATTAAAGATAACGACTTTTGTCCGTCTCGCTCCGACGTTCGATTTGATATGCGGTGCGTTCCGCGGTTCATCCGGAGTCAAAAGTTATGACGGTTTCGGCGCACTCGCTGAAATTACTCCAAAAACTTCAACGCGTTAGTGTCCGCATCAATTAGTAATTTAAAACATCAAACATACTTTATTTATAGAATCCTTCATTTTTATTTTTATTTTTATTTTTATTTTTATTTTTGCAAAATATGTGGCTCGATTTTCTTCACCGAGATATACTGCTACATCACATTTCTTATCTTTAGCCCATATCTTAAAATTCAACTAACTGAATGATTATAATTTCTAATATTTTAATTTAAGATATCCATTATCTTTAGCCTACTAAAATTAAGTAATCATGTTTTCGTAATTTAAGCTCAGAAAATATTTGATTTAAAAAAAAAAATCAGTTTAAAAAACTAAATCATTTCCTGAAATAAGTATTATATACATTTGCCTATAGAATAATGCCACATGGATTTCCACGTCATAATTCCACGTGGCTTAATGAGAAGGCTTGAAATGTTTTTGCTTTTATATATTATATAGATGTGTAGATTTTTACCATTAATTATTAACTTTAATTTTTTTTCACTAAATAACAAAAAAATACAAATTCTCATATAAAAATGAATATGCATGCAAAGTTGACAACATCTACGTCCAAATTAAAGATAACGACTTTTGTCCGTCTCGCTCCGACGTTCGATTTGATATGCGGTGCGTTCCGCGGTTCATCCGGAGTCAAAAGTTATGACGGTTTCGGCGCACTCGCTGAAATTACTCCAAAAACTTCAACGCGTTAGTGTCCGCATCAATTAGTAATTTAAAACATCAAACATACTTTATTTATAGAATCCTTCATTTTTATTTTTATTTTTATTTTTATTTTTATTTTTGCAAAATATGTGGCTCGATTTTCTTCACCGAGATATACTGCTACATCACATTTCTTATCTTTAGCCCATATCTTAAAATTCAACTAACTGAATGATTATAATTTATAATATTTTAATTTAAGATATCCATTATCTTTAGCCTACTAAAATTAAGTAATCATGTTTTCGTAATTTAAGCTCAGAAAATATTTGATTTAAAAAAAAAAATCAGTTTTAAAAAACTAAATCATTTCCTGAAATAAGTATTATATACATTTGCCTATAGAATAATGCCACATGGATTTCCACGTCATAATTCCACGTGGCTTAATGAGAAGGCTTGAAATGTTTTTGCTTTTATATATTATATAGATGTGTAGATTTTTACCATTAATTATTAACTTTAATTTTTTTTCACTAAATAACAAAAAAATACAAATTCTCATATAAAAATGAATATGCATGCAAAGTTGACAACATCTACGTCCAAATTAAAGATAACGACTTTTGTCCGTCTCGCTCCGACGTTCGATTTGATATGCGGTGCGTTCCGCGGTTCATCCGGAGTCAAAAGTTATGACGGTTTCGGCGCACTCGCTGAAATTACTCCAAAAACTTCAACGCGTTAGTGTCCGCATCAATTAGTAATTTAAAACATCAAACATACTTTATTTATAGAATCCTTCATTTTTATTTTTATTTTTATTTTTATTTTATTTTTGCAAAATATGTGGCTCAATTTTCTTCACCGAGATATACTGCTACATCACATTTCTTATCTTTAGCCCATATCTTAAAATTCAACTAACTGAATGATTATAATTTCTAATATTTTAATTTAAGATATCCATTATCTTTAGCCTACTAAAATTAAGTAATCATGTTTTCGTAATTTAAGCTCAGAAATATTTGATTTAAAAAAAAAAAATCAGTTTTAAAAAACTAAATCATTTCCTGAAATAAGTATTATATACATTTGCCTATAGAATAATGCCACATGGATTTCCACGTCATAATTCCACGTGGCTTAATGAGAAGGCTTGAAATGTTTTTGCTTTTATATATTATATAGATGTGTAGATTTTTACCATTAATTATTAACTTTAATTTTTTTTCACTAAATAACAAAAAAATACAAATTCTCATATAAAAATGAATATGCATGCAAAGTTGACAACATCTACGTCCAAATTAAAGATAACGACTTTTGTCCGTCTCGCTCCGACGTTCGATTTGATATGCGGTGCGTTCCGCGGTTCATCCGGAGTCAAAAGTTATGACGGTTTCGGCGCACTCGCTGAAATTACTCCAAAAACTTCAACGCGTTAGTGTCCGCATCAATTAGTAATTTAAAACATCAAACATACTTTATTTATAGAATCCTTCATTTTTTATTTTTATTTTTATTTTTATTTTTATTTTGCAAAATATGTGGCTCGATTTTCTTCACCGAGATATACTGCTACATCACATTTCTTATCTTTAGCCCATATCTTAAAATTCAACTAACTGAATGATTATAATTTATAATATTTTAATTTAAGATATCCATTATCTTTAGCCTACTAAAATTAAGTAATCATGTTTTCGTAATTTAAGCTCAGAAAATATTTGATTTAAAAAAAAAAATCAGTTTTAAAAAACTAAATCATTTCTGAAATAAGTATTATATACATTTGCCTATAGAATAATGCCACATGGATTTCCACGTCATAATTCCACGTGGCTTAATGAGAAGGCTTGAAATGTTTTTGCTTTTATATATTATATAGATGTGTAGATTTTTACCATTAATTATAACTTTAATTTTTTTTTTCACTAATACAAAAAAATACAAATTCTCATATAAAAATGAATATGCATGCAAAGTTGACAACATCTACGTCCAAATTAAAGATAACGACTTTTGTCCGTCTCGCTCCGACGTTCGATTTGATATGCGGTGCGTTCCGCGGTTCATCCGGAGTCAAAAGTTATGACGGTTTCGGCGCACTCGCTGAAATTACTCCAAAAACTTCAACGCGTTAGTGTCCGCATCAATTAGTAATTTAAAACATCAAACATACTTTATTTATAGAATCTTCATTTTTATTTTATTTTTATTTTTATTTTTATTTTGCAAAATATGTGGCTCGATTTTCTTCACCGAGATATACTGCTACATCACATTCTTATCTTTAGCCCATATCTTAAAATTCAACTAACTGAATGATTATAATTTCTAATATTTTAATTTAAGATATCCATTATCTTTAGCCTACTAAAATTAAGTAATCATGTTTTCGTAATTTAAGCTCAGAAAATATTTGATTAAAAAAAAAAATCAGTTTTAAAAAACTAAATCATTTCCTGAAATAAGTATTATATACATTTGCCTATAGAATAATGCCACATGGATTTCCACGTCATAATTCCACGTGGCTTAATGAGAAGGCTTGAAATGTTTTTGCTTTTATATATTATATAGATGTGTAGATTTTTACCATTAATTATTAACTTTAATTTTTTTTCACTAAATAACAAAAAAATACAAATTCTCATATAAAAATGAATATGCATGCAAAGTTGACAACATCTACGTCCAAATTAAAGATAACGACTTTTGTCCGTCTCGCTCCGACGTTCGATTTGATATGCGGTGCGTTCCGCGGTTCATCCGGAGTCAAAAGTTATGACGGTTTCGGCGCACTCGCTGAAATTACTCCAAAAACTTCAACGCGTTAGTGTCCGCATCAATTAGTAATTTAAAACATCAAACATACTTTATTTATAGAATCCTTCATTTTATTTTATTTTTATTTTTATTTTTATTTTTTTTGCAAAATATGTGGCTCGATTTTCTTCACCGAGATATACTGCTACATCACATTTCTTATCTTTAGCCCATATCTTAAAATTCAACTAACTGAATGATTATAATTTCTAATATTTTAATTAAGATATCCATTATCTTTAGCCTACTAAAATTAAGTAATCATGTTTTCGTAATTTAAGCTCAGAAAATATTTGATTTAAAAAAAAAAAATCAGTTTTAAAAAACTAAATCATTCCTGAAATAAGTATTATATACATTTGCCTATAGAATAATGCCACGTGGATTTCCACGTCATAATTCCACGTGGCTTAATGAGAAGGCTTGAAATGTTTTTGCTTTTATATATTATATAGATGTGTAGATTTTTACCATTAATTATTATTAACTTTAATTTTTTTTCACTAAATAACAAAAAAATACAAATTCTCATATAAAAATGAATATGCATGCAAAGTTGACAACATCTACGTCCAAATTAAAGATAACGACTTTTGTCCGTCTCGCTCCGACGTTCGATTTGATATGCGGTGCGTTCCGCGGTTCATCCGGAGTCAAAAGTTATGACGTTTCGGCGCACTCGCTGAAATTACTCCAAAAACTTCAACGCGTTAGTGTCCGCATCAATTAGTAATTTAACATCAAACATACTTTATTTATAGAATCCTTCATTTTATTTTTATTTTTATTTTTATTTTTGCAAAATATGTGGCTCGATTTTCTTCACCGAGATATACTGCTACATCACATTTCTTATCTTTAGCCCATATCTTAAAATTCAACTAACTGAATGATTATAATTTCTAATATTTTAATTTAAGATATCCATTATCTTTAGCCTACTAAAATTAAGTAATCATGTTTTCGTAATTTAAGCTCAGAAAATATTTGATTTAAAAAAAAAATCAGTTTTAAAAAACTAAATCATTTCCTGAAATAAGTATTATATACATTTGCCTATAGAATAATGCCACGTGGATTTCCACGTCATAATTCCACGTGGCTTAATGAGAAGGCTTGAAATGTTTTGCTTTTATATATTATATAGATGTGTAGATTTTTACCATTAATTATTAACTTTAATTTTTTTCACTAAATAACAAAAAAAATACAAATTCTCATATAAAATGAATATGCATGCAAAGTTGACAACATCTACGTCCAAATAAAGATAACGACTTTTGTCCGTCTCGCTCCGACGTTCGATTTGATATGCGGTGCGTTCCGCGGTTCATCCGGAGTCAAAAGTTATGACGGTTTCGGCGCACTCGCTGAAATTACTCCAAAAACTTCAACGCGTTAGTGTCCGCATCAATAGTAATTTAAAACATCAAACATACTTTATTTATAGAATCCTCATTTTATTTTATTTTATTTTTATTTTTATTTTATTTTATTTTTTTTTGCAAATATGTGGCTCGATTTTCTTCACCGAGATATACTGCTACATCACATTTCTTATCTTTAGCCCATATCTTAAAATTCAACTAACTGAATGATTATAATTTCTAATATTTTAATTTAAGATATCCATTATCTTTAGCCTACTAAAATTAAGTAATCATGTTTTCGTATTTAAGCTCAGAAAATATTTGATTTAAAAAAAAAAATCAGTTTTAAAAAACTAAATCATTCCTGAAATAAGTATTATATACATTTGCCTATAGAATAATGCCACATGGATTTCCACGTCATAATTCCCGTGGCTTAATGAGAAGGCTTGAAATGTTTTTGCTTTTATATATTATATAGATGTGTAGATTTTTACCATTAATTATAACTTTAATTTTTTTTCACTAAATAACAAAAAAATACAAATTCTCATATAAAAATGAATATGCATGCAAAGTTGACACATCTACGTCCAAATAAAGATAACGACTTTTGTCCGTCTCGCTCCGACGTTCGATTTGATATGCGGTGCGTTCCGCGGTTCATCCGGAGTCAAAAGTTATGACGGTTTCGGCGCACTCGCTGAAATTACTCCAAAAACTTCAACGCGTTAGTGTCCGCATCAATTAGTAATTTAAAACATCAAACATACTTTATTTATAGAATCCTTCATTTTTATTTTATTTTTATTTTTATTTTTGCAAAATATGTGGCTCGATTTTCTTCACGAGATATACCTACATCACATTTCTTATCTTTAGCCCATATCTTAAAATTCAACTAACTGAATGATTATAATTTCTAATATTTTAATTTAAGATATCCATTATCTTAGCCTACTAAAATTAAGTAATCATGTTTTCGTAATTTAAGCTCAGAAAATATTTGATTTAAAAAAAAAATCAGTTTAAAAAATAAATCATTTCCTGAAATAAGTATTATATACATTTGCCTATAGAATAATGCCACAGGATTTCCACGTCATAATTCCACGTGGCTTAATGAGAAGGCTTGAAATGTTTTTGCTTTTATATATTATATAGATGTGTAGATTTTTACCATAATTATTAACTTTAATTTTTTTTCACTAAATAACAAAAAAATACAAATTCTCATATAAAATGAATATGCATGCAAGTTGACAACATCTACGTCCAAATTAAAGATAACGACTTTTGTCCGTCTCGCTCCGACGTTCGATT
>JAOWBW010001862.1:140976-175803 GCA_026119855.1 Campanula takesimana | reverse complement strand
GCCCCCCCCCCCAGTTCGCTTTTCTTTGATTTTGTGCATTTTGGTTGGTTATTTGATGAAATTGATGGTATATTTGCTCTAATCGGATCTTTCGGATATGGGTTACATGTTTTAATTCAATTTTTAGCTATGTTTCGTAATTTCTGGGATTTTGCTACAGTACATTCTTTGTGTTCATGTGATGTGTTCTTCGTGTTCTTATGTTTTCACTTTTTGATCCATTTTTACTTGGTCACACGCACTAGTAAGGTGTTTGTGAGTGTTTTGATTCTCTGCGCATTCTCTCTCTCAAAATTTCTTGTTTTCAAAATTTTGCTTGCTAAGTGAGTCGACCGTGTGTCTTACCGCATGGCCTTACCGCAGTATTACCGTGATTTACTTAACCGCATGATAATTCTTGCCGCATCCTTAGTTTCCGTGATATGCTCACCTCATGGTTTCCCTTACCGCGAATCTCTTACCTTTATTCGCCTACCGCTGGTCCCTTGCCGTTTTATTAAGCAAGTGACGCACGTACCTTTTTTTTTTCCCTAACTTCTCGTTTTTTGTTTCAGGATACCAAACATTTCTTACCTGGTCTTCTAATGACCTTGAAGACTTAAAAGAGGATGCTATTGGCAGGAATCTCATCAAGCAATTTGAGAAGACTGGTGTTCTTCCATTTTTACATTCGATCAGGACTTCCATGTCCCTGCATTTTGACCAGTTCTTTGCGACCGCTACTGAAGAGACCGGTCGCTCCAGCACGGCAAGATAGTGAAGTTCATTCATGCTGAAATTGAAGGTCATGAGATGACCTTAGATGTGGTTAATATTGGTGAAGTGTTGGGAATCAAAAAGAAGTCTGGTGTTGTATATGCCACGACCGTGGCTGATGATGAATTGAAGGCTCTTGCAACGCACTTGGTTGGTCATACTCATGTCACCAAAGTTCCTCGTAAGGAATTTGATGAGGTCATGTACCATCGGTCACCTAGTTGGATACTCTATTCATTGCAAGACAGGTAATCAGGCAAACTTCAATACCTCCCAATGGACTCTGTCTGCGCGATTTATTTATGTAAGGACATAGACTGGTGTCAGGTCATCTATGATGCCCTGAAGGAGAACATATTGCTTACAATAAAGCAAAGGACAAGGGCACTATCAAGTACCGCACTCACAGCAGATTCATCACCTTTCTCATGACCCACATTAAGGAGATTCGGAAAATCATGGCGAAGAATCGCGAAACTTCTGCTGTCCATTTCCAAGAACAAGCTTTTTACCATCTCTACATGAAAACAAATTTCCGGTCTCGATTTGGAAATCGTCTTTATAAGACCTATCTTGCTAAGATCCTCATGAGCCATAGAGTCTCCTTCCAAACACAGACCTTCTCAACCGTTTGCTAGTGATGATGACGACGATGAAGAAGAATATCTCCCTGCCGCCCCGGTCAAAGGAAAAGGCAAGGGTATTGCTATTGAGCCTACCGCAAAGAAATCGTCATTCGCTACAGGTATCAAATTCAAGGAACGAAGCCAAGTCTACTTACTCCACTTCCCCTCCTCGCAAGTCGACCGCATCATTAAAGTCACTTGCCGCACCATCTCTCAACCCTCAAAGCTCCTTCGACCGCAACAATTCAGGGGGAGAAAAAGAGAATTCACTCCTCAGTCCGGTCAAGTTGTCAGAAAGCAAAGGTTGCTGCATCTCCAGTTTTACTCCAACTGGGTCTCCTCCTCTTACCACTGCTGATGTAGTTGATGTTGCTCCTACATTGAAAAAGGTTGCACGACAAGTCTACTCTCTAAGGGATGAATCAGATAGTGAGGAAACTGAAGATGAAGTTTCAAGTGGTTCAAAAGTTGAAATTGTTGGAAGTGGTGAAGAAGGTGATAACATTGATGGTGATAAACAAGTTGCTGTGGTAGTGAACAAGGTGATAGTGATGAGAAGGACAGGATATCAATGTTGATAGCCCCACTTTTTGACCGTCCTGATGCTGCCGTCAGCTCAGAAGGAAGCACGGTCGCTGAAGTCGACCGCACTGAGCTGGCCATTGACGTCGACCGTCCTGTTGACTGCACACCAGTTGCCTCTCCTACTCATTCTCCTGTTCCAACCCCTCCTTCTCCGGTCAAAAACGTTGACATTTCGGCGACCGCAGGACAAGTTGCCGACTCCTTACCGCTGTTCGATCCTTGACCAAATTCAGTCTGATAACCAAACAGCCATTGCTCAGCTGACCGCAGAGGTTGTTGATTTGAAATCCTCCAAGCCACTCTTCAGCAAGAGTTGCACTCCCTACCCTCCAAAATAATTGATACCATTAAGGGGGAAACAGTGGCTATAACAAAGACTGTAAAGGATGTGGTTTTGGAAAAACCAGTTCGAGTTCTGCTACCGCACAACCCATTCCGACCGCTTCAACATCAACAGTACTGTCAACTGATCTCTTGGTTACTCCTCGATTATGAAGGAGGCTCTGACCATTCAGACAAATTCTCTTACCGTGGACTCTCTCGTGAGGTCGTTGATGCCTCTATTGAAATTTCCAACAGCTGGATTTGGTTAAAACTGACTTGACTCATGAACTGAAGAAAATCAATTCAGTTTCAGGAAAACAGTGTTGATGTTTCTATCAAGGCCTCTCTTGAAGCTCTAACTGAAATCAAGCGAAAAAGCTTGAAGCAATCAAGGCCGCTTATGCAACTCTGAAAACTCCACTTGAATATCAGGGCACCAGAATTGAGGAACTGACCAACACGGTCGTGGATCGTTTCAGGTCGTTGAAAAGAAATTGGAGTCTTTAGAAGAATCTGTTCAGAGATCGGCTGGAAGTGCAGTCACTGAAGGATCCATCCAGGTTGCTGATGCCGGTCACGGTAATGTCCATTCACAGGCAGAAAATGATGAAGGCAATAGCATCGATTTCCCAACCGTGAACAGCTTTGATTATATGCTTGCAAATGCTTTCACTTGCCCAATCATTCCTGAATTTCAAGACGAAGTGAAGATTCCTGTTTGGATATGTGAAGCTACCGCACACCTAACCGCAACCCCGACCGTAGTACTCGACCGTTACACCCGACCGCTTTGTTGACCGCTCTTTGTTTTCAGTTTATTAGGCTGGATCTTGAAACAATTTAATTTCTGTTTAACTCTTATTGGGTTTGTAACACAACATTTATTCTCTTTTGGATTCGTACTCTTACGCTTCACTGCCTTATTAATTCAGAGTACTTGCTATGATTGTGTTGTTTGATGCTATTCATTTCCCTCATATATTATCTCTTTGAATTGCATCAAAAATATTCCTATCTTCTAGGATTAGTCTTTTATTTTATTCTTTAGGATGATAGAAATCTATAACATGGACTTACTGTGTGTGCATTGACTTGGGGCATGAACTTAATAAAATTAATTTCTTGAAACATGTTATTACCAAGTACAATGAATTAGTCTTTGTTATAGTAGGTAATGGTCTCAATCAAATAGGGGGAGATTGTTGGGTATGCACATTATAAACCACTCCTATTACCTAGATTTGATTGATCCCATAACCTTATTTTACTTTATGGACTTTAGGTTTATTGTAAGAAGTTTTACAACTTCATTAGTTAAGTCCATTTTTAGTTTAGCTAGGCTTAGAAGATCAGCCCCTCAAATTTTGAAGAAATGCTGCTGCTGCTGATATGGTGAAAATGGCCTAAGTCTGCCTACCGCAAGGTTTTTGGCGACCGCATGGTTTTTGACGACCGCATGATTTTGACGACCAAAATCCTTGCTGATTACAAGGTTACCTCAATCTTGTCTGACCGCAGACCAGCTATCACACAACCAAGTGAAGACCAAGAAACGACAAGTTTGATTTTAATCGTTGCAAATTCAAATTGATTTTGGTCGTTAAGTCTGGTACAAGATAGTACATCTTGCCCATTAACTTCTGCAACTACAAGACAAAGATATGAGCTCCAATCAGAATGTGACAGCTTATCATCTTCCAACAGCTATCTCTCTCACCCAAGGCTATAAATAGTCTTTACTTTCTTCATTGAAAGTGTGCTGAGATTCAAAGAGAGAAATTGCTGTCGAAATACTTGGTGATTGAAGATCATACTCAAAGATTTCCAGAATCATTTGAATCTTCAAGCATTCGCCTTCAAAACTTCAAAGATCCCCAGCAAGCCTTCAAGAACTTCAAATCTCAAGCCCAGCAACACTTAAAGGTTCATTAGGCTCTCAATCATTTAGATTACATAGAGCTCTTGATTCTTTACACACACACACCCCGATTGATCAATCACATAGATTGCATCATTAGGATACACTGGTCTAAGTCTAGGATTTGTTCTTCATAGAAAGTAGGAATTAATTCAAATCTTCATCTTTGTAATTTGTACTCAAGAGAATTAATATATCCTCCATTCAAAATCCAAGACTGACCATCTTGGTAAAGGACGTAGATCTTCTAACAGATCGAAACCTTCCAAATCATTGTGTCATTTAGTTCTGCAAATTTACTTTCTGCAATTGTTCTTATTGTTCATATTGACTTTGTTTGTCGTTTAGTGTTTTGATGTTTCCAGATAATCAAACGATTGTGAATTGTGTTTGTTGCTTGCCTTTTGCCTAAGTTATTACTTCTGACTACTTATCATTTTGCCAAAACTCATAGACACAAACTTCCATTTTCAACCTTTCTAGTCTGTAACCTTGCTTGCTGCAAATCGCCGACCGCAAGGGTTACCGCCGCCGCTTACCGCATTGCCGACCGCAATATTGCCGACCGCAATATTGCTTGCCGCGCTATTCGCTTACCTAGCAGTTTTTAACTTCAAAAACAAACTCTACTCCGTTTTATCGAAAACTTCCGCTGTGCATTTACTTTGAACTAGTGGTTTTACTTGACCACAAAACTCAATAGTAAGCATAAGGTTGAATTTTGAAAAAGGGTGATAATTTTAAATAGGCTATTCACCCCCCCCCTCTAGCCTCTTTTCATACCCTTGTTGTGTCTTTGGGACCAACATTAATAGTCGTCGACCAAACCACCTAAGTGAACCATTTCTAACCCCTAACCATCTTGAATGACGCCGCCAATCCTCATCCCCTACCACCATGTCTAAACCCTCTCATCTCAGTCCGCCACTGTCCTATCCCACCCCCTCCTCGCAATCACAACTCACCACAATTAACGTAAAAGATGTTTTCGTTTGCAATGTCCCCCCCCCTTTCCCTCTCCTCAACCCTGTTTAAGCCGCTCACTCCAACCGCTTCCCTTTTACTACGGGTTGGTCTCTTGTAAAACGCGTTTTTTCTAATGAGTAGGAAAACGTGTTTTTAAATGCGCAATAATATTTTGTAAATAATCGAAATTGTTTAATAAAACGTGCGGTGACATTTTTGTAAATAATCGAAACTTCTCAACAATATTTGACGCTATTTAACACACGAATTGGGCCTTTGTATAAAGCAACTGGATATCTGCTACTAACAATCTATAAAAACTTCACTTATAAAAACTTCAAAAGTCTGTTTGAGGGACTAAATGACGTCTTTTAAGGTTTTAAACTCATTATCAGGGAGCGAAGCCCAATGAATTTTAAGCTCTCTAAATGTCCTTTGGAAAAAACCCATCTGGATATCTGTTTCAAAAGTTCTAGCTATCTGTATCAAGGGTTCTGGCTATCAGTCTCAAGGGTTCCGGCCATCAGTTATTAGCTTTAAAGGTTCTTTCAAAATGCTCACTGACTATCAAAAACACTACAACTGACTATCAAAAATGCTAGAACCGACACCAAAATACACTCTTACTTGCACTAAAATAAATCCAATTTAATTTTTATTTTTTTCTCACTGACGATAAAAAAAAAACATATCCAGAAAACTTTATTATCTATATACAGAACCTCTGTGCTTGATATCCAGAAGGTTTGTTGGCCATGACTTTGTTCAAATGTGCTTGAAATTATATCCAGAATGTTTTACTATTGATGTCCAGAACCTTTTGAGGTTGATATCCAAAAACTTTCTTGGTCATGACCTTCTAATGCGCTTGAAAATCATATCCAGAATGCTTATATTTTGATATCTAGAACCGCTTGAAAAGTTCTGATTATATACAAAAATGCCAACGCGCGTCTTTAAGAAGTTGCACATCTTTACAAAAAATGTCACCACGCTTTTTAAAAAATACGTTTTACTGATAGTGCTGTAAAACGTGTTTACCCAAGATTTTGCTTTTACTATTAAGGATATAGAATCCTTGTATATTTACAATTGTATTGTATTATTTACTTTCCTTATATTTCTCTCATTCTCCTTGTAATATTTAATTTCCTACTAGGTTTAGAATTGTATAGATTTCCTTATTTCATGTAATCTAGAATAGTCTAGACTAGCTTGAGAAGTACTCCACCTACATGTATAAATATGCTACTATTGTGATCAATAATATTTGAGTCTCTCATATCAATTATCTCTCTTTATGCATGATTGACTCCGACTATCTCTTTCTCTGATCCTTGAAATGGTATCAGAGCTATGATCCATAAGGAGACTTCTCCACCAAAACCCTATAAGTCGACCCCATACTATCTCCACCACAAAACTTCCGTCAACCACCTATCACCATGAGCTAAAATTCACACCTTTCATGTTCGTTCCAAAACCCTACGCTGCCACAAACCAAATTACAAATCTTAACTTTGGCCACCCTAAACTTACTCTTACTCTTACCCCAACAGCCACACTTCAGCAAATCAATTTTTCCCCATTGACCACATGTAACCCTTATCAAATCAACTTTTTTTCTTTCATCAAATTTTATTCTGCCTCTTTGATCTCTATTTTTTTTTCTTTCCACGATATTATTGTTCTTTTTTCCTTCTTTATCAAGTCTGTCGCCCAAAGTCTTATGGTGCCCATTTATGCCCCCTACTATATTCCATGACAATTCTTCTTATTATTTGTCATCTTAAACTTTCTTGTTCCCTTCTTAATTTCTTTCTTTTCTTGAAATCAGTAGATGATATTATTATATCAACTTTTTTTTTTCCCTTTTTCTTACAATCATATTTTATTTCTTCTTAAAATCAATATTTTTCTTTTCTCGTCATTGTGACACAAAATTATACCAAAAACCCTCGTCATTGCGACGTAAAATTCCGCCATAGTAGCAAACAAAACCAAAACTTTTGCCTTTGTAGCGACCAACCTTTTGCCTTTGTAGCACCAATTCCGCCTTTGTAGCAACCAAACACCCAAAATTCTTCGTTGAGACATAAAATCGTCTTGCGACGTAGTCGATGAAACGTTCAAAGTAAACGTCATTCCAACGTAAATCATCTTGCGACGTGGTTGGGACGTAAAGTCAACATCAATTGCCGCGTAAAATCGTCTTGCGACGTTGGTTGCGACGTAACATCAATCTCACAAGTGAGGGGTGCAACCCCTACTTGTATAGTTGAATTACAAGTGATAACAACGTGTTTCGACCGTTCTTCTTTGCTCGTTCGAAGCTCGGTTCATCTCATACTTTCCAAGATTGGACTCTCCTATCGGCCGTTCATCTTGCGGGGGCATATTAAGGATATAGAATCCTTGTATATTTACAATTGTATTGTATTATTTACTTTCCTTATATACTCTCATTCTCCTTGTAATATTAATTTCCTACTAGGTTTAGAATTGTATAGATTTCCTTATTTCATGTAATCTAGAATAGTCTATACTAGCTTGAGAAGTACTCTACCTACTTGTATAATATGACTACTATTGTGATCAAAATATTTGAGTCTCTCATATCAATTATCTCTTCTTCATGTATGATTGACTCCGACTATCCCTTTCTCTAATCCTTGACATTTACTACATCCTCACTAACACTAAAAGCCTCTCCCTTTATGCACATCTTCTCCGGTCAAAAATTTACGAAGCTCTTTGCTCCCATTCACTTGCCCTCGTCTTGTGTAAATTAAAATTGCATCACAATGAAGAACATGCTTGTAAGAATACAATTTTATCCTTAAATAAATGCTCGTCATACCGCATGTGGCGCTCAATCAACAAATTCTTAACGGTGTTAGTGTTAGAGACACAATTAGTTTTAAAATGCAACAGAAATGACTACTAAGTGAAGAAAAAAAAGTAAACTCATAGCTTTTACACAATACTCCCTCCGTCCCAGCAGAAGTGTTACCGATTTTTGGGACACGGGATTAAGAAAAGGTAGTAGGTGTTGTGGTAGAAAATGAAGAGAGAGAATGAGTGGGGAAAATAGTAGTGTTGGTTGAATAAAATGAGTGGTGGAAAATGAAGAGAGAGAATGAGTGTGGTAAATGGTGGGGTTGGTTGAATATAAATATATTAAAACAATTCCATTTTAGGTAGTGACACTTGTGCTGGGACGGACCAAAAGAGAAATAAGTGACACTTCTGCTGAGGATGGAGGGAGTATGTCCTAAACACAAGGACTTTTTGATTTACTTACAATATCTCATGAACCATAGACCCTTTTTTAGCTTAAGGACTAATTAAACCTATTCCATATTCATGTTAACTTACAAAAGACCATAAACAAATTGGAACAAAGTAGATTAGCTATATAAACCAGGAACAAATTCCGACAAAATAAGATGGGGTTATCAAGTCTAGTTAGAAGTGGTGTCTAAATGATTGGTTTTTAATACAAAAATTAAAATAAATAAAAAAAGAAAAGAAAAAGAAAGAACAAGTTGGATTGGAGTAGGACCAACCAAAGTTGATTCTCTCTTGTTGTCCTCCAATGAGGCAATGAGCTAATCCCCATCCAAATCACACCAAAACAAATGCATATATTGTTGTTGAAAATGATACTCGCTCCGCCGGAAAAAATAGTTTTGTTTTTTAATTGCTATTTTAATTAATAATTAAATTTAGTAATTGTAAAAAGTCTTAAAAGTGTGATTGGTAATATTTTTTATACTGTATGATGATAACGATAACAAGCGTTAGAATTTACTTGATTTTTTTAATCTTTAATTAAAGTTAATTAAATTAAATTAATTACTAAAAATGAGATTATTATTACTCTATTATTACTGAAGGAGTAGTAATCTTAATTAAATTAAACAACTTTTGATTAATAAATCACCAAATCGTGATCATTTTCTGCCTAATTTGAATTCAAGTATTGTCTCGTGAATTGAATTGAATTGAACTGTATTGATCAAACTATTTTTCTTTTTATTTGCAAGTTTGATTGGTACTCCCTCTCACATAATAAGCGTCAAGATTTTCATTGTTTTCAAAAGAATTATCGTATTTTTAATAAGAAAATAGTCTAAATGGAATACTATATTATGACACAACAAATACACAAATAAGTTATATATATTCTTTTAAATAAACTAAAGACATTAGTTATAGTATGAATCGAGAAAGAAATATTATTCTTGTGGTGCGGTCTCACACGAACCTACCCTTTTTTATGTATAAGAAAAAGTGTTTTATGACCCTTTTATGTGAAGTTTTTTAATGAGAAACTAAAAGCTTTAAACGAACCTTTTTCAAACATTCGGGACCAACCTATTTGAGGGCATCAATTACATCATAGTCATATTAGTTTATGATATCCATTACCTAGCCCTTAAACTAATTATTAGTGATAAAATATTCTTAAGCAAAGTTCATTCTATTTTTTTTCTAGAAAGAACATTTTATGCTCTTAATAATCTCAAGTAAGTTTCATTTCTAAGTTAACTCTGTTCATTGATAAAGAAGATCTTTTGTTTGGTAAAATTAATGAGGCTTTCTTGAAAATGACGAAAATACTAAATAAAATGGGACGGACTTTAGTCGAGGCTTGTGTTAGACACAATCTCCGCAAGAATAAATTGCCCCGCACATGTGCTAACGGATTAACGACAATCTTCTCTAAGATGCAACGACTTTAACAATCGTTAGTAGAAGCACTTCAACTAACGACTTCGGTGAACAAAGTTTAATGCTCGAAACTTATGGACTTGAAGGGTATAATGCTTCAATATGACTCTCTCAGAGGTTATTCTAATGCTCTGGATGTTGGAATGAAATACATTGGCAATCTGGTGGGACTATATATAGTTTTCCAAGAGTTACAAGTGTCTTTCTGGGAATAGGCACAATTCCATCCGAATGAATCCTGGCCGTCCGATCGCACCCGATCGATGAACCAGATTCATGGAACCGCCCCCAACCCATACGCGAACGGGTGCTCCACCCATTCCGAACTGACCCATGCCTATTCGGACGGACACGGACCAGATACCAAGTACCGCTCCGTGGACCTATCTAGACGGGCCAAGGCCCAACCGAACCCGACCCAACTACTACCAACCCACTGGACCGAACTAGCCCACCATGCCTCCGAACCACCGTTGACTTTGTCAAAAGACAGATACTATGTACCGCTCCGTGGACCTATCTAGACGGGCCAAGGCCCAACCGAACCCGGCCCAACTACCACCAACCCACTGGACCGAACTAGCCCACCATGCCTCCGAACCACTGTTGACTTTGTCAAAAGATTAAAGCTCCACAGCTCCCAGCGACCGATGCGTAAGTACGAAGTGCAAAATGTGCCCTAAACCGCCCTTCGCTGATAGTGGGTCAATATTGAACTAGTCCAAAATTAGTTCAATTGACCACTAGCTAGCATGGTTGGCCCAAAGGCCCACTTAGCTTGTATGGTAGGAAGCCCACACTTGATTGGTACCACTTTAGATGAGCTATATTAAATACTCTCATCATTTTCATTTTCCAACCAATGTGGGATACACGGCTTTCCATATTTACAACTCTTCATAAACACATTTCAAGTTGCATACTTTGGGCATTAATTTTCATTCACCCGGAAATGGTTCTGAGTAAATAAATGCATTTTCCTAATCTACACTAAATGTAGATTTCAATTTAGTAACTTATTTTCATTTACACAAAATGAAACTATTTTAAAAATTTGGTCAAAATGTGGTCAAACCACATTTGTCAAACCCATTTCCAACATTGTTTACTTGAAAAAATAAGCTGGATATATTTCTTTTTAACTATGAGATTAGTCCTTTTTTTAATTGAAAAGGGCGATGCCCCCCTAAAAATATATAAAAATAAAATAAAGGAAAAAATGCAAAAAAAAAATACCTCAATTATTTAGGTTGTGCGGGTTTAGTAATTTATTTTATTTTTGTTACATAAAAAATACCTTAACTTTTTTTTATGTGCATTGAAGGTACCTATTGCTCACGCCGTCCATTTTCAGTCGTTAACCATGCATGTGACTGACCACGTGACTTTTTTTAGGGGTAAAACTGGAATTGCAAGTATGAGAACATTTTACAAAAATAAAGGGGGTAAAAGTAACTTCTTAAATTTCAAATAACACCCCTCCCCTTCCCTTCCTCTCTCCGTCCACTCCCAATTCCCATTCTCATTTCACATTTTCAAGTCCAAAACACAGCCCTCTCAGCACACAACTTTGCAACTTCTCATTCTTGCATTTCCACCTTCATCCGAACTCAATTAAGGTAAGTCAGCCATTAACATCCAACACCCATTTCTTATTTCACCTTCAATCTCAAAATTTCCCCCAAATCTCACCTTCGACGAAAATATAATATGAGATCTGAATTTTGCTCGAGATCCCTCACGTTTCTCTTTAAACTGAACCCATATTCAACATCTTCCATTGTTCATCACAGATTTGAAATTTATTTTATTTTTTTCAAAAAGAAATTGATTCGGATTTTTGGGAAGTGGTTGTAAAATATGGGTTTGGAGAAAAAAAATTTGAGGTTGTTTTGTTAATCTAGGTATGTTAATTTTCGATCGGTCACAGAATGAACCTAAAAAATCGATCTTTGGTTTTGAAATCTGGGTTTATTTTTTTATTTGAATTTATGGTGTTGATGGTGTTTGTTGTTATGAAATTGTTGGCGGATGGTAGTTTTTTTTTTTTTTTTTTTTTTTACAATGGTGGTGGACAGTAGCAGGGGTTGAAGATGGTTGTGGTGTTGAGTGGCGGTGGATGGTGGTGTTATTTTTTGACAACGGTGGTGGATGGCGGTGGCAGCGATAGAGGATAGTTGTGGTGTTAAGTGGCAGTGAGGGTGGTTCTAACTATTACAGAGGTAGTGTTGGTTATGAAATGGTTAATGAAAATTAAAAATTAATGGCTAAAATGAAAACAAAAACCAGTTATCGGAGTGAATACGAAAAAGTCAATAGCTTAGGGGCCTTTTAAGAATTTAACGATAAGAAATTGGAGGAGGCATTGTGTTTTGACCTTTTTGCCCCTAAAAGGAAGTCATGTGTCGTCGCACGTGGATAGTTAACGGTAGAAAGTGGACTGCGTGAGCAATAGGTACCTTCAAAGCACATAAAAAAGAGAAAGTATTTTTTAATGTAACAAAAATAAAATAAGTTACTAAACTCGCACAACCTCAATAGTTGAGATATTTTTTTTTGCATTTTTTCCAAAAATAAAATACAAAAAAGTGATGGGCGACTAGGCCAAAACCATCACAAAAAGAAAAAAAATTAGAGAAAATTAAAAGAAAATAATAAAAAAAAGGAAAAAACAATAAGAAGGTCAATCAAATTGTCTTCTATTATTCCAAGGCCTATTAGGCTTAATATTCTTTGTTCTAGTTTTCGAACCAGATTTGCCTCGTTTTCTTTAACTTTTTGAAAGACGTCTTCTTCATCGTAGTAATCTTCCAGATTTCCACTGTCAGCCATTGGAACCCAAGGATCAACATGAACTCTCCCAACTATACCATATTCATATGAACATGATATAAAAATTACTTAATATTCCACCATCGCATGATAATATTACTCCCTCCGGTCCAAAAAAACTGTCACTTTTAAACCAAAAATTTGGTCCAAAATAATTGTCACTTTTGAGCTAAATGTCTCTTTTATCCTTGCATTGAAACTTGTTCTCTTTTATTAATTACTGTATCTTAGTGTGATACATTAATATAAGAAAGTTGCACACTTAATAGGGGTAAAGTTGGAACTTTTGTCACTAAGTCATGATAATTATTACATTTCTTATGAGTTGTGCAAATGCAAAATAAGAAAGTTATTTTGGACCGGAGGGAGTATTTCTTTTTAACCGTGTCAAAACAAGTGTCATTATTTCTAAAGGTAGTTTGTCACAATTTCAATACCTACTCTTCTTTACTAGTACCTAGTACCTATAAATGATGGGAAGAATGCGAAGAACGAGTCTGGATACGACTGAAAGCGGACTTAATAACGCAATTTTACCGTGATAATCAATGTTCAGAGACACAACACTTGAGACATAGGGAGTAATCATTTTTTTTTTCTTAAAAGTAATTAAGATTACAAGGGCGGTGATTTTGATTTTGGGTGGGGGCCGAGAATTTTGGGGAAGATGATGATGTTCAAGAGGTTTGATTTTGTTGGGTTTGACCGTTCATTCTCTCTCTCTCTTCTTTCTCTCTCCTCTTTAGATTAGTCTCTTCTTCTTCTTTCTTGTTAATTCCGCTGTAAGCTAAGTTTGTGATATTGTCAAATTAGTCCTTTTAGATTATGATTAATGTTTTAAGCCCCTCATTCTGTTAACTTTTTTCATTAACGTCCTTTACTCGTTAGTCTAAAAGCATTCCCAATGGTTAAGAGGCAAATTTGCCTCCTACCCCCAAATTTGCCACCAAATTTGCCTCCCATTCAAGTGATGCAAATGACAAAAAATGTAGTGTTTTTTTTTCCCTCTTAAAGTGACTTTCATGGAAAAGTGAAAATGATAGGTTCAAAAGTAGGTGTTGTAACTTCTAAGGAATATTTCCTCTATTCCGAAAATAGTGTAATTATTCATTTTAACTAGGGGAAAACCCGTAATTATTTTTTTATGTTAAATAGTCAAGCAAAATTTATCATAATAAGTAAAATTTACTATAGTACAATCAAAAGAAAAGACATGTAAAATAATTTCAATTGGATAAATTAAAGAGAAATTTATTTCCAAACTTTTGATTTAAAACTAAGATGATAGTTTTTTGTGACTTTTCATTTGTTTACCGGATTAATTATAAGTTGGCTCGACATAATTCTTTAATGACTTAGTTAAACCAATTAATTTGTTTAAAAACTTTTTGTATGTTTCAAAAGATAAATCAAATATTTAGTTTTGTGACTTAATATTTCAAAGTACTCCATCCGTTTCATAATACTTGACGTTTTAGGAGCAATTTTTTATTTCAAAATATTTGACGTTTTACTATTACCAAGAAAGAATTACTCATGTTTACCTATTATACCCTTATTCATTAATTGTTAACTATTTCTTGTATAAGCATTTAAATGCCTAGGTAATTGGATATTTTTAGGGGCACATATGTCTTTATAATATGTATTAATTACATTTCTTAATATGTGTGAAGAAGTCTAAAACGACATGTATTATGAAACAGAGGGAGTAAATATTGTATTAAATTTTTATGACTTTTCATTTCTTATAACGGAGATGTTAAAGTCATTTTATCATGATTATTATTAATGTATTAAGTTATATTGAGACTTTTCATAGTTGAGTAACCATTGCGATTAAATGAAAGCATATAATTATTTTCTTCACAAATGAATGTAGATAGAAATTTCATATTGAACAAATTTGTAAAATTAATTAATAAACTCATAATAATTGATGTAATAATTTCAAATTAGTGTAGACTCTTCACCTATCTTATATCTTATATACATACTAACATAGTACTCTAATAGTAGAATGTGATTATCTATTACAATAATAGAATATTATTGACTAAGAGGCATATTATTCTAATATACTCCCTCCGTCTCATAACAATGGGCACACTTTGACTTTTTTGGTCAATTGGGTCAATCTTTGACCATAATTTTATGAATATATAGATATCTATATACAATTCTAAAATTAGTTAATGATAGTATTTCTAATAGTAAAACAATAACAAATTTTAGAATTTCATAGAGATATTTAGATATTCATAAAATTATGGTCAAAGATTGACTAAATTGACCAAAAAAGTCAAAGTGTGCCCATTGTTATGGGACGGAGGGAGTAGTAACTAATATAGTATGCTAATACTATTATCTATTTGAAGAAATATGAAAAGTCTCACGAAATTCGTAGGACCCATGATGATGTGGCTTCATAAAACGTAAGATTTTATAAAAACTTGTCCAAGTGAAGTAATCAATACTAATAATAAAAATAATATTAATTAATTATAATAGTTTTAATATATTATAACTATTACTATTATTAGTTTGTATATAAATTACTATTATTAGTATTAGTTACTCCACTATATATAGTAACTATTACTTTTAACTTATTATTTACGCGAATAGAGTAACTATTATGATTAGCTAACATTATTAATAATAATAAATAATAATTTATATAGTAACTATAATTATCTTATATAGTTAGCTATTACAATTAACAAATGCTATTAATAATAATAGTTATCATATATAACTATTACACTTAAATAATACTATTAATAGTAATAGGTATCATTTATAGTTAACTATTACAATTAACTTATACTATTAATAGTAATAGTTAATCTATATAGTATATATTCCCTCTGTCCCTAAATGAGTGTCAATTTTCAAGAAATCTTTGTCCCAAAATGAGTGTCTTTTTTGAACATAACTTTGTCCCTAAATGTTTTTTTTCGATTTTTTTTTCTCACCGGTTTCTTTATACGTGCAAAACTAAATGTTTGAAAAAGAGATTACAAGATTATATATGAATGTTTGCTAGCAAATTGTACATAAAATTGAGATTTTCAGTGTCCCTTAAAATGAAATTTGGACACTCATTTAGGGACAGAGGTAGTATTAACTATTATGATTATATAATATTGTCAATAGTAATAATTCACATATATAGTAATTATTATAATTACTTAATACTATTGATAGTCAATAGTAATAATTCACATATATAGTAATTATTATAATTACTTAATACTATTGATAGTCAATAGTAATAATTCATATATATAGTAATTATTATAATTACTTAATACTATTGATAGTATTAGTTAATCATAACTCATAATAGTTGCATATATTTAAGTATAATAGGTAATTATATTAATTAACTATAAATATTTAAATATAATTATTAACTATAATAGTTGATAATTAATAAGTAGATATAATAGTTAACTATAATATTTAACTATTAATGGCTAAATACAAATGTTAGCTATAATAGTTAACTAATATAGTAACTATAATAGTTAACTATTATAGTATCTATTACTTTTATAAGTAGTAGTTTACTAATAGTTAACTATTAATAGTAACTATTACTATTATAAGTAAGTAGTTAACTATAATAGTAATTATTACTATTTTAAGTATTCGTTATTATAATAGTTAACTATAATAGTTACTCTATATAGTAACTAATATTATTAGCTAATAGGAAAAAAATGAAAAGTCACTTATTAATTAGTAAGGTAATGAGGTGGCTTTCACCAAAAGCTAGATTTAGCCGACACTTGTCCACGTGGCGACTCCATAGTTTTCCGTGCCGAATTTTAATATTTACTCCCTCCGTCCCAGACAAAGTGAAATTTTTAGTCAAACCTGATTACACTTTGACTAATAATTTAAATAAAAAATAATTATCATATTTAATATCTGAAAATTGTTATTGAAAATATTATGAACCACAATACAATAACAATTTTTAAATTTTCATTACGGTCATTATTTATTCTTCAAATTAATTGTCAAAGTGTAATTAAGTTGACCAAAAGTTTCACTTTTTCTGTTGTCTGGGACGGAGGGAGTATAGATTTATAGCAGATTAATAAAGTTGGGTTGGAGTTTCTTTTTTATCTCTTTTTTTCTTTGGTGCAAGTTGGGTTGGAGTTTGTATTATTGGACTTATAAGGTTTGAATACTCAAGCAAATGTTTTGGGCCCATTTTTAATAAGAACCAAAATAACCAAACGGTGGAAATAACCCAACTTCCTTCCCCTGTCACAGCACCTACTAATAGGCCGGTTTAACAAAAACTGGATCCAATGGTTTCCACAATCCTCTTTCTGGTATCAACTTTTATACTCCCTCCCCTCTAAAATTAATAACGATATACTCCCTCCGTCCCAGACTAAGGTTATTAGTTTGACTTTATACGGAGATTAAGAAAAAGTAAATATTGTGAGTATGAAAAGTAAAGTAAGAGAAAGTAAGAGAGAGAAAGTGGGTAAAAAGTTTTTGTTGTGAGAATGATAAGTGGGTCCCATTGTCCAGTAATACTCCCTCCTTCCCAGAAAGATAGTCCACCTTTTTTCGTTGTTACTACGAGAGAACTTTGAGCAGTTACAAATGCTACTTATAATTATGTTAATGTGAATCTAAAAATTAATATTAATAGTATTTATAATGGTGTATCAAGAACAATTTCAAAGATTTCCTTAGAATAATTAAAAGTAGCCTTAATTATTACTCAAAGTTCATTCGTAAAACCCATGAAAACAGGAGGACTATCATTCTGGGCAGATCCGACCCGCCACATAGGTACCATACACTAGCCCACCAAGCATCTCCTCAATTGGGTCAACCACAACCCATCACAGGCCTCCAAAAATCCAATGGATGATTTGATGCTTAGTAGGAGTGTATGGGCCTTCTATATAGCACACTCAATTCCCACATATTTCCGATGTGGGATGGGGGATATCACACAAACCAAAAAGGAAAGTAAGAACGTTAGTCTGGGACAGAGGGAGTATTTGTCTAACTTTTTTTAAAAAAAGATGTGTTTAGTTTATTTATTCTTTTTACAATGCAAAAATTTAAATATGATTTTTTCATAAATTTAGAAATGCGACATTATTTTGGATGGATCAAATCATGTTTATACCAAATTATGGGTCTAAACCAACAAGAATTGTGAGTGGGGTGGAAGTATAAACCAATGAGGAGTTTAAGTAGGAGCCAATGTACTCAAGGAGATGGAATAAAGAGGAGAAGGATACTGAATCGTGGAGGAATCATCTCGAAGTTACGGGGACTGGAAGCTAAGCGGTCGCATGGTGTGGCCGCATGCCACGTTTTCATCTTTTATTCAGTCTCTTTGTTTTGATGGAATTTCGACTCAAAAATAGGTTTAAGGATTTTGGAAATTGCCTATATAAGACGGTCAGAAACATGCGTGTAGATAGATAAGAGAAAGCCACAAAGAGTGTCAATGAGTGCTGAGGGAGAGAGCAATGATAGATAAGAGAGAGTCACAAAGAGTGTCAAGGAGAAGAGTCGGGGGCTTAGGAGAGCCAGATCGGGGGATCGTATATTAGGAGTTCTCAACTTCTCATCCCCTTAAAAAGCCTTGTTAAGGGGGTGAGGTTATCTAATCTATATAATTGATCAAATTTATTCTCCATGTTGATATGGAGCAAACGGGACTTCGACACACCCCTTCAAGTTTAGGCCGAGTCTACATGACCATCGGACTACACGTGGATCATTAATACGTTTGCATGGTACCAATTCAAACCCAACATGGGCACGCAATACGGGTTAACTCAAACCCAACACGAGTTAATTTAAACTCATCATCAACTTGGGCCGACTTTGATACCATATGAGAATGGAGTCCTCATCCCTTTAAAAAACCTTGCTAAGAGTTGAAGTTATCGAACCGATCTATATAGTTGTAAAATTCGGGTTGGCCATTTTATTTATAAGTAGATTTTGTTGTTAATTAATTGGGTTCATGTAGAACATGATAACGTGATTCTGCAAACTGGCTGATTGCAATGCAACCGAGTTAGTTAGGCACGATGGCGAGAGCCATGTTCTCTGACTCGCCCTATAAATGTTGTGGGACAAGAATTCAGGAATAGCTACTTCAATCATCCATAGTATTCCCGTAACAACTAACAAGACTTATTTCCTTCTTCTTTTCTTTTTTTTTTTTACTTAATTTTTGCTAATTATTTTATTTGTTTCGATTTAATTTTAATTTTTTTCAGTCTGCCTCAATTTAAGGTTTTTAATTGTTTTATTTCATAAATAAAAAAAATATAAATAGTGTTTTAGACAATCTTGTCTCATTTAATTAAAAAAAAAACGGTTAAATCTCTAACTTACTGTTCATCAACACGCTTTAGGAATAGTGTTAGGACAATTATATCCTTAACTCCATACTTTTGTTGACTCATTTTCATTGACTTTTATTAATTTATTAATAAACGTGCGAAGTCAAATTAAGAATCTTAAACAAGGATATTTATTTAATGGGGCTCACTTGTAATATTTACAGTTAAATCCGCTCTCAGTTACATACTTTTTTCCCCCTTACTTTACTTTTTATACTCATAACATCCTTCTCTACTATCAATATTAAACTATTTTATCTTAATCTCTTTACTTTCAAATTTGATCTTATCTATTATATTTATGAGACGAAAGAAGTATATATACACACATACTCGCTCTATCCAAAAACAAACTTTTCATTTTGCCATTTTGAGTGTCCCATTGGAAACTTTCATTTATCGAAATAAGAAAAAAAATCCTTCACTTTATATATCTTACCCAACTCCCAGTCATAATAACTATTCACTTACTATTCACTACCCCACTTTCTCTCCTTCACACTCACACCACCTATTTTTTCAACATCTATCCTTGATTTTTGTTCCTAACATTTTATGAAAAAATTGTTTTGGGGCGAAGGGAGTATATATAGGGATGACAATTTGCCTGAACCCAAAGGCGATCTGCCTCGAAAAAGTAGGGTTCGGGTTGCAATTTTCATGACCCGAGCGGGTTAGAGTCGGGTTCGGGTTTTGATGTTGACCCGCTGTGATCCGACCCGACCCGCACCCCTATGTACAAAGTTAACATATTATATGAGGAGAAAATTTTGGGGGAAACTAGTTCCTCCATAAGTTATAAAAAGTCTTGATTTTATAGGGTTTAAGGTTTAGAGTTTGGGATTTTAGGTTTAGATTTTAGGGTTTCAGGTTTAGGGTTTAAGGGTAAAAAACAGGACTTTTTATAACTTATGGAGGAACTAGTTTCCCCAAAACACACTCTTATATTAGTTAACCATATTATAAGTGGTGTGCAATTTATTTTTATAGTTGTTTGTGGGTGAGGTTTGATGATTTAAGACTGATTTGTATAACTGATTCAATTTTAGGCTTAAATATAGATTGGGCCCAAGCAAATATGAGATGAAAAAATAGATATTGATACACTTCGGGTCGAGTCAGGTTCAGGTCGGGGCCGGGTTCGGGTCACCCCTTTAGAGTTAGGGTCGGGTTCGGTTTTTGACGAAACCCGACCCGTTGCCATCCCTAAGTATATATCTCTATACTTCTTCTGTCACACCTCACTTGAGACCTAAATATTTGGCACAAAAAATAAGAAGTATGAGAAAAAAATAGTAAGAGCAAATGCTGTGAGTATAAAAGGTAAAGTAAGAGAGATAATGAATGTGAGAAACGATGATTTAATTGAAGTTGTGAGTTTAAAACATTTCATTTTGAAGTATCAGGTAAAATGAGACGGACCAAAATAAAAGTCTCATTGATTGATGGGGACATAAGAAGTATATACATATATGGACATATATAAATAAATATAAATATACACACACATATAAATATATATACACACACGCACATATATATACAATTTTCGTCTCATTTTAAACTTCAAAATTTTCTATTTTAGGTGTCTTATTTTAGACTTTAAAATCTAAAAATGAAAGTTTTTTATACTTTTTTGTTGACCCCATGTGTCATACACACAACAATTATTCACTAACTATTCCCTACCTCACTTTCTCTCACCAAACCATCTACACTTACACCACATCATTTTTTTTCACTATTATTTTTTTAATTTTTGTATTCAATTATTTTTTAAAGTTTAAAATGGTACAGGTTATTTTAAGTTCCATTTTGAGGCGTTTTCCAAAATGGATATTAAGGGATTGGGTATATAAAGAAGCATTAATTTACTTGAATTCCTAAAAATGGAAGAAGTTGTATTAGGAGGTCAGAATGCAATAAATGAACATGGCTTTGTCCTATTACCTGGCGGATGTAAATTAATACCAACAAAAATGATTACTTCACTGAAATCTAAATGCCAATCGACCAAATTCAGTCGGCAAAAAACGTGATGACAAGGAAATTAGAAAGTGAGTTAGAAAGAGCAAACTTTCGTTAGCTTAGCATGCTGCTCACAATCTGCATAACTTTTATCATCATACTGTATACTGTGTGTTCATTCAACTTAAGTATATTTTGAAAATATTAGGTAACAAATTACTAATAATCTTAACAAATTTTAAAAATAATAATCAATAATTTTATTAATGGTGCATTAAAAATATATTTAGAATTTTCTAGAATTATAATTTTTATATATTGTTAGTCAAAAATCTCCTTAAATGGTTATAATAATTAAAATGAGGCTGTATATCTAAAACTAAAAGACTGAAAGATAAAGAGAATGTCTTGTGATTGGATAAATAAATTAATTATTGAAAATCAATTGCAATTGTTAGGATATGTAAATACTCTGAAGGATATGTACATACTCTAGTTAATCTGTAAAGATTGTATGTATCCGATTATATTTAGAGATAAATATAATCCCTAGAATTAGGAGCTAGAATAAAGGTAGAATTGTTATACTAGGATTCTCTTTGTAATTAGTTATAAATATAGGTTTGTAAATGATTATGAGGCAAGGAATTAAGTTCTTTGATGGTATCAAAGCTCAGTGCCCACACTTCTCCTCCTTGTTCGGATATAACTCTTTATCGGAGTCTAGCCGGGGCACTACAGTATCTTATAAGACAAGTAAAAGAATGGATAAGAGGAAGAGAGAAATGACAATACACTAGCATAAGGAGGATAAGCTAGGGACGGCTGAGAATAACAATGGCAGAATGTTTTGGAAATAATGACTCTCAATGTAATTGTATTCATCATGGTCTAGGTACATATATACACTTAGAAACCTAGTGCTATACAAAGATCTATATTTGGCTAAGAATAGATCACTGTGAACAAGGTAAGATAAATCAATACATATCTCTTATATTATTTACACAATCTAATATACTAAATTATTATTTGTCCAATACCCCCTCTCAAGCCAAACGGAGGTACGGAGATGCAGCTTGAACCGTAAATAACTCATCTTTGATCGTGCGAAAAAACCGATGTTAATGGGGAACACCGAAAGTAGCCGATTAATGTTGAATAAGAGCCGAATGTAAAGGTGGTCATACCAAGGCATGTATTGCCACTCCGTCGGAGGATAAAGTATGTAGGGATCATCTTCATAGTGTTCGTGTTGAACAATGGTAGCACAATCTTGAAGATGACATTGATTATCAATCAAAGGCTTTGATAATGCAAGAAGATTCCTAATCTTTGGAGGCAAAACAAGAGTGCGTGGCTCAGACTCTAATGATGTTGGGAGAACAATTGATAGGGAAGTAGGTCTTTGATGACGATTATTACCAAACTGCACATTACAATAACCACCTGGGGGAGGAGAGGACTCACTAGGGGAGTCAAGAAGAGCACATGCTAAAAGACTGTTGGATTGCATGGGACTAGTTTGAAATGTTGGCAAGGTTGATAAGTGGCTATTAGAGGAAGTAGGAAGCTTGGGCTGGTCATGATTTGCAATTCGACCAGAAGCAACATCAGTAGAAGAGTGGGCCGAAGGAGGAATATCAGGCCAACTAGGAGAGTGATTAAACTGCCCACATGCTCAATGAACAAGGTTTAGGGCTGGGGTAATGCAACCAAGATGGGCAGCTGGAACATGCCCCAAAGTGGAAGCGGATTTGGAGCCCAGATGCAAGGGCAAAGTGGGTTGTGGATGCTGTGGGGCTGGATCCAGATGAGGAGTGGGCTGCAAGGGCAGGCTTGCTTCTGAATCAAAGAGTGCTGAACCAAGATGCTCACCAGAAATAGCATCAGTGAAAACATTATTTTTGTACCCGTGAGTATTAGATAGAGGACTCGCCTCCCTAAAATATGGCAAGGATGTTTTTCTGCAGCGATTTTCCTCATCAACAAGGTAATCAAAAAGAAAATCTAAAGAGATTTGTGGTTTACGAAAGTAATAATATTTGACAAATTTATCAAATAATGGATCAAGTCCATCAACAAGAAAATCAATGAGATCGATTTCGGAGATTGGACTACCGGCTCGGGTAAGAGCATAGGAAATCGATTTCACTTCAGAAAAATAATTTTTCAAAGATTGAAAAGGGAGTTTTTGAAGACAAGAAAGTTGGTCGAGGAGATCATTAATATACCAATTTTTGGCACATAGAAGAGAAGGAGATGACTCATTAAATATCAGTTAATGATTCTTCTACATCGGATGAACAATCATTTGAATCGAAGGATTCATTTTGTTCTGGATATAACCAGTCCGATAAAGAAAAAGAAGGAGCAGCATAAACGGTATTATTTGGTTCAAAACTATGCAAGCAATCTCTTGCGGTATGACCAAGACCGTTACATAACTGACAAATTTCGTAGGATGATGGTAACGTATCAAAACATACGGGATCATACCAAAAATCATCCATTGATTTAATAAAGAGAAAAAAAATTAATTTCACTTAAGAAAACAAAATTAATTTTAAGAAGAAGAAATTAGAATAGAATAAAGAAAAACAGCGGAAGCGGAAATCAGGCCACCATGGATCGGTGGCTCTGATACCATATAAGACAAGTAAAAGAATGCATAAGAGGAAGAGAGAAATGACAATACACTAGCATAAGGAGGATAAGCTAGGGACGGCTGAGAATAACAATGGCAGAATGTTTTGGAAATAATGACTCTCAACGTAATTGTATTCATCATGGTCTAGGTACATATATACACTTAGAAACCCAGTGCTATACAAAGATCTATATTTGGCTAAGAATAGATCACTGTGAACAAGGTAAGATAAATCAATACATATCTCTTATATTATTTACACAATCTAATATACTAAATTATTATTTGTCCAATATATCTTACGTTTACGAGACCGGATATTACATACGCGGTTCAACATGTATGTTTGTTCATGCATTCTCCTTATGACGATCATATGAATGCCCTGAAACGTATTGTTCGATATGTGAAGGGTACTTTGGACACGGGGTTTGCATCTTTATCATTCACCACCCACTTCTCTCCGAGCTTACACCGACGCCGATTGGGCTGGATGCCCGGACACCAGGAGGTCCACATCCGGATATGGGGTGTTCTTGGGTGACAATCTTGTGTCGTGGTCCGCCAAGCGACATGCCACCTTGTCCCGGTCTAGTGCGGAGGCGGAATACCGAGGTGTGGCCAACGTGGTTTCCGAAACTTGTTGGCTACGCAATTTACTCTTGGAGCTTCATTTTCCGTTATCAAAAGCGGCCTTGGTATATTGTGATAACATTAGTGCCGTTTATCTCTCGGGAAATCCGGTACAACATCAACGAACTAAGCATATTGAAATGGATATTCATTTTGTTCGTGAGAAGGTAGCCCAAGGTCAAGTTCGAGTTCTACACGTCCCATCCCGATTCCAGATTGCTGACATTTTACTAAGGGTCTTCCCTGATTCTTTTTAATGATTTTCGGGACAGTCTCAACATTGGACAACCTCCTGTTGTGACTGCGGGGGAGTGTTAGGATATGTAAATACTCTGAAGGATATGTACATACTCTAGTTAATCTGTAAAGATTGTATGTATCCGATTATATTTAGAGATAAATATAATCCCTAGAATTAGGAGCTAGAATAAAGGTAGAATTGTTATACTAGGATTCTCTTTGTAATTAGTTATAAATATAGGTTTGTAAATGATTATGAGGCAAGGAATTAAGTTCTTTGAGCAATCAACAAATTCATTTATTTTATTTTATATTCCCTTCGTCTCAAAATGATCTTCACATTTGACTATTCAAACTTTTTAAGGATATGAACACTTGCTTTACTAACCATGTTGTGTTTATGAACATTTAAGCCTAAATTGTACAAATGAGAATTTTTTTTTGGGACAATGAAATATGACAAATGAGAAGATCATTTTAGGACGGAGGGAGTACTCTTTATGTTTAAAAACCTGCTTTACTTTCCAATTCTTCAACAACTCCTGTTCAACTTCTCCAATTTTAATCCGACGATCTTTACTTTTTCGTTTCTTTCAACCATTTAATTTAATTTGTTTTAATTAAACTTTAATCATTGATTATTCTTAATAATTAATGTATAAATTAGGAGTGATTTCTTGCTTTTCAACATTGAATTATTTCCTTGTTGAGAGCTATTGTTTTTCCGTTGTTTTCTCTCCTTTATATGAGAGCCTATGTATGTTTAGTTGTTTGTTTGTTATTTGTTTCATTTTGAACTTGCTACGATTCTTCTATTTTCTAACAATGAAGTGGATACCAATGTTCTAACTCCACAAGGATTGTCCGTGGATTTTGAGATGTTTGGTAAACGTATTCTCATCAACCCGAGTTCTGCATATAAAGTGCTCAGAACACATATTATCTGAGAGGAGATGTCTTAAATGTCGGATTGTGGCAGTACCCAAGTTTTACTTCGAGAGAAATCCGCATGTATCAAGATTTAGATCGAAAGTATTGTTGTTATACATTAAGAGCTGGAACTGCTATTGAAATTTTGGGTGAGCCTCCGGCTTTTGTGGAGTGTCTCTGTATTAATTATGAATGAAATTGAATTTATCGTTCGCTAAAAAAAACTCTTTACATGTTGTTTTAAACTTCTTCACACATATTAAAAAATGTAATTAATACATATGAAAAAGACTTATCTACCTTTAAATAACTCATTTACTTAATTAATTAAATTCTTATACAAGAGATCATCCACGATTAATGAATAATGGTATAAAGTGGTATACAAATCCAAATATTTATTGAAATAGTACAACGTCAACTATTTTGAAACAAAATTCAAATTTTAAAATGACATATATTTTGAGGATGGAGTATCTCATTTTTTTCTTCCTCATGATTAATTAGTTATTTTAATTTTATTTATTTATTTATTTATCAGACATTTAATTTATTTATTTTAAAATCGAGAGCTCACAAAAAATAATGAGCTACTTAAATAATTATTAAACGGCGCTTTCAAAAAATAATAATAATCATTAAACGGTAGTTTAGTTTGGAGATGTGCATAAAGGTAGTTCGGTCCTGTAGTTTGATCAAACTCGTGGGTAATGGGCTAAACCCGCCCGTGATGTGTAGGTTCAGCCCTCTTGCAAGTGCCTAGCTCGGCCCGCCCTTAAACCTTTAAGTTTTACCCAACAGGTTTAACGGGTTTTATTATTATTGTTTTTTTAATTTGAGAAAAAAATTAAAGATATTACAATTTAATTTATGATTTAGTAAAAATATAAATGACCTAATATATTAGTATATTGTTAAAACAAATTAAATAGTGAAATAAGTTTAGAATTACAATGAATAAAATTGTGAAATTATTAAACATACTCCATTTAATGAATAAAATTATTAAAACATCATATATATACTCCATTTTAATAGTGAAATAAGGGTAGTTTGGATAAAATTTCAAATAAAAATCCAAAAATAAATAAATAGCTTTCACACCGGCCAAACGGGTTCTCAAACTAGTTTTCGAACCCGCGGGTTTAAGCCTGGTCCGTTTGCAAATAGTGAGATCCGCCCCATCCGCTTAATCCATGGGCTAAGACCGGGTTTTGTCTGTAGGCTCACATGTACGAGCTTAGCGGGCCACGGGCTGGCGAGCCGATCGGTTGTCCGCAGGTTTGGCCCCGAAATGCCCATCTCCAGTTTTGTTTTAAGAAAAACACACAATTTTTTACTCCCTCCGTCTCACTATGGTTGACCACATTTTATTTTTTATGGTCAGCACAAGTGAACTTTAACCAAACAGTAATATCAATTAAATCATCTAATGAAATTCTAAAAGTTATTATAAATACATCACTTAGTGTTTTATCTATACCAACTTTTAGAATTTCATTAGGGTGATTAGATTGACATTAATATTTGATCAAAGTTTATTGTGTTGAAAAAAAAATTAAGTGGCCAAACATAATGACACCGGGGGAGTTTTTTTTTTTTTCAAAAAGAAAAACATGGCATAAATTAGTGATGCTATACTAGCAACCCAATTAGTACTACTAGCATTAAATATTAGGGTTAATTGCAATTTGGTTCCTGATTTTTTTTAAAATTTGTAATTTGATGCTGTCTTTTCGATTTTGCCAATTGGTATACTCACTTTGTCATTTTTTTGCAATCTGACTATAAAAGTAACTGTGTGTTAGTTTTCTAACAGATTTTTATGTCACATAACTAGCACATGACGTTTTAAGGGACGTTTTAAGATATTTTTGAACCTCACATATCCGATTGATATGATTCTTTTTTAAATTGAAACTAATATTTAAATTTACAACATATATTTTTTGGAAATTTTTTGGGTGACTGAATTATTTTATATTAAATATTATTTAAATATTAAAAAAAACACATGAAATAATAATTTAAAAAATATATTAGCCTCAAATATGTCTCATATGAAGTAAATTCTATATGTGGATTATCAGTTCATAATATTATTTGATAGGAACAAATAGGAAGGGAAGAGGAGGAGGAATCGGGGGAGGAGTGTATGTGGAAGGGTTTATGCGGGAACGTGGCGGAGGGGTGGAGGAAAGTAAACGCTAGGAAAGAAGGTATATCATGGTGGAAATTAGTAATTTTTCAGATTATTTTTCCCATTTCCTCTATTTTTAAAAATATTTTCATTTATTTAAATTAAAAATTAATATAATATAATTAGTTCAACAAAAAAAAAAAAATGCTAAAAAATACTCCCTCCGTCCCATTTCAAATTGCAAATACTAGGTTGGCACGGGGATTAAGGGAAAAAGTGAAAAAGGTGATGTGTTGTGAGTGTTGATAGTTGAGTGGGAGAGAGAAAGTGGGGTAGAGAATAGTTAGTGGGTTAGTGGATGTGAGTGTGCAAGTGGGTTAAAACTTGCCATTTTTGGATTTTGCAATTTTAGTTGGGAAACCCTTTTTGGCAACTTTTGCAATTTGAAATGGGACGGAGGGAGTAAATGTTGTAAATTTAAATATTAGCTTCTGTTTCTAAAAAGAATCATTTCAATCGGATATGTGTAGCTTCACAAACTTCTTAAAACGTCATGTGCTAGTCACATGGCATAAAATTTGTTAAAATAGTAACACTCAATTACTTTTGTAGTCAGATTGCAACAAAATGACAAAATGAGTATACCAATTGGCGAAATTGAAAAGACAGCATCAAAATTGCAAATTTTGAAAAAAGTTAGGAACCAAATAGCAATTAACCCTAAATATTATTTGGGGTAAGAGTATAGGAATGGTACGTACTAGTACTAGATCCATTCAATATTATTTCAATCCAATCTCCCTCCCATTTGCCCAACAACTCACCCTTTTCTTACATCACATATCTCCTCCCAATAAATACACAAATCCCATTTCCCCTCCTTTCCTACCCTTCTTCCCGACCGGAATACTTCCCCCGCCGCCACTAACCACCGTCATGGGTTGCTGTTTCAGCATTGCCAAAAAAAAACCACCTCTAAAACCTCCTCATCGCCACCGCCGGCATTCCTCGTTTTCCAAATCAAGCAGGACCCCACCACCACCACCACCACCTCCATTGGACGAAGAAGAAACTGTCAAGGAAGTCCTCTCTGAAACACCCAATCTCAAACCTTATCTCCATCCCAAAATCCAAGATGAACCCAAGAAATTTCCACCCAACAACACCCTTCACGAGATCCAATCACTTCTTAAGAATAATGACGTCAAAAAACCCAATTCGATTAATCCTAATCCTACCCCTGAGGAGGATTCTCAAGAAGTTTCCGAGATCTGTAGTACTCTGAGCGAAAGTGTGTCGACGACGACGATGGTCAACGAGAAGCGGGACAATGGCGTCAGCGGCGAGGTTCGTCATAAGTCTCCGGCTAAGTATAGGAATCGCTCGGATACCGCCACCGGTGATATGAGGAGAGAAAGGGCGGTGGGTAAATCCCCGGCAAGAGGGTCGGAGCACTCTCCTGGTCGGGTCAGAATCGTGAACGGGCGAAACGCCCGTATTGTTGAAGCACACGGGCAGAGCTCAGTCCCGGGACAAAGGTCAAGATCTCCGGCGAATCGCACGGGAGGTAGTGATGGTAGTGCTAGGAGTACAATCGGGCGGAGTCCGTCGGTGAGGAAGACCGGGAAGTCTCCTAGTCGGGTCGGATCAGACTTGAACCGTAGCAGAGATGGAGGAAATAGCAAATGGAGGGACCCGACGACTACAAACGAATCACTTGAAAGTCCGCTTGTGTCCTTGGAATGTTTTATCTTTCTGTGAGAGAGAGAGAGAGAGTATATTGCGTAGGGCTGTAATTTTAGTGTGGTATTTTATTTTAAAGGCAAATTTAGTGATAATTGTAATGTACGTAATTTTATGGAAGCTGGTTGTCTATTTAGTTTTGTCACATTTTATTTTGTAGATAAGAAAAAAAAAAACAAGGTCAAAAGTGACTTTTGAGGGGGGGGGGGGGGGAAGATTTTGCCTAAATCTCAATAAATGTCAGAGTTACTTCTCTGCCCCTGCACTCTGTCCTAATCGGATACTTGTACACTCAATGTCATTACTCGAGGTTTGGGCTGGATTTATTGTGTAATACCCTCTCTCCTGTTGGTTTGTTCCGCTAAGGTTTTTAGTTGCTTTATTACTTTTAAAATGGACTATAGGACCCACTTGTTATTCTTACAACAAAAACCCTCTACCCACTTTATCTCTTATACTTTCTCTTACTTACTTTTTCATACTCATAACATTTACTTTTTCATACTCATAAAGTGAATTTTGGATCACCAATGTAACTTTTAATTTTATAGAGTGTGAGATTGCAGTGGCGGACTCAGAAATTATTCACTAGTGGACAAAATTGCATAACACATTTAAATAAGGCAAAAATAAATATTAATGCATTTATTTTTTTTAAACAAAAGGGAGCAAAGTTTAAAATATTGCACTAATTCTCCAAATTTAAAAAAAAATTACTTTAGTAATTTTTTTTTTAAAAAATAAAATAAAAAGGGGGGGGGGGGGGCATTAAGGGTAGGTCCTCCCCTGTGAGGTAGGGTTAGAACTAGGAGAGATCCAAGTGTGAGCATGAGTTATATTGAATCGGCAATGAACTATGTTGGAGGTTCCACTTTAAAACCACTTGATGCTAAGGAAAGTGACCCAAAATCTTTACTCTTTTTGTCCCGTCCGACTTAGAATTTTTGGTCCCGATATGAAAATCAAGGAAAACTATTATTTTTAAGAGAAAATAGAATGATTGGAGGAGGTGTTGTGAGTATGACAAGTAAAATATGAGAGAACATTAGTGAGAGGAATAGTAAGGAAATTGTTGTTGTGAGTAGAACAAGTGAGTCTCATTGAATATAAAAGTAACATAACCATTTCATTTTGAGTTGTCCTAAGTTAAGTCAAGTGGGACGCCCAAAAATACCAAAACGTTTTAAGTAGGGCGGGGGTATATTATAGATAAAGTTTGTTAATTTCGATATAAATAATGCCTCTAACAAAGCAAAATTGAATTTTAGCCACACGTTCAACTGTATGCAGCATTAGAAGATACCATACCATACAGAATGAAGTGAATGAAGAAGAGTGGACAAGAGAACATTGATGGTAGTTGAATCACATTTAATGACATGTTAGCTGGTTTTGAATAGTGGAAAGGGAATTTTCAATTAAAGATTTTTCTTTTTCCAGATGAGATTCAGCCTTTAAACGTAAACATGATTTTGTATGGAATGCTAAGAAATTGGACAATATTGGGTTGGATTTGGATATAAAATTTTCAAAATAATTTCAAAGAAATCTTTCAAATTGAAAAAATGTACAAAAACAGTTACAGTTATTGTAAGCAGAAATTGTAGAGAGCGAGCTAGAGAACAACATGCTTGGAAAACTAGCGCCAGAAGGAGAAATCAGAAAAGAAAAAAAAAAAAATAGACAACGGAAGGAGGAGCTCTAAACACGAGGTGCATAAGCTCCGATCAAGGCCACATAAGCGAGCTCATCATATATGCGGCTAAAATGATTTCAATTTTTTTTTGGTCCTACCGAGCTCGGACACATCACATCCGTCGAACAAAAAAATAAATGAGGTGGCTCTAATCTCCACCATTGGGTGGACCGGGGTGGAGCTAACCGCTCGGTGGAGCGGTTCGAAATCCTAAAATTATCATTTTTAGAAATGAAATATTTTATTTGATTGTATTTTGGTTGTACTAAGATACAAATGCACTAAAAAGATATATATATATATATATATTTTTAAAAAATGATAATTATTTTGGAACGGACAAAAGGAAAAAAATTGCTACTTATTTTGTGAAGATGAGAAATTGAAATTTTGGATTGTGGTGGTGGGAACTTGGAAACTCTTCTGTATCTATAGCAGTAACAAGTGGTCCTTTATATTTGAGCCGTTGCCCCAAGTTATAATGTTGGCGTTCAAATTTATGTTCTACTCAGCGTTACAAACCAGCTTCTTACCCTTTCTAATTGAATGTAAACTTTTTACATTGTATCAAAACTCTAAATACCATATTTTTAAGTAATGAAATTAAAGTAGTTCAGTTTTATCATTGTACAACTAATCTATAAAAAAAATCAAAGCATGTTCATTAAAAACAAAGACAAATCATAGGACATTTATTTTGGAAGGAAGAAAGTATAAAAATCATTTATTATGGATTTATTTATTTTTTAAAAAAAATTGCTATTCATTATTTTCAAACATTCGATGATTCCTTCGAAATAATAATAATAAAAAAAAAACAATCGATGATGAGCTTCTATGAGTTAGGCCTGACCAGAGTCCAAATGAGAGAACACTGTGCCTGTGCCTGTGCCTGTGCCTGTGCCTGTGCCTGTGCCTGCCTGTGGTGAATCCTGATCTCTGTCAAAGGTGACAGACGCTCAGAAAAATAAATAAAAACTTAGTGTTGTGAGAGACGGTCTCATACGTGAGACGAGTCTTGTTGAGAGAGTAAAAGAGTTGCCCTCCTATGGGCGGGGCGGGGCAAGCACATTTCCTCTCTCGTCGATATCCGTCTCACGCCTGTAAGCCTGTAACACGGTCTCACAAGACTTCCTCCGAAAAATAAATATTACTCCTTTTATATTGGAATAAATGTCATAGCTGACAAGTCAATGGTTTAAGCTTTTAGTTGTGTTTCTTTGATTGCTCCAATCTATTCATATGGGTAAAGTTGTTGGGACCGCGACCACTCCCACCACTTCATATTAGTATGATATTTTCCGCTTTGGGCCCAGCCCGCACGGATTTGTTTTTTGATCAATTCCCAAAAGGCCTCATACTAATGAAGTGGGTGGACACCTTTTATATTAGGCAATTCTTCTTTCAATTGCAATGTGGGACTTGGGTTGACACCCCAACAAACCACCCCTCAAACCAAGAACCACCTCCAATGAAGTTTACTTGTACCGTCGCTATCCACCACTCGCGGGACACGCCGCCCGATTACCAATATCGGGAGACTTTCGACACAAGGCACACAGTGCTCCATTCGCGAGGTCACACGAGAGGAAATCCCACATATCTAGCACACGTGGTCCACTGCCTGTCGGGCCCATCCATCAACCTGGGCTCTGTTACCAGTTGTTGGGACCGCGACCACCCCCACCACTCCACATTGGTATGATATTGTCCGATTTCGACCCAGCCCGCACGGATTTGTTTTTGGATCATCTCTCAAAAGACGTCATACTAATGAAGTGGGTGGACACCTTTATATATTATGCAATTCTTCTTTCAATTGCCAATGTGGGACTTGGGTTGACACCCCAACAAAAAAGTGACACCTCCTATGGCATTGAGTTAGAACCGAGAGAAATAATATGGGGAAAATAAAATCAGTTTATTTCCTTGATCCTTAATGTGCCGAGTACATACATTATATATACATTGGGTTCCTTGGAGAGGAGGACTACTACTCTACTACTACTCCTATAATTTAGCTCACAATATATATCCCTACCTAATTTACATACTACTAAATAGGAAAAGATATACAAACAAATATGAAGAGATATCCCAAAATATATGGGAATCTCAGTTTGTATCTCAACACCCCCCCCCCTCAAGTTGGAGCGTGTAAATCACATACGCCCAACTTGCCTAGAAGATGTAGAAGCTGTCGACTGCCCAATGCCTTAGTTGGAAGATCCGCCAGTTGTGAAGTCGTATGAACATAGGCAGTTGTGATGACACTTGACTGAACAGCATCGCGAACAAAAATGACAGTCAACTTCAATATGTTTGGTTCGTTCATGATGGACAGGATTTTGAGCCATATGCAACGCAGATTGACTATCACTCAGAAGAGTCATAGGAGCCGGATGTGTAATCCCAAAAGAATCAAGTAAACTATGAAGCCATTTTAGTTCACACGTGGTGTTGGGTATGTGTTGGCCCCTAAAGGGGCAACAAGGGTGTGAAAATCGCTAGAGGGGGGGGGGGGGTGAATAGCGTTTTAAAATTCTTTTCAAACCTTTTGCAATTCAATGGCAGCAGATGCACACAACTCTTATTTTGGCTAAGTATAGCGCGCGGTAAGAGTGTGAAATGCACAGCGGAAAATTTAAAGCAGGTCTGCGCAGGGTATACTGCGCAGAGATAAAAACGCACGCGCTAAGTATGAGGCTAAAGAGTGGCGCAAAATGGGATTCTAAGGCAAATGAGCAATAACAATTACAACATCTGAGAGTGGCAATCTGAAAGATCAAACAAAGCAGTTCATAAAAAGTTAAGCAGGGAATATGCAATAAGTAATGAACACGCTATTTAGAGAGGTTCGATCGATGAAAGATCTACATCCTCTACCAAGATGGTTAGTCTTGGATTTCTAATGGAGATCTTATTATATGAGAGAGTATTACAAATTACAACATTTGAGCTCAATACTAACTCAAAAATCTATTATCTATGAAGAACAAATCCTAGACTAAACGGTGTATCTCAAGAAGTTAGATCAAAATAATCAAAAACTTCAAGAGGTGTGTGTGTGACAGAAATTCTGGGCTCTATGAATATGAAAGATGAAGAGCCACCAAGAATTCTGGTGATATAGGCTTTGTGATATGAGAGGAGTTTTGAAGGTTTGAAGATCTTGAAGGCTGTTCTAAAGAATCTGGAAAAACTAAGCAGCAGACTTCAGATCTTCATGGTTTTCAGTGAAGCATGAAACTCGAGCTCTGAAGCATAGTGGCCAACAAGAGGAGCTTGATCAAAGAAGATGATCAAGGGCCGATAAAAAGGGCTAAATCACAAGGCAGCTTGGAAATGAAGATGAGCAGGCTATTATAGCTGAGAGCTGGAATATAGCCGTTGGAGCTCTGAGCAAGGACAATGAGCTGGCACAACATGATTGGCGCGCATCTTTCCTTTATAGCCGTTGAGACTCTGATCAAATATGATGACCTGGCACAATATGATTGGTGCGCAGGTATATAGAGCCGTTGGAGACTGAGCATGAAGACCAATTTCAAAAGCTTCTTCTAGAAGGTTGACAGCTGTCTTCTCTTGAGATATTTCTTTGAAGCATGTCTCCACCAATGGTTTTGCTGAGTGTGCTTATTTTGTCGTTTGTGCACACCTCAGCTTTTAATAAGCG
>JAOWBW010001862.1:0-140876 GCA_026119855.1 Campanula takesimana | reverse complement strand
ACCTTGATACCTTCGTAGTTGTGTTTATCGATGACATTCTGGTTATTCTAAGTCTCGGGAGGAACACGAAACAACATTTGCGAATGGTCTTATCTATTCTTCGGGAGAAACAATTGTTTGCAAAATTCAGTAAGTGTGCTTTTTGGCTCGAGGAGGTTTCCTTTCTGGGGCAGTGGTTTCTAATGGAGGGATATCGTAGATCCTTCAAAAATTTGAAGCTATTGTGGATTGGAAGAGACCGGAATCAGTTACGGAGATTCGGAGTTTCTTGGGCTTAGCGGGTACTATAGAAGATTTATTGAGGGATTTCCAAAATTGCTACCCCGTTGACTCAGTTGACAAAAAGAACGTGCCATTTGTGTGGGGAAGAAAAATGCCAAATGAGTTTTGATGAATTGAAAAGGAGGTGACCACCGCTCCTGTACTTTGTGTACCAAATGGGAAAGATGATTGGTTATTTATAGTGATGCTTTAAAGAAGGCCTCGGGTGCGTTTTAATGCAAAATGGGAAAGTGATTGCGTATGCTTCAAGGAAGTTGACTCCGAGTGAGCAGAATTATCCTACCCATGACATGGAACTTGCGGCTATTGTCTTTGCGTTGCACAAATGGAAGCATTATCTATATGGGGCCAAAGTTTGAGATTTTTACCGATCATCAAAGTTTGAAGTATCTTTTCTCCGCAAAAGGAGTTGAACAATAGACAGCGCAGATGGATGGAATTGTTGAAGGATTTTGATTGCATCATTTCTTATCATCCGGGTAAAGCAAATGTGGCGCTGATGCCATTAGTCGGAAGTCTTATGTAGCTTCATTGATGGTGCGTGAATGGAAAAAGTTGGAAGATATTCGAGATTGGGATCCTTATGAGTCCAAGCATGGGGCTATTTTTGCGAACATTAAGTATACCTGCCTTAATTCAAAAAGTTAAAGATGCTCAGAAGGATGATCCCGAGTTGATGAAGATTTCGAGTAAGATAGGGGATAAAAAGTTTGAAGCATTTTCTCTTAGTCCTGAAAGGGTTTTGAGTTATAGAGGTCGTTTGTGTGTACTAGTGTGGAAGGAGTTAAACGCCAAGTTCTTGATGAGGGCCACAAGTCGAGGTATACTATTCACCCCGGGAGTACCAAAATGTATCGGGATTTGAGACAACTTTTTGGTGGAATGGCATGAAGCGGGAGATAGCGGATTATGTGTCGAAATGTTTGACTTGTCAACAGGTTAAAGCGGAACATCAAAGACCCGCGGGGCTACTTCAACCTTCTTGAGATACCGGAATGGAAATGGGAACATGTGACGATGGATTTTGTGACCGGATTACCACGCACGAGGAGAAGGCATGATGCAGTTTGGGTGGTTGTAGACAGATTGACGAAGTCTTCTCATTTTCTACCTATTGAGATTAGTTATTCAATGGAAAGACTTGCGACCTTGTATATCAACGAAATCGTGAGATTGCATGGGGTTCCAGTTAGTATTGTTTCTGATCGGGATCCTAGATTTACATCTCGGTTTTGGCAGGCGTTTCAGAAGGCTTTGGGTTCAGAATTGAGGCTTAGCACGGATTTTCATCCACAAACCACGGTCAATCGGAGAGAACGATTCAGATTCTTGAAGACATGTTAAGGGCTTGTTCGTTGACTTTGCAGACTCTTGGGATACTCATTTACCTTTAGTGGAGTTTGCTTTATAACAACAGTTTCAATCGAGGTATCGAGATGGCTCCTTACGAAGCTTTATATGGTAGGAAGTGTCGCTCTCCTATTTGTTGGGATGAAGTCGGGGAAGCTAAGATTTGGGGTGTCGATTTGGTTAATGATTCGGTTGAAAAGGTTAAGCTTATTCGAAATCATCTAATCACCGCTCAAAGTCGCCAAAAGAACTATGCCGACCACCGGAGGCGAGATCTTGAGTTTCAGTCGGGTGACTTCGTGTTTTTGGAAAGTGTCTCCGAAGGTGGGAATCCGTAGTTGGTAGAAGGAAAGCTTGCTCCAAGGTTTATTGGTCCCTTTCGAGATATTAGATAGAGTTGGGAATCTTGCTTATCGTCTTGCGTTACGCCTTCTTGGGGCCGATTGCATAATGTGTTTCATGTTAGCGCTTCGTAAGTACGTGTATGATCCATCCCATGTGTTGTCGGAAGTACCGGAAGATATTGAACCGAATATGTCTTATGAGGAGAAACCAATTCGAGTGATTGATACCAAAGTGCAAGAATTGAGGAACAAGAGTATTCCCCTAGTTAGAGTGGTGTGGAGGAATCATGAAGTTGAGGAGTCAACTTGGGAACTGTGGGAAGAGATGGAACGGAAGTATCCGTGGTTATTCGAGCCTCTTGGTAAGTGTTAAAATTCGGGTCGAATTTCTTTAAGGAGGAGTGATTGTCACGACCCGAAACCCCCCCTATTTATAATCTTAATTATTTAATATTATTTATGTGTGCATTTTATTCTCTCATAATAATCTATGCTCAACATGATTTGCTTGAGATCTTTGTGATTATTTATGTGTTAGATTTTATGTTAATGATCATTATTGTGTGGGGTATTGGAGGGCTTGGGTGTAAGTTTTTAGGGTTTAATTGGGTGAAGTAGAAATTGAGGGGTTTAAGTGTAACTCCTAAATTAACTAGTCAACCTTTCCCCCTCCTCCCTCCTCATCCTACACTCTTCCTCACACACACCACTCACACTCATTTCCCTTTCTCTCTCTCCCTCCATTGTTGTTGGGTAAGCTCCATCTCTCTCTCTCTCTTTTGATCATCTCTGTATGCTTCCTCTCTTAATAATCGATTTATATAAAACATTTAGATCGTCGCTAGGATCGTTTGAGCTAAATAGAAGTTATTTTGGTTGAGTTTGATTTCCATTTGAGGTAAGTTACTAAGCCCCTTTAGCTTAAAAAAATTGTCATATATGTTTTATATGATACATGAGATGATGATTCAAAGCTTTGTTGTGAAGATAAATGTTGATTTAATTTTTATTCATTTTTTTTTTGTGATAAATTGATGTTTGAATCATTTGTTTTGATTTGAGTTGTGTAGAGGTTGTTTTGTGGGTTTATAAGTGGGTATAATGCTTGAGTATACTTGTTAGAAGTGTTAGGGTTGATTAGGATTGAAATGGAAAGGTTTGGGTTTGAATGGATATTGGAATAGAACAAAAATTGGGTAAAAATTCGTGTTTCCAGGTCTGTTACACGACTCGTGTAAGGCTACACGACTCGTGTAGAGAAAAGTACTGAAAGGGTGAAAATCTACACGAATCGTGTACTGATACACGACTCGTGTAGCAGCTGTTACACGACTCGTGTATGGGTACACGACTCGTGTAAGGGCCAATTCTGCACTTGTACATTTTACGTGAATCTTCCGGAGGTCATAACTTTCTCATCCGGACTCCGTTTTAGGCGTGTAAACTATCGTTTTAAAGATCTAATTGGTACTTCGAGATGAGTGGGTTATTTAGTTGGGTTTTAGGTTCATATTATGTCGATATTTCCGTAAGTGTTTTATAAAACAAATCGTTTAGAATTGGTCTAGGTTTTGAGTACTATTCTTATTGACTTAGATGGACATTGTGGACACTCTAGTATTTTAAATGGTTTCTTTGTGAACAAGCGTGTCATGATATTTGACTAGTATTGTTGAGAGTGTTGGGTTTGGTCTGTTTGTGATCATGTTTGCAATGTATGAATGTGAGTACCAGTTGCATCTTTTGTGAAAATGTTTGGCTTGGTTCCCTACTTTGGAATCATTGCCCCGTTGTTGTTTCAAGCGAGTATTTATTACTATGTGCTTGTATAGAGTCCAGCTGGTCTTGTTGTGTTTTTTTTGGGCAGTGATGTATATTATAATGGCACGAGCCAAGTCCAGTATAATGTACTTCACTGGTAACCCAGTTTCCCCATGTTCAGTGGCCTTGAGTGGGATGCCCCTTCCCGAGATTGAGGTTGGGATGAGCTAGCTCCTATGGTGAGTATTCTAGCTACACGCTTGGGGGTATGACTATGTGTTATTTCCCCCACTACTGGTTGTTGTTGTTACTTGGTTCCGGAACCTGCTTCAGCTCTTTCATGCTGCTCAACGGGCTCTTCTCAAAGGATGGTGTTCCGTTTATAGAACCTTGGCTCAGTATCCACTTATGAGTGTTTATTTCCGCATATTGTGTTATGTGATGAGTGGACTATATCTTTTGTGTTATATGCAAATGTGAATGCCTATTGATATTGTTCCTTTGTGATTATCATGTTGGCATGAAATGTAGTTGCATATTAGTAGCTTACTGAGATTTTATCTCACCCCTTATTTGTTTACTGTTTTAGATAAGGGAGTGCATCCGGGATAGGTCACTTATCACCAGGAAGGACGTCGAGGTGGTAATTCTTTTGGGGTATGTTTGTGAAGGCTACATTATGTAAATGTATAACCTTAAAGGGTAGTGTATCCGTGACTTGATCTTGTAACACCTATTTTTGGATAATGTTGGTGTTCGTACTTTTGTATAGTTGTTGTAGGCCTTCGTGCCAAGTACTTTCGTTGCGAAAGTTGTTTGAAAGTAAAGTGGAGGTTTGAACTTCAAAAGTGAATTTTATTTATCTTTATGATAGTTTTCGAAAAGTTTTTGTTAAAAGTGTTTTATGGCGTCTTCCGTGCGCGTCCCGAGCGTGGGGCCATGTAGGACCACGGGTACGGGGCGCGACAGGCTCCCCTCAATTGATCAAACAAATCATCAATTCTCGGCAGCGGGTATTGGTTCCTAACCGTCACCTTATTCAATTCTCTATAATCAATACATAGCCTCATAGATCCATCTTTCTTCTTCACAAATAGCACCGGTGCACCCCATGGTGATACACTCGGTCTAATCAACCCCTTTTCCAACAGTTCTTGCAACTGCTCCTTTAGTTCTTTCAACTCTGTTGGAGCCATCTTGTACGGTGCTCTCGAAATAGGTGTGGTTTCTGGTACTAAATCGATGGAGAACTCTACTTCCCTTACTGGTGGTACACCAGGTAATTCCTCAGGAAACACATCTTGAAATTCATTCACTACTTCAAGTGACTCTAAGGTTACTCCCTTCTCTTCTGTTTCACCTATGTATGCCAGGAATCCTTCACACCCTTTTCTTAATAGTTTACGAGCCTTCATTACAGATATAAGGTTCGATCGGGTTCTAGGTTTCATTCCTTGAGAACATCACCCTTTTCTAGATAGTAATCTGAAGTGGACTTCTTTCTTTAAAACAATCCACATGCAGCCAACTAGTCCATTCCCAAGATTACATCAAATTCCTCAATGTCCTAAACTAATGAGATCAACTTCAAGTTCTTTCTCGTCCAATTTCAAAGGACAATTCCTAGATATAGACGTAATAGGGATCAATTCTCTATTTTGAATATCCATAACTAAAGAATTCTCTAACACATCAGGAATTAAATTCACATTCCTAGCCAAGCAATCATTTGGCACTTCTTATCAGAACATTGCCCTTTGGCGTCGTTCTTATTATCATTATTTCTATTGCCGCAGTCTTTATTCTGGTACTTACTTGTACTACCTTCTTTTCACGATCGTCAGTAGCCGTCCGCTTATTATTATTCCCATCCTTTAGATTCAGTCGACTCTTTCTCAGCTGACTCTTCTTCTCTTCTCGCTTACCGCGATAACTATTCTGATTCTTTCTCTACTATCCTTGCCCTATCCAACACTTGGTCATAGGTTGGTAGCATTAATGGAGTAATTCTGTATTTGATTCGGTTGCTCAAACCAGCTTCAAATTTTCGAGCCTTTTGCGCTTCATCATCGAAGAGCGTTAGGGAAACTTCTAGCAATTCGGTGAATCTAGCACCATAGTCGTTCACCGTCATACTTCCTTGAGTTAGCATCATAACTCAGCCACTTTGGCGTTTTGAACACTTTTCGGATAATATGATACTATCATTAGTTATCATGAATACGAGACGTTTTCACGCACTCTCATACTATCGCTCGTCTCTACAGACTAACATTCAATTTATAGGTCATTCACTAAACCACTGGTCGCTTCAATAGACCATCACTATCTTAATTAGTCAACTTTACTAGACTTATTGGTCGTTTCATTAGACCATTACTATTTTCATCGTTCATTTCAATAGACCATTCTTACTTGTTCCAGGGCATTTTTTTTAACACTATTACTCACGCTAATACAAGCATTGCTACTATGCTTAATACTTTCAAATAAATAGGCCGTCCCCAAAAGACGTAACTTTACAAGAGATCGGTTTACTAGATCTTTGGTCGTTTCAATAGACCAATTCTACTTAACGAAGTCATTTCACTAGACTTTACTTATTATCAAGTCGATTCACTAGACCTATTTTCATTCACACTTGGCTGATTCAATAAGTCATATACTTTTATACTTGACCGTTTCGATAGGTCACCTTATTCTTGTTTCGATCATTTCACTAGACCAAAACTGAATTCACTTGGCCGTTTCAATAAGCCAATTACTTTTACTTTTGACCGTTTCAATAGGTCACTTTACTCTTGTTTCGATCGTTTAACAAGACCAAAACTAATTTTCACTTGGCCGTTTCAATAAGCCAATTATACTTAAGGTCTTTTCACTTGACCCATACTTTCTCGTTCTAAACTCGCTCACACGCTTTAACATTTAAGAACGAAACACTAAACAAAGCCATTTGTTTAGAATAAATCATAAAATTTTATTACGAGTATCTTCTTGGAATAAAAGTAAACAAAACAAAAAGTCTAGTATTTTCTCTAACTAGAACTAACTATCAATACTATGAATGATATAAATTCTATGTTCCACTTTTCAATCATGGACACCTTCCTAGGCCTTCCCTTAGGTCTTCCACTAGGCACCTTTGGTGTCTTCTTAGAGCCTATTGGTCTACCTCTGGACCTACGAACTGGTACCATTGGTGGTTCATCATCAATAATTTTAATTGAATTAGCTTTATTGCTTCCAAGGTTGATATCTACTTCCTCGATTTCATCATCGGTTACTAATTCTTCCTCATTTGGTGCTTCATTACCTATAAGTGTGGTCGGTTTAAGCTTTCTAGCCTTTTCTTCCTTGAACTTTTCCAGTTCATAATACCATTGATAGGCCTCTTCTCTGACCTCATGGTAGTCCCAAGATTTCATTATAACATATTAGTAGGATATAAATAGACATGCAATGAAGAGGTTTCTACTTCCCCAAGTATATTCATACTTTACGTACACCCTTAGTATTATTCCTAGAGATAGATTTTATCACTTGAACTTCCTCGAGTAAGATCTTATTCAAGTCAAGTACTAAGTTCTCCCATTAGTCTTAACTTTCAGTTTTCTCACATAAGACCTAAAGCCATTGCTCTGATACCAACTGTAACACCCCGAATTTTCTTATAATATCTGAGCATTTAATGGCATTAAATAACAATAATAAATACCTCAATTTAGGGTTCACAACGGCCCCTTATTTAAACCATAAATTCAAAACAATTGCGGAAGCGTAACTTAAACTTGTCTTGGTAGGTAAACAACCCTAACCATCAATGTACTTCAACTTACATCAAAATAAATAAACGTACTTAAAACTACTAAATTAAGAATCTTCAATCCACCGTCTTCCTACGGCTGCTTTCCTTGTCTTGTCCTTCTACTTAAATCCTGAAAGCAAATTTATAGAGAAGGGATGAGCGAACGAATGTTCAGTAAGTTCATACGTGGCCTCTCCGGTTACTAAGGAGAGACGACCAGAACGAATACTATGAATAACTTTTACAAAGATAGGTTCAGTTACTTTTGGATTCGAGACTGCAGAACAATACAGTCGTATTACTTTTAAGATTTTACTTCCAAAGGATTATGGCACTACAATCCAAAGGGATTCATTCAAGTTCCGTCAATTCCAGGGTAACGTACATTATAACCTCAATGCCAAAGGTACAATTTGTACACCTAGCTTCTCAAGCCAATAGTGTGGGTCGTAACATATATGGTATCCACACATATATGCTCGGGGTCTAGAATCATCCTTGTAATCAGACAATTCCTGAGAGAAGGCATGTGATCACTCATGCAATCCCTAGTTTAAGGATGAGTCTTTTCTAACTGGACTGTCCGTCAATGTCTTTTCTAACTGGACATTGGCCACTCTAACAAGTAAGTGGTTAACTTACAAGTTAAAATGAGAACATACCAAGGTACAAGTATGTGATACAAGTTTCAAACTTCGATACTTAGTAGATCAATGGGGACATCACTAAGTATAGATTCTTTCAAGGAACGTTCAATAACGCAGAGTACATTCAAATACTATCATGCCATACTGATAGCTAACTTTAGAAAAATACGGAATTCCAATAAACAGGAGTTCAAATACTGTAAGGAACGTAATCCCTTACCTGAATTGCTTTTCCTCGCAATCTCCTCTCTGTGCAAATCTACAAGGCACGGAGTAATTTACTTTTGTACTCTCAACATTGTTAACTATTTCTACTTAGTTAACTGAGAGATGCGTTTAACTTCTTAACTTCGTTACTTCTTTTCCTACGTTTAAGTTTCTGACTTTGATTTACGAGTCAGTCCTTTAACTTGATATAATTTCAATTAAGTCCTCTAACTTTGGGTTAATTACAATTTGGTCCCTCAACTTTGGGTTAATTACAATTTGGTCCTTCGACTTTAGATTAATTGCAGATTGGTCCTTTAACTTTAGTTTAATTGCAATTTAGTCCTTCAACTTTGGATTAATTGCAGATTGGTCCTTCAACTTCAAAGGTTTTCCCTTTCTATTCCTTTTAACTTTAACTTTTTCAGTTTAGTCCTTTTCCGTTAGGAAACTAACTGAAATCTTGTAATCTTCCTCCTTTCCGTTAACTTTCTAACCTTCAAGGTTTTTCAAGTAATTATTACATCCTTTCAAGTTAGTTTTCTAACTTTCTAACAATTCTATTAAAGTTTATGGTTTATTTTCATTATAAACTTAACGAAAATACTAACTTTCCGTCCCAATTCTTAACATTCTCAATCAAGAATCAATACCCAATTCATATGGCTTTTAGGATTTCATCAATCGCATGAAACACTATTCCGAGCTCAGTTCACTATTCACAGCGTAAATTACTATTCATCGCAGATTACTATTCACAGCTTTTTAAACTCAGTTTACTATTCACAGCGTAAATTACTATTCATCGCAGATTACTATTCACAGCTTTTTAACTCAGTTTACTATTCACATCGTAAATTACTATTCATCGCAGATTACTATTCACAGCTTTTTAACTCAGTTTACTATTCACAGAGTAAGTTACTATTCATCGCAGATTACTATTCCCATACATCATAAAATATGAATTCATCCCTTTCATGATCATAGAATCAAACTTAAAATAAAGCTAAGCATTTAACCATTAAAATTTCCACCATTAATTTTTCTAGCATGCAAAACCCTAACGATTATTTCCTTTAAACATGCATAGATTAAGATTTACTCATTCAAATCCAATGAAACGAATTTTAGGAGGTGGGGTTTGGTATTACCTTGAAGATGATCGGATTAGATTCAACAACAATGCCGAAAATTCTCCTCCCTCCTCCTTCTTGGCCGGCGGCTGCTAGGTGGATTTAGGGTTTTGTTTCCTTTTTTTTTTTTTTTTTTTGTGATAAAGAAGAATAACCTAATTTTCACTAACCCAAGTATTTATACTTTGAATGGTTTATTAATTGAGTTGGGTTTATTTATTAAAACCTTCGGGCCAACCCATTCCTTTCGGCCCACTCATTAATCAACTTATTAATTCTAATTTTTATTTAACTAAATTAATGTTACCAATTAAAATAATTAAATAAAGAAAAAAAAAATTGCGGGTATTACAATCTAACTATCCAAATGAAAATCTAAAACTTGTTATTGATAGTATATCATACTCCCTCCGTCCCAATTTAAAGTTTTTTGCACGAAGATTAAGAAAATGTAAATATTGTGAGTATGAAAAGTAAAGTGGGAGAGAGAAAGTGGGTAGGGAGTTTTTGTTGTGAGAACGACAAGTGGGTTCCACTTTCCATTTTATGCAATAAAGCAAAGTAAAAACCTTAAATTAGGACAAACTAAAAAGTAAAGTAAGAACCTTAAAACGGGGCAGAGGGAGTATGATATACGATCAATAACAAGTTTTAGATTTTCATTTGGATAGTTAGATTAACCTTCAATAATTCCTCAAAAATCCTTCAGACAAAAAAAAAAAAAAAAAAAAAAACTAAGAACCTTAAACTGGGACGGAAACTGGGACGGAGGAGTACCAATCTATACACACGTAGGGCTGCTGGATTGCACTTACTTTAAATTATTTATTTATAATTAAAATGATGATATATTCTCATCACTCTCTAGCCCCTCCCCCGGCCCCACCCCCGACCAACAAAACTTTTTTTTCCTTCTTTTCCAACAGTTTTTTTTTTTCCTGTAAAAAAATAAATAATAATAATAAAAAAATCTTTATTTTTTAATTTATTTTTCCATTTAACAGCTCAATGTTTTATAGACTGTGCTCCACTGATTTATAGAACGTCCTAGCTCAATGTGCATCTTATCTTTTTAAGGAGTATAACTGATAAAAAAAAAAAACGTCCATGTGCATCTTTTAATTAAAATGATGATATATTCCCATCCCTCTCTAGCCGCTCCCCCTGCCCCACCCCCGCCCAACAAAACTTTTTTTCCCTTCTTTTCCAACAGTTTTTTTTTTCTTCCTGTATTTTTTTAAAATTTATTTTTCCATTTAACAGCTCAATGTTTTATAGACTGTGCTCCACTAATTTGTAGAACGTCCTATCTCAATGTGCATCTTTTATTTTTTAGGGAGCATAATCCTAGCTCAATGTGCATCTTTTATATAAATGGACGTTTATTACACTTATTTTAGCGGAATAAAGAGTTCAATGTGAACTTAGTAATCTTGATTTTTGTATGAATGGCTGTAAATCAGTTCAAATGACTACTGAATTGGTTAGAATAAGCCAAAAAAAAAAAAAAGGTTTAAACCTCACCTAACTGGTGGCTGTATTAATAGTCTTAGAGCATAATGTAAGATGATTACAAGATTGTTCAAAATTACTTCAAAACTTTATAAATAAAGTGATCTTTTTAATTCAGTGATATTAATAATGCATCAAATTATTCTTAAAGTGCAGATTTAATTCAACATAAGCATGCTAAGAACTTAAGATATGGAGGACAGAAAAATCCAACTAAAATAGAAAAAGTTAGAGCTAAATTTGGATAATTTTTTTTTTTTGGTTGTACATTTTCTACACAGCTATCTCGTACTTATACAATGGTTAAATGAATAAAAAATATTTTTAAATAATTTAACAAACTAATTATGACAAAATATGTAGATAACGTATTTATTTAGATAGTAAGAGTACTTGTTTTCCAAGAATGTGTTAAAAGAGCAATGCTAGGGGCACAAATACAAATAAAATCAGCTATTTTATTGGTTGCATCGATAATGTACCAGCTACACCCTAATTAAAAATACAAATAAAATCATTACACTTTGAATTTTGTGAGTAAGAGTTTGTGATTTTTTTGTGCCCATAGTATATTATTCGTGTTAAAATACTCAATAATTGTAGCGAAATTGATGAACAAACAAGCCCATCAAAGGGCTTTGGACTCTAGGGCCCCTCACTACCAACTTATATTCTAAATAAGGACTCAACAGATCACTAATACCAGAGACACCCCTCACTTGCAAAAAGATGCAAGATGACTAAAATGCCCTCATATCTCCTCCCACCCTTACTTTTTTGGTCAAATCATAGTCAAACTTTTATAACTGACACATAATTAACATATAAGAGTAAAAAATTTTTTTTTTTTCATTTTTTTAGAAAAATAATAATATTATATGGTCAAACTCAGTCAAACAGCAGTCAAACTCTTATAACTGACACATAATTAACATATAAGAGTTGAAAATTTTCACTTTTTCCATTTTTTTAGAAAAAAATATTAATAATATTTGGTCAAATATGATCAAACCCGGTCAAACATCAGTCAAACTCTTATAACTTACACATAATTAACATATAAGAGTAAAAAAATCACCTTTTTCATTTTTTAAGACAAAATAAAAATATTATTTGGTCAAAATCGGTCAAACATCAGTCAAACTCTTATAACTTACACATAATTAACATATAAGAGTCGAAAATATACATTTTTTTCATTTTTTTAGAAAAATATAATAATATTATTTGGTCAAAATCGGTCAAACAGCAATCAAACTCTTATAACTGGCATATAAGACCAATATTTAACATATAAGAGTCAAATATTTTCACTTTTTTCATCTTTTGAGAAAAATATATAATTTTATTCGGTCAAATCCCGGTCAAACTCTTATAAATGACATATAAGACCAATAATTAACATATAAGAGTTGATTTTTTCAACTTTTAAGAAAAAAATAAATAATATTATTCGGTCAAACTCTTATAACTGACATATAAGACCAACAATTAACATATAAGAGTCGATTTTTTCACTTTTTTCAACTTTTAAGAAAAAAACATAATATTATTCAGTCAAATCTCGGTCACTCTCTTATAAATGACATATAAGACCAACAATTAACATATAAGAGTCGATTTTTTTCACTTTTTTCAACTTTTAAGAAAAAAACATAATATTATTCAGTCAAATCTCGGTCAAACTCTTATAAATGACATATAATACCAATAATTAACATATAAGAGTTGATTTTTTCAACTTTTAAGAAAAAAAACATAATATTATTCGGTCAAATCTCGGTCAAACTCTTATAACTGACTTATAAGACCAACAATTAACATATAAGAGTCGATTTTTTTTCTTCATTTTTTTCAACTTTTAAGAAAAAATATATAATATTATTCGGTCAAATCCCGGTCAAACTCTTATAACTGACATATAGGACCAACAATTAACGTATAAGAGTCAATTTTTTTTCCAATTTTGTCACTTTTTTTTTCCTCAATTTTTTAGTTTTTTTTTAAATCTAAAATTTATTAAATTGAGTCTTATACTTTATAATAATTAATGTAAAAGGAAATAGAAACCATTATCTTTCTTAATATCTTCTCTCATGCGTTTCCGGTCCCTAGCCCAATCGGCAAGGCTCGTACACCCTTCCCCGTCGAGCCGAGCCTCAGTAGACTCAGCAATGATCTCGATACGAAGAACGCGGTCGGAGAAATTGCTGTCATTGAAGGCGAATCCAAAATCTCCGCCGCGGATGACTTCCGACGTATAGTCGGAGTCCATAACCGCCGTCCTGGGATCGAACAGATCCAAACTCGAATCTCTCATATTCTCGCTCGTGGTCACAGATCCAAACTCGAATCTATCATATTCTCGCTCGGAGAGGCGGTTGACGTTGGAGAAGCAGATGGCGAGTGAAATAGACGGGAAACAGTCGCCGTCGCCGGAGATGCGCAGATCTGTTTGGTTGCAGATAAGGAAGACGAAGGGAGAAGAAGAATCGTCGGTCGGAGATGAGGAAAACGAAGGGACAAGCAGAGATATCCAGTCGCCGGAGAAGCAGAGATATCTGGTCGCCGGAGAAGCAGAGATTGACGGCCGGAGGAGGGAGCGGTGGTGAGCTGGAGAGAAAATGTGCGTGCGTTTGTGTGTGAGATTCAGAGATTGTGTGTCGTGAAAGAGTGGAGAGGGGGGGAGGCTAGGGTTTTATTTGGGGGGCGGGGGTAGTTTAGGTATTTAGGTAATTTTGTTGACTGGTCAACAAAGCTGAGGGGTGTATGTAGAAATACCATCTTAAAAGGACTCCTTATTCGGGATTTGAAAGGGTCTCTCCTTAAAATGGAATAACATATGAGTGGGGAGGGCCCTAAAGGAAAAACCCCGCAATCAAATTGGTGAGAGTGGAAAAATCCAACGTTAAAGTTATCCCACTTTGCCCCCTGGATCCTAACAAATGTTAGAAATTAACGAAATTAATCATGTGCATGTCACATGATAGGTATTTCCGTTATTTTTACTCTCAACCTTCCTTCAAATTAATTTTCCACTCCTCTCATATACGATAAATTTTTAAAATATTTTTGCTCTATTTATTACATAAAAAAATTATAATTTAAGACAACAATATTTTTAGCATTAAAATCAATAACTTTTGCAATTGTGACCATTTTTAATTTCAGAAAAAATACGCTTTATTATAATTTGGACCCTTTACAATCAAATCCTTACTTTGGGCCTGTTTGGTAACCCAATTAAGCTCTTAATTTGGAACACTTTAAGAGATTAAAAAATTAAGCTTGTTTGGTAAGGGAAATTTTAATCACTTAAATTGTTAAGATTGTCTTAAAATAAGCTATTAATTTTAAGCTAGTATGGCAAGTCTTAACAAGGTAAGAGGAGGTAAGATAAAAAAAGGGAATGGGTTCAAACCCACTCATCAATATTTTTGTTTATTTAATGTTACTTTCTTTTGTTGTAATATTTTATTTATTCTACAGATTAAATATGATAAAATTAAAATAAAATTATTATTATATTTTAAATTTTGATAATATTTTACTTGAGTAACATAATTAAATTTTATTATTTTTTTTTGTCAAAGTTTAATAAAATTGATCAAAATTGTGAAGATGAACTTTATTAATGCGGGACAAATGAAAGTACCAATAAAAGATTGTTCAAATATTATCATTGTCGGTCTAAATAAAAGATAATTTGACAAATAATATTTTTCAATTTTAATTATTTATTTTAAAAATATGACTATTTTTTTTGGAGGATAAACAAAAAAGAATAATCAAATAAAAGAGATGAGACTAATTTTTGAGTGTTTGTCTACAATTTTGATTAAATTCAGATGTATTTAGTTTGTCAGTACCAAACAAACTGAAGTCTTACAAAATTCAGCAACTTAATGATTTCAGCTCTACTTTTTCAGCTCTACATTTTCAGAGCTTAATTTTCAGCTTTACCAAAGAGGCCCTTTGATGAAGACTACTTTTTTATTTTGAAACACACCACTTAATTTGCATATTTTTATTTTTTTATTTTTTTGAAATTATTAGGGTGTGGTAGTGAAGAAAGTAGGACAGGTAATCACGCTTATTAAGGTTTTCCAGTTTTTTCTTAAGTAACTTGATCACGCACAAAAAGTGATCAAGGTCGGAACGGCGGTTTGGATACCCAGAATGCTAGTTAAGACCTGCAAAATGAACACCGTGAGCTTAGCCGGGGTTGCACCGGCGAAGGCCCTCCGGCGTGAGAGTAAATTAGTCTGCTCAAGAATGAAATATGGAGAGTAAAAACGAATGAGAGAATGAACCTGCGAAATAGATGATGGACTCTCTTCTTATAGGAGGCTGGCCTTCTCTCCAAGTTATGGATAGGGTGAGGTAAGCTTTGTCCTTGTGTGAGGTCACTCAAGTCATCCTTATCCATAGTAGGGTTTCGAGTTGGGGACTGAAGCCCAACTAGCCTTAGTGGGCCGGGCCCAAGCAGAAGGGAGCGGTCACTGGGATCTTCTAGAAACCTCGACTGGTTGGCCGTCACGAGCTGGACCCACGACCTAATTGACTGGGTAACTTCCTTGTCTGTAGGTCGGTGCTACTAGCTCGGCGCATTACACGAGCTGGAACGGCTTGACAGGCGAGCTGGTCTTTGAATACTTTTAACAGATTCTTCTTGACCTCCATCCCAGATCGGTGGACGAGTTGGGCTCAAGCGTTAGGCCCATCCGTGGGCCAGCCATGACTATGCCCGGTCAATCTCAAAGGCGGCCTGTAAGGGTGATTCCTTTCATAACTTTTGTTCTTTGGACATTTTTATATGGATTTCCACCCGCTCCACCCGCTCCACCCAATGGCTCCGATTAGAGCCACCTCATTGAATTTTGTGTTCGACGGATGAGATGTGTCCGAGCTTGGTAGGACCCATAAAAAATTGAAATCATCTTAGCCGCACAGATGATGAGCTCGCCTATGTGGCCTTGATCGGAGCCGTTGGGTGGAGGGGTGAAGCTAAAATAGGTGGAGCGGTTCCGGGTTTAAATTATTGTACAGTCGTACGATGGCTGGTATTTTTGTTTGTGCTTTCTTATTCTTCGTTTTTTTTTTAAATAATGCAATAAAATAATTAACCAAATTTTGAAGAAAGCTTATAGTTCTCAGTTGTTCTAGCCCAAACAACTAAAGACAGAGTGTCTATCCTTTTGCTGCAGTTCTCAGTTGTTCATGGGCTCATGAGACATTGTTACAGTTAAAATAAAGGACAGCAATATTTAAGATGCATGAACAACAGCAAATTGCACCAAGAATCTTTCTAAATTTAAAAATTTCGCATTTTATTTGGATGAATCAAAATTAAAATAGTGACATTTATTTTTGGGCGTAGGGAGTAAGTCACGAATGAATAGATGAGCTGCAGTTTGCAGTTGAGCTTGTGGATGAAGTTATCCAGAGCAGTTCACAAAGGGAAAGGGTCATTTTCACAAGACATGGCCATCCGGTTATAACGGCCGGTTAATGGTTAAAACCGGCGGTTAAGAATTCCGTTAAAGTCTAACCTTAACCTAACCGGTAATCGTTAAGTTCCGGTTACGGTTTGCCGGTTAACCGGTTTATCTGGTTTTGTTTACTTTTTTTTTGTAACAGTTATTTAAAGGTTTTTTTAGCAGATTTTTTGACAGTTTTTTGAAGTGTTTTTTTTATAAATAAAATGTGGCACTCACTACACTCAACAAGTATAATTTTTCTAAAAGTAAAATGAAAAATACTGATTTTGTTAGAAAACTAAATGGAAATCGTTAGAAAACTGACTGAAATTCTGAAAAGTAAATGGAAAATGTTAGGAAACTGACAGGAAATAGCCGCTATGCGGTTTAACCGGCGGTTTTAGCCAGCGGTTGACTTTCCCGGTTTAGCCGGCGGTTGACGGTTTTCAAAATGGTCTAACCTTAACCTAACCTTTAACCGACGGTTCATGGTTGGACCGGTTAACGGTTAACCGGTTTGAAGGTTTTGAACGGTTAAAAACCGACAGCTAAACCGGTTCGGGTTACAAAGTGGACACATCTACTTTTCTCAATATACTCAACCAAACAGAAAAACTACTAAGTTAAAACCAAAAACAGATCAATGGCATTGCTAATAACCCAGCTTTCTAATTCTATCAATGGACAGAAATTTCAATATGTACTGAATTTCATTTCAAAATTTTTGATGAAAACAACAAATTTCTAACAAATTCTTTATGATCATATACCAGTTTCTAACGGAATAGACGATCAACTAGTCAGCACCAACACCATCCGTCTACATCGACTTGTACATCGTTACAGCGATCACATCGATCATAGGCCAAACCTACAAGTGCACTATCCCTAAAATGTTCAGTAACAAAAGAGTTTACAGTATGTGTGCACAAAATGTCTTCTGCAGATTCCCCTCTCAGCATTTCTTCAATTCACAACAACTTTCTGACTTGGTTCTGACCCTCTTTTTAGTGCAAATGAACCTGTAAAAATGTTAAGTGATGTCAAGAAACTCTAACATACTCCCTCCGTCCCTAAATGAATGTCCAAAAAACTTTCATTTTGTGAAACATGCAACTTCAAATGTAATAACTCAAAAACTCGAAGCTAGTACAATCAAAACAAAAGAATTGGCATACGATTAAAGGAACATGAAACGAAATCATACTGAGAATTGAATGCTTAGGAATGAAGTTGACGTGAGTATGCTTCCCCAAACTAGTTGCAACCAGGCCATTGTATTCTCTCATTACCTCAGGTGTTAAGCCACAGTAATAAACCTCAGCCCAAGTCTTCTTTTGCTCTTCTACCCCTACAAACCTCATGGCCTCCATTTCGTCCCGCGTGTAAACCATATTCAATCTATCAGACTTGTTTCCGCAAATATGTTTATTCGAATCAACCCTTGAACGCTTGATATAGTGAACCGTTTTTGACCCTTTTACTCTCTTTTCAAAGAGATTTTGATCTTAAAACTTGTGGGTGAAACATTTTTCTTTCCAATTTGTCCTTTAACACTTTCTCCACACATAGTAAACCTTATCAGTTTTCATGTTTTTTCGCTTGTTCTTTTACATTTGAAGAACTCTTGTCGCCTCCTTATTCTTCATTGGGTAATTCTTGTGACCCATGTTTTGACCAGCAAGATTTCGGGTCAAAACGTTTCTATTCGCATATGCTCTTTACCATTTTCTTGAGCCAAAATGTACTTCACTCTTCCTCTCCTTTGTTTGTTCACCAAGAAATAAGATCTCCTTTGATAAACATTCTAATACACATTTTGATTCTCAAACAAACGAGTCATGCCCTTTTCATTCCCACAAGTTCTTGACCCATTTCTCGAACCTTTCCGCACTTTCCGCCACAAATTCATATTTTTTTCCATATATTTCTTGCTTCTTCATCTGATTCCAAGAACTCTTTACGAGATAACAAGCAAAACGCACTAATTCATCTTCAAGTAGACCTCCAATTCCAGTCTCAATCACAGATCATCAATAACATCAATTTTCCACCCACATTGTCGAAAATCCTTACCGAAAATGTTTTTGGACCCTCCGAATTCTTGATTTTGGTTAATACCTTCTTCAAATATTTCCACTGATTCTGCATTTCCATCGATAGGCTGAAGAACAGAGCGTTCTCGAGGAACATTATATGAGAATAAAGAGTATTGAGAAAACTTGATTTCTATTATTCCACAATAGTGTATATATATACATGAGTACAAAACCCTAATCTTGGAGAACAAGAATTACAAAAGATTACAATGAATATATGAAAATATATGTACAATATAATTTAGGAATGTATATCCGATGTATCCTTATCATGCCCCCGCAAGATGGACGATCGGTTGAGAAGTCCAATCTTGGAAACATTGTCATCAAACGGTCCACGTCCCAATGGTTTAGTCAAGAGATCGGCAAGCTGATCCCTGCTGGAAATAAACGAGACTCGTAATGTGTTGTTTTGAACCTGTTCACGAACAAAGTGATAATCCAAGCCAAGATGTTTCATACGAGAGTGAAATCTGGGATTTGCTGCTACATATGTTGCACCGAGATTGTCACAGAAGATAGATGGAGGAGAAGTAACTGAATAACCGAGTTCATGGAGAAAATTTTTCAACCAAAGAACTTCAGCAGCAGCAGTAGCAACAGCGCGGTACTCAGCTTCTGTGGAAGAACGAGCAAGAGTACGTTGCTTTTTAGAACTCCAAGAGATGGGAGTTTTACCCAAGTAGACGATGTATCCAGTGGTAGATACAAATGTATCCTTATCACCTGCCCAATCGGCATCAGTGAAGGCATGCAAAGATAGAGGAGAGATACGTCTGATAAGTAAGCCATGGTCAGGGGTGCCAGCTAGGTAACGCAACAACCTTTTTAGAGCAACCCAATGCTCCGTAGTAGGTAGATGCATGAACTGAGAAAGACAGTTAACCCCAAAGTAGATGCCAAGTCTAGTAAAGGAGAGGTACTGTAAACTGCCAAGAAGAGCATGATACTCTGTAGGATTAAGGAGAGGAGAACCAGAGGATAGTGTAAGAGTGGGATGGGTAAGAATCGGAGTGGAGACAGGTTTAGAATTATCCATATGAGCCCGAGAGAGAAGATCCTGAACATACTTTTGTTGGCTAAGAAGAAGACCATCTTTGTGAGGTAGTACTTCAACACCCAGAAAATAAGACAAAGAACCCATATCCTTAAGAGAGAACCGAGAGGACAGCAGAGAAATAAGTGAGAGAAAAGAGTGGAGTCGGAACCCGTAATAATGATGTCATCCACGTAAACTAAAAGATAAAGAATGTTGGAACAATATTATACCCCTGAATGCCACACTCATATTTAGTAAAAGATTGAGGAAGAGATGAAGCGGAAGCGTTAGGAATATACCTGTTGAATCCATAGCAATAACTTGAAGGGAGAACTTAAGATGAAGAAGAGTGTGTAGGGAGATGATCTTCTAAATGATAATGTCTTCTTCAATTTCTCAATTTCTTCTAGGCAATAATGAAGAGAGTATTTAGAGAGAAAGCAAGAATATGTAGTTGTCATTAAGGGTTGATGGAAGACCCTTTATATATTAGACTTGGTGACATTTCATTTAGGGACCATACCTATTCATTTCTTAAGCAATGTTGATTTACCATTTTGCCCATCATAAATAGGTAAATAACATTTCGGGGATTCTACACATTGCTTAGGTTTGACTATACTTTATATTAATGTTATAGTCATGATTTTATTAATGGAAGTCCAAATAACTTGTATTGCAAGCCATGTTCTAACAATCACCCACTTGGGTTGCAAAACTAAGTTCTTCCTTTTAAATCATAAGTATAACATAAATGACAACCCTTATGTGCACTTTGTTGTCATCTATAACAATCTCGTCCATTAGCCATATAAGTATAGGACTAAAGGGGCAGTCGTTGTAATTGATTCGCAACTAAACCCACTATAATCACATATACAAATTCTAACTAAATGACATAGATCAAAAGTATAGATGTGTAGCGTGGAACTTAATGAATATATATAAACATATTCTCCAACTAGTCCAACTTTAACCAAATGAGATCAAACTTTAATAATTAATAGAACAATAAATGAAAAACAACACAAACTCCCACTATATTAAATGTTATCAAAAGTTGTTACACCCATATGAGCAACATGCTCGTGAAGCACTAAAGGTGATAACGCCTTAGTAAACGGATCCGCTAACATAGAGTTTGTACCAATAAGTTGTATTTCTATTTGTTCCTTTTGTACCCTCTCTCTTACAACAAGAAATTTAATGTCAATGTGTTTAGACTTTGACGAACTCTTGTTATTGTTGGAGTACAAGACCGCTGCCCTATTGTCACAATATAGCTTAATAGGTATTTTGACGCTATCGACAATACGGAGGCCCTCAATGAATTTACGCAGCCACATAGCTTGATTGGATGCCTCGAAACAAGCAACAAACTCGGCTTCCATGGTAGAGGAAGTAACGAGTGTCTGCTTGGCACTTCTCCAAGAAATTGCTCTACCGGCTAATGTGAAGACATAACCAGACGTTGATTTACGACTGTCTTGGCATCCAGCAAAATCGGAATCGGAATACCCAACGATCTCAAGATGATCCGACTTTGAATATGTAAGCATGTAGTCCTTGGTGTTTTGTAAATACCGCATCACTCTTTTGGCGGCAACCCAATGTTCTCTCCCCGGATTGCTTTGGTATCTACCAAGCATCCCAACAATAAAAGCTAAGTCTGGACGAGTACAGACTTGAGCATACATTAAGCTTCCTACTGCTGATGCGTATGGGATGTTTTCCATATACTTGGTTTCAAAATTGTTTTTGGGACATTGATTAAGACTTAATTTATCTCCTTTAGAAACAGGGGTGTCATGTGGTTTACAGTTTTGCATGCTAAACCTTTGTAATACCTTCTCTATATAGGCCTTTTGTGATAATCCTAAAGTACCTCGTGAGCGATCACGATGTATTTGGATTCTTAATACAAAAGATGCCTCACCAAGATCTTTCATTTCAAATTTGTTAGAAAGAAATTTCTTAGTTTCTTTTAGAAGGTTTATATCATTACTAGCTAGCAAAATATCATCCACATATAAGACTAAAAATATAAACTTACTCCTACTGAACTTATGGTATATACAATCTTCACCAATATTCATTTCAAAGCCAAATGAAATAATTACTTGGTTAAATTTGAGATACTATTGACGGGAAGCTTGCTTGAGCCCATAAATGGATTTCTTAAGTTTACAAACTAAATGATTAGTTTGTTCGAAATCATCCACCATTTCTGGTTTCTTCATATAGATGGTTTCCTCAATGTCTCCATTGAGAAAAGCTGTCTTAACATCCATTTGATGAAGCTCAAGGTCATAATGTGCTACTAATGCCATAATAATCCTAAAGGAGTTTTTAGAAGATACCGGAGAGAATGTTTCTTTGTAATCAATACCTTCCTTTTGAGTGAAACCTTTAGCAACAAGACGAGCCTTATGTCTCTCCACATTACCTTATGAATCCCTTTTGGTTTTAAATATCCATTTACAACCAATAGGTTTCACATCCTTCGGTAATGGGACAAGATCCCAAACGTCGTTGTCTTTCATAGATTTCAACTCTTCATTAATGGCATTGATCCACTTATGAGAATTAGGACTATTAATGGCTTGATGGAAGGTGAGAGGCTCATCTCCCACTAAACCTAAGTGTCCTTCATTCTCGGCTAGATACACCTCATAATCATCCGAGATGGCACTTCTTCTTACTCTATTTGATCTTCTTAAAGGCACCGGTTCTTCCTCATTTTGAGGTTGTTGAATTTCCTCATTTTGATCAATATTTTCATATTGTTCAATATTTATAGGGGAGTTAATATTTTGAATTTGTTCCTCTTGAATTTCAGGTACAAGTACTTGATTTCCAATTGGAACTACTAAGGGAAGAGGTATAGAAATGGATTCCTCTTCCTTAAATTCAAAATTATTATTCCTAATTTCCCCTCTAAACTCAACATTCTCAAAGAACCTAGCATTTCCCGTTTCAAAAAACATTCTAGTTTTCGGGTTGAAAAATTTATAGCCCCTTGATCTTTCGGCATACCCTACAAAGTAGCAACTAACTGTCTTAGCGTCCAGTTTTCCTTCGTTAGGCCTATAAGGCCTAGCTTCCGCTGGACATCCCCAAACATGAAGATGATTTAAGGACGGTTTCTTATTTGTCCATAATTCATAAGGGATTTTATTGTTAGTAGCCTTAGAGGGAGCCCTATTGAGAAGATAAGTAGCGGTTTTTAAAGCATCGCCCCATAATGAGTGAGGTAAAGAAGTGCAAGAAACCATACTTCTTACCATATCCTTAAGGGTTCTATTACGTCTCTCAGCTACACCATTCATGCTAGGCGTACCCGGCATAGTGTAGTGAGGGACAATCCCACACTCTTCAAGATAGCGAGCAAAAGGACCTGGACGTTGTTCTCCCGAACCGTCATTCCGACCATAGTAATCCCCACCAAGATCGGATCTAACGTTCTTAATAGTCTTCCCAAGTTGATTTTCAACTTCGGCTTTAAAAGACTTGAAAACGTCCAAAGATTGAGATATATCATGAAGTAAATAAATGTATCCATATCGAGAATAGTCGTCTATGAACGTAATAAAATATTGTTGACCATTCCAAGAAGGAGTAAGAAATGGTCCACAAATATCCGTATGTATTAGTTCTAAGACGCTTGATGCTCTCGAGGATACTTTCCTTTTCGTGTTTGTAAATTTTCCTTTTAGGCATTCAATGCAAAAGTCTTTATCCGGAATATCAAGTTTATTTATGATTCCCTCAGACACAAGCTTGTCAATTCTCCTTTTGGAGATATGACCTAAACGCCTATGCCATAAGGTATAAGAATTTTCACTTGAAAACTTTCGCTTTTTTACTTTTAGTTTCATTATTATGAGACTCATTGATTGTTTGAGTAGTGTTAAGCAAATAAAGATTATCACTACTCGATAAAGTACTAGTACCAACAATAATGGAATTAAAATAAAGATCACATCTATTATTTCCGAACGAACAAGAGTAACCCTCTTTGTCCAAAACAGTGATATATATTAAATTCCTTCTAAACGAAGGTACAATGAAAGTATTATTCAATACAAAATAATATCCGGTACTTAATAACAATCTAAAGGTCCCAATGCCTATTACTTCAACCGGGTTCCCAGCTCCCATATAGATGAATCTTTCATCCTTGCTAGGTCTTCGGTAATTCAGGCAACCCTGCATAGACATACTAATGTGAGTTGTTGCACCAGAATCCAACCACCATGTATATGAAGGAATTGAAACTAAATTAGCCTCAGTACAAACAAGACCAAATGACATACCTTTCTTAGCACGCCAAGCGTGATACTTAGGGCAGTCATACTTCATGTGCGTTAGGTCATTGCAAAAGAAGCACTTATTTTCTTTATGATCGTTAGATCCCTTAGGCTTCTTGTTGCTTGTTACCGCAACTTCTTTCCCTCTTCTCTTAGTCCCATGAGAAGAGGTAGATGCTAAGTGAGCACTTTCAACCTTAGATTGCTTCAACCTATCTTCCTCTTGTGTCACATGTGAAATCAATTCATTAATGTTCCACTTGTCCTTTTGACAATTATAGGTCACCTCAAAGTGACCAAACTGAGGAGGAAGAGAGATCAAAACTAAATGCACGAGGAGTTCTTCAGTCACCTCTAACTTAAGTGCTTTTAGTTTTGTCGAAAGGTGAAGCATTTCCAAGATATACTCCCTAAGATTCCCGGTACCCTTGTACTTCATGGAAACAAGTTTCCTTAGGGTAGAACTTGTTTCCGACTTTTCGCTTTTTGCAAAGCGTTCTTCAAGGGTCTCGAGGAAAGTCTTAGCATCAACGTCCTCAGGAACACTCTTCAAAAATGTTTCCGGGACGACATTTTTCATAATCATTAGGCTTACTCGATTGGAGCGTTTCCATTTCTCAACATATAAGCGGTCCTCAGGGGTGCTTTCTTCATTAAGAGGAATGGGAAACGGCTCCCTAAAAGCGAGGTCAATATCCATACAGCCTAAGATCATTACAATTTTGTTTTTCCAAGTTTTAAAGTTTGTCCCATTAAGCATCGGAATTGTGCTCATCGCAGCAGTAATAGAAGAAGCGTTAAGTAAATCTGGGAATCGAGAACAAGAATGAATACAAAACAATAATAAGTAACTACATTATGAATTAAAAGATTAATTATATCAAATGAAATCCATCAATAAAGCAATTAACATGACATCAAAACTAATCTTTGGATTGCGAATTGACTCATAAATAATTACTTTAGATGACAAGTAATTTGAACAATATTTGATTAAATGCTTAATCTTCCTTTGGGTAGTCTTAAGCATTTAATAAAATTACTAAATGTTCATTTTATATGTCATCACATGAATGCTTAAGACTTTCTTAGTACGTGGCGTTGTTCAACCTTAGTCGTTCCACCAATCCGTTCGGATGGTTGAGGAGACCAGTCAAGGTTTCCAGCCTGATATACCATCGTTAGTCAAATGTCAAGATCTTCTTTGGAAAATTCAAGTCATTCATATCTTAAACATTCAACACTTTAATAATTTTGCATTTAAATAACATTAATCACTTAGGTGATAATATTATTTAAATAATGAATAAAATTATTTAAGCATATAATTAATCCAAGCTTTAAGGTTTGAAAAATGAATGTTTTTGTTCAAGAGAAAACAACAAAATAGTGCAGAAACTTTATTTGCAGAACTTGTGTTGCTTTCGACATACTTAGCACGACTGTGCCAAACAAAGGGCACGACCGTGCCAAAATATGGGGAAAAAACATGTTTTCACGGTGCAGATGGCACGACCGTGCCAAATAATAGACACGACCGTGCCAAACGAAACGGTCCGACCGGTTTAAAGAACACACCCGTCCGGACCAGCACCACTGTACACACCGGTTCAAAGTAATAGAGGCGCACGGCCGTGCCAAACAAAGAGCACGACCGTGCCATATAATCTGCACTTCTGAATTTTTGTCTAAATTTTCCTCAAAATCAAATGAATTGCAAGTAGATCCGCATGGTATGTACTTAAAACATAAAACCATGTTATTTAGGATAATCTTGCTTTAAAAAAAATAATGGAATCAAGTGAGTAGATCCACATGGTATGCACTAAAACATAAAACCATGTTATGAAGGGATAGTCAAACTTGAACCATTGAATTTTAATGAACAAAACTTTCAAACCATTTTCTTAATTTCAGATGTAGATTATCAGTACTCTATGAATGAATTAGAGTCCCTAATCAACATCAAATCTTTATGATTCAATAGGAAAAATGAATCAATTAAAGCATAAAAGCTTTCTTAAAAGAACTCAAACTCAAACTAAAAAATGAGCGGGGCTCTGATACCAATTGTTGGAACAATATTATACCCCTGAATGCCACACTCATATTTAGTAAAAGATTGAGGAAGAGATGAAGCGGAAGCGTTAGGAATATACCTGTTGAATCCATAGCAATAACTTGAAGGGAGAACTTAAGATGAAGAAGAGTTCGTAGGGAGATGATCTTCTAAATGATAATGTCTTCTTCAATTTCTCAATTTCTTCTAGGCAATAATGAAGAGAGTCTTTAGAGAGAAAGCAAGAATATGTAGTTGTCATTAAGGGTTGATGGAAGACCCTTTATATAGTAGACTTGGTGACATTTCATTTAGGGACCATACCTATTCATTTCTTAAGCAATGTTGATTTACCATTTTGCCCATCATAAATAGGTAAATAACATTTCAGGGATTCTACACATTGCTTAGGTTTGACTATACTTTATATTAATGTTATAGTCATGATTTTATTAATGGAAGTCCAAATAACTTGTATTGCAAGCCATGTTCTAACAAAAGAATGCTATTATTGTGTTTGAGAATAAAGAGAGAAGAATCTGAGATACTATTTGAGAATCCAACAGAGAGAAGATAAGATCTCATTTGATAAACATTCTTATACACATTTTGATTCCCAAACAAACGAATCATGCCCTTTTCATTCCCACAAGTTCTTGACCCATTTCTCGAACCTTTCCGCACTTTCCGCCACAAATTCATATTTTTTTTCCATATCTTTCTTGCTTCTTCATCTGATTCCAAGAACTCTTTACGAGATAACAAGCAAAACGTACTGATTCATCTTCAAGTAGACCTCCAATTCCAGTCTCAATCACACAGATCATCAATAACCGGGAACTTGAAACTTGTCTAGCTTTCTTTTTTCTCTCGCACTATCAATCCTATGGTACAAATCTGAGAGTGAAAGCAACTAGTTTGAAACAAGAAAATGTAACTATGCCATTGTGATATGGTACATGTATCATGAATATACAAGCTATTATTTCTTGAAGGTGAACTTAAGGTTGACCTTGGTCAAACCTAACAACTGTGCACACGGTATTTTAATTACACTACACATAAAAGAAAAGAACAGTACACAGAGTATTTTAATTACAATATACTCCCTCCGTCCCACTCGAATTAGGACAAATTTTTATTTTGGTGTCCCATTCGAATTAAGACAACCCAAAAATAGAAATGTTTTATTTAAAGGGACCCACATACACACTCACAACAACTTTCCACTCATTATTCTCTACCTCACTTTTTCTCTCTTACTTTACTTTTCATACTCACAACACCTACCCCACTAACACTTTTTCCTTAATCCTCGTGCGCAACCCAAAAATCCTAATTCGGGTGGGACGGAGGGAGTCGTTAATACAATCTATGAACAAAAATATTTTAGAACGTCTATTATTTACGATAATGTTCTACAACTGTACTCCCTCCGTCCCACCACAAGTGAGACCAACTTGTGGGGTATAAAATGAAGAGAGAGAATGAGTGGGGTAAATAGTAGTGTTGGTTGAATAAATTGTGTGGTGGAAAATGAAGAGAGCGAATGAGTGAGGTTAAATAGTGGGGCTGGTTAAATATAAATATATTAAAATATTTCCATTTTGGGGCAGTCTCACTTGTGGTGGGACGGACCGAAAAGGAAATTAGTCTCACTTGTGATGGACGGAGGGAGTATTATTTACAATAGTGTTCAGCAGACTTGTTACAATCACTACAACACCAATGGCAATAAAGCCACGTCTAATCATAACAACTAGGAGCTCCATCCTCTTCTCCTGTTGTTGGAACTTCTGAATCTCCACAAACAGCACATAAACTTGACACAAGGTCCGCAAGTCCTCGTCTAATTTTATCAATCTCCTTGCATATCGATGTTTCCTGATAAAATCATATTTTTTTTATTGTCGAGCACCTCTCGAGTTAGTATTTGCCTCTATGCAAGATTTCATCAAACTTTGGCTTAAGTTCTAGTGGTGTGCATGTTGGAGCCAAGATCATTGGCTCAATTTGTTGAATTATCCCACAAATCTTCTTCTCCATAGAATTAAACCGGCAAATAACTTTCACCTGTGTTATCGCTTCAGAAAAAAGCTTCCTAAACAAGCCCCCCCCCCCAACAAGTTCTTCAGCCATCTTGACCTATCAAGCGTATCAAGCAAAAGTAAAAGAAAGGGATGTGGGAAAAGAAAGAGACTGCCAAAAATGCCAACAAGTTCTTCAGCCATCTTGACCTATCAAGCGTATCAAGCAAAAGGAAAAGAAAGAGATGTGGGAAAAGAAAGAGACGGCCCAAAATGATTGTTTAGGAAGCTTTTTTTCTGTAGCGATAACGCAGGTGAAAGTTATTTGCCAGTTTAATTCTATGGAGAAGAAGATTTCTGGGATAATTCAACAAATTGAGCCAATGATCTTGGCTCCAACATGCACACCACCAGAACTTAAGCCAAAGTTTGATGAAATCTTTCATAGAGGCAAATACTTACTTGAGAGGTGCTCGACAATAAAAAAAAAATGATTTTATTAGGAAACATCGGTATGCAAGGAGATTGATAAAATTAGACGAGGACTTGCGGACCTTGTGTCAAGTTTATGTGCAGTTTGTAGAGATTCAGAAGTTCCAACAACAGGAGAAGAAGATGGAGCTCCTAGTTGTTATGATTAGACGTGGTTTTATTGCCATTGGTGTTGTAGTGATCGTAACAAGTCTGCTGAACACTATTGTAAATAATACTCCCTCCGTCCCACCACAAGTGAGACTAATTTCCTTTTCGGTCCGTCCCACCACAAGTGAGACTACCCAAAATGGAAATATTTTAATATATTTATATTTAACGAACCCCACTATTTAACCCCACTCATTCGCTCTCTTCATTTTCCACCACACAATTTATTCAACCAACACTACTTTTTACCCCACTCATTCTCTCTCTTCATTTTTCACCACACAATTTATTCAACCAACACTGCTATTTAACCCACTTATTCTCTCTCTTCATTTTCTACCACACATTTACTAATTTTTCTTAATTATTGTGCTCACAACTCTAGTAGCATTTGTGCTGGGACGGAGGGACTATATAGGAAATCTATATATATATATATTAAAGTTGGTGAAGAGAGATGTGGTGATGCCACGTGGACAAATCATGAAAGAATCTTGCATTTCGTGATGCCACATCATCACTATCCTAAAAGTGTGTGACTTTTGACATTCTCATTATTAGCTAATACTATTAGCTCATAATAATAGTTATGATATGAGTTAACTATTACTATTAATAGTAATAGTTAACTATAATAGTTACTATACAAGTTAACTATTACTATTAATAGTATCACTTAATTATAATAGTTAATATACAAGTTAACTATTACTATTAATAGTATTACTTAACTATAATACTATTATAGTTAAATACTATAGTTAACTAATACTTATAATAGTAATAGTTACTTTAATAGGTAACTAATATAGTTAACTACTATAGTAACTAATACTTATAATAGTAATAGTTACTATAATAGGTAACTAATACTTATAATAGTAATAGTTACTATAATAAGTAACTATAATAATAGTTAACTATATACTTATAATAGTAATAGTTACTATAATAAGTAACTATTATAGTTAACTACTATAGTAACTAATACTTATAATAGTAATAGGTACTATGATAGGTAACTAATATAGTTAAGTAACTAATACTTATAATAGTAATAGTTAACTATTATAGTTAACTATTACTATCTACGTCCCAAAGTAGGAGTCCTATTTTCTATTTTGATACGTCACAGAGTAAAAGTCTTTTTTCTAAAATGACAAAGAATCTTTACTATTCATCTCAGTCATTCTCTCTCCTACTTTACTTTTATCCTCACAAAATCAATCAACTTATTATTCACTCTCACTCATTCTCTCTCCTAATTTACTTTTACACTCACAACATTTACTTTACTTCCAGCATTACTTAATTTTTGTGCAAATGGGAGATAGGACTCTTACTCCGGGACGGAGGGAGTAATATTTAATTATTATAACTAACTAATACTATTAATAGTATTAGTTAATTATAATAGTTAAATATAATTGTTATCTATAATAGTTACTATATAAGTTAATTATTATTATTAATAGTATTAGTTAATCATAATTGTTATAATATATATTAACAATTACTATTAATTATATTATTTAATCATAATAGTTACTATATATGTTAACTATTACTATTAATACCATTAGGTTTTTTGAAATATTCATACAACAGACTTAAATGTACTTCTAAATTAATTAAAAAATATATTTATTACAACTATGTACAACCAAAGCTATGCAAATATTTTGATTAATTTAAAATATACATATATTTTCAAATAAAATTATTATGTTAATTTATCAATTAAAAACATCAAAAAAAGAAAATACGAAAAACATTAACGGCATGGATTCCCGTGCAGAGCACGGGTTACCTACTAGTTACATGTAGATAATTCAATATGCTACATGTCTCGCATTAATTTCAAAATATTTTTGTTTTAATTTCTTGCATGCCTCAATATTCTTGCTTTATTTCCGGCATGCATACATGTCTCACATTAATTTAAAATATTTTTGCTTAAATTTCTAGCATGCCTCAATATTTTTGCTTTATTTCCAGCATGCCTACATTTCTCACTAAACTTTATTCTTTTTAAATGTCATCATTAATGTTTTTGAGTTTTTTAAATGTTCTCACTCCATCCACAAATTCATTAAAACTGAAACGGATGTTAATTGAGCGAGCTCACAACTAACTTTGCTTAACAGCCGTTATACTTCATTACTAATCGTTAACATCCGTTATATTTCATTACTAAATATAGGAAATTACATGTAGATAATTCAATATGCTACATGTCTCGGATTAATTTCGAAATATTTTTGTTTAAATTTCTTGCATGCCTCAATATTCTTGCTTTATTTCCAGCATGCATACATGTCTCACATTAATTTTAAAATATTTTTGTTTAAATTTCTAGCACGCCTCAATATTTTTGCTTTATTTCCAGCATGCCTACATTTCTCACTAAACTTTATTCTTTTTAAATGTCATCATTAATGTTTTTGAGTTTTTAAAATGTTCTCACTCCATCCACAAATTCAAGTAGGGAAGAATAATAAGCTAAATGGATTTGTCCCTCTTCGGAGAAATGTCAAGCTTAGGCCTCTCGTAGAATGATATTGATGAAAGTTTTTGGCCGAACCCAAATGGATTGATGAGATCATGACATTTGAATTAATCAATATATTCAGAAATGAGAAAGCATTGAACAAAGACAAGTTGACTATAGACCATGACTTGTGTTCAATAGACATCGTGGACAAAGGGATTGTGACTTGTACTATAGAGGATAAATTTTGGGCTACAAAGTTATACTATTTGTGTAGTCATAAAAGGTTTGCTAGAATCTATTTATGACTTACGGGTTTGACCAGGTTTTGACTGGTCAAACCCGTTGGCAACTTAGTATAATCCTATTGGGTCACACACGCAGAACGGATAATTAAAAGGCTGCAAATAAAAGGAGTACGAGCATCACGACCGTACGGCGGCCAAGCCCGCGTACGCCTTGCCAAGCGCCGTACGGCTCCTATGCCGTACTGGTTCAGTTTTAGGAAATTTCTTGTGTGACAAGAAGTCCTAAACCCTAAAGGAATCAGATCTATGCCATTATAAATATGTGTGTCCGGGTTTGAGAGACCAGGTTGATGATTCAAGAAATCACAAATCTCTCTTAGAGAGAGAATAACACACATATTGAGAGGGATTAATTATTCCAAAGAGAAGAATGAGTTCTTCAAGCCTAAGGATCTAGCAATCAAGTCCAAGAAAGTGTTCTTGGATCCGTTCAAGTGTGGATCACCAATAGAGGATACTTTGCTTAGTATCTTAGTCCGTGATTGAAGGTTTTGAACTACAAGGGTTAGTCCTAATTTATCTTATGCTTTATAAATTATTGTTCTTAATGAATTTAGGCTAGGGTTTCTTCATGTTTAATTCTGCTATGCATGGAGGTTGTGAAACCCAACAATCTCTATGTTTGGTAACTTTGATATTTACAATATATGCTAGGAATATATAATATTCCTTAATACGTAAGAGTTTTGGTTCTTTTTCGCTTCCCATTTAATATTATTTTGAATCTATAGTTGATCTGTGATTATGTTTTAAAAATATACTTTACATGTTTGTACATTAGTTGTATCAAGATAAATTGTGTTAATACTATAGTAGAATCTACATACATTGATGTGTTCACGACTCACTCACGGTTTAGTTTTGAAGTTATGTGAGTTTACCGTCTTTAAATTTAGGAAAACGATATTTTTAACATTAAAATCAATAACTTTTGCAATCTTGACAATTTTTAATTTCAGAAAAAATACACATTATTATAATTTTGACCCCTTACAATCAAATCCTAACTTTGTTGAAGACTACTTTCTTATTTTGAAACACGCCACTTATTTTGCGTGAATTTTTTCTGAAATAATTAGGGTGTATTAGTGAAGAAAGTAGAACATGTAATCAGGCTTATCAGTTCCTTTTAAGTACTTTTTTTTTTAAAAAAAAACATTTTTATACTATACGTGTGTACTTTAAATTATTGTACAGTCGTATGACGGGTGGTATTTTAATTTGTTTTTGTTTTCTTATTCTCCGTTTTTTTTTTAATAATGCAACAAAATAATCCAAATTTTGAAGAAAGCTTATAGTTCTCAGTTGTTCTAGCCCAAACAACTAAAGACAAAGAGTGTCTATCCTTTTGCTGCAGTTCTCAGTTGTTCATGGGCTCATGAGACATTGTTACAGTGAAAATAAAGGACAACAATAATTTAAGATGCATGTACAATAGCAAACTGCACCAAGAATCTTTCCAAATTTAAAAATTCGGCATTTAATTTGGGAGAGTTGCTAATGCCACTACATTTTGTACTTATCCACTACAAATGCTAAAATTTAGGAGAAATAATAATTGTGTTGACACATTTTCCCTCTAAATACTTACCTTCTTTATAGCATTGAATTATTTTTCTACTTTTAAATCACTTCCTTAAATAAAGACTATTTATACTACAAAAATTATTTGTCCAATAAATCTATTAATGTTTATTGAAATAATAGATCCTTTTTTTATTTTTTCTTGATCTCCAAAACAATTAATTTAATTTAATTTAATATACATATATATTATTATGTCCCAAAATAAATGACAAATTTTGATTCTAAGAGACACTCTAAAAAAAACTTATTTTTGATCCATTTTAATAGAAAAAAATATGATATTTTTGTTATTTACTTTTGAACTTTAAAATTTTCATGTTCAAAGGGGAGCATAAAAAATGTTGAAAATTTATTAATAACAAAATTTTCTTATTAACTATCTTTCAATTGGGGACACAATTTTCTCAAAAAATAAAGTGTCTTTCTAAAAAGAGTAATTTATATGAAAGAAATTATAATATGGTTTAACGATATATGCTGGAAAATAAAGTTAGTTAGTTTAACATATTTCTTATTATATGAAAATAAATTAGATATCTGTATTTACCGAATTTTATTTCTATATCTACCTAGTAATTTTATTATTTTATGGTCTCAAGTAAAGAGAAAAGAAACAAAAATAAAAATAAACTATCGTAAAAGTTCATTAACAAAATATATTTCTTCATTGTAAATTTAGAATATTAAAAAAATATTTACAAATTCATAACTTGTATAGTATTTTTATCTTTACGTCAAATATATTTAATTTTATTCATTTTATTAAGCCAAAAAATAAAAGGAGATATATCTCATTTAATTTGATTTATTTATAGTGGATAATGGAAAGAATTTTTTTAATATAAAATAAATAAAATTGAAGCTAAATGAAATTACAATGATTCATTTACTCTAGAAGATTATTTTATTATTAAATATGATAAATATTTTAAAGGTAAAATGGGACTTGAATATGAGCAATTAATTTTTAATTAGTAAATATAATGGATAGTGAAATTTGTGATACATATTTAGTATCTCCTTAAATTACTCAATTAACTCTTCAAAATGCAAAGGATAATTTTGTCAATATATAAATAATGTAGTGGATAAGTAAATATTGTAGTGTCATTAGCCGAGTCCAAATCCTCTGTGCCACTTTGTGTATCACTTCATGTGCCACAAGAGATCTAATGGCTAACAGTTACTGAGATTGGTATATTCATAATATTATGCAAACATGTGAACGGTTAGATTGAAAGTGGTGCATGGAGTGGAACACAAAAGTGGTACAGGAGATCTCAACTCGCATTAGCCCCTCCCTTAATTTGGACGGATCAAAATTAAAATTGTGACATTCATTTTTGGGTGTAGGGAGTAAGTAACAAATCAATAGAAAATCTGCAGTTTGCAGTTGAGCTTTAAGTGGATGAAGTTATCCAGAGCAGTTCACTAAGGGAAAACCAAAAACAGTTCAATGACATTGCTAATAACAGCTTTCTAATTCTACAAATGGACATAAATTTCAATATGTACTGAATTTCATTTAAAATTTTTGTTGAAACAACAAATTCCTAACAAATTCTTTATGATCATATACCAGTTTCTAACAGAGTACACGATCAACTAGTCAGCAACAACACGATTCATCTACATCGACTTGTACATCGTTACAGCGATCACATCGATCATAGGCCAAACCTACAAGCGCACAATCCCTAATATGTTCAGTAACAAAAGAATTTACAGTGTGTGCACAAAATGTCTTCTGCAGATTTCCCTCTCAACATTTCTTCAATCAGCAGCAACTTCTTGACTTGGTTCTGTCTATCTTTTCACAGCAAATGAACCTGTAAAAAATTTAAGTGATGTCAATAAACTCTAACACACTCCCTCCGTCCCAATATGAATGTCCGAAAAACTTTCATTTTGTGAAATATGCAACTTCAAATGTAGTAACTCAAAAACTCGAAGCTAGTACAATCTAGGCAAAAGAATTGGCATAAGATTAAAGGAACATGAAACGAAATCATACTGAGAATTGAATGCTTAGGAATGAAGTTGACATGAGTATGCTTCACCAAACTAGTTGCAACAAGGCCATTGTAATCTCTCATCACCTCAGGGGTTAAACCACAGTAATAAACCTCAGCCCAAGTCTTCTTTTGTTCTTCTACCCCTACAAACCTCATGGCCTCCATTTCGTTCCTCGTGTAGACCTTCTTCAATCTATCAGACTTGTTTCCGCAAATATTTTTATTCGAATCAGCCCTTGAACGCTCGATATAGTGAACCGTTTTTGACCCTTTTCCTCTCTTTTCGAAGAGATTTTGATCTTCAAACTTGTGGGTGAAACTTTTTTCAATGCAATTAGCCCTTGAACACTTTCTCCACACATAGTATACCTTATCAGTTTTCATGTACTTCACATGTTCTTCTACATTTGAAGAACTCTGTCCCTCCTCCTCCTTCTTCATTGGGTAATTCTTGTGACCCATGTTTTGACCAGCAAGGTTTCGGGTCAAAACGCTTCTATTCTCATTTGCTCTTGACCATTTTCTTGAGCCAAAATGAACTTTCTTTGTTTGTTCATCAAGAAAAACAGATCTCCTCTGATGAACCATTTTATGCATACTCTGATTCTCACCCAAACAGGTCATACCCTTTTCATTCCCACTAGTTCTTGAACCATTTCTCCAGCCTTTTCGCACTTTTTGCCACGAATTCATATTTATTCCATACATTTCTTGCTTCTTCATCTAATTCCAAGAACTTATTTCGCGATAACAAAAACCCACAATTTTATCTTCAAGTATACCTCCAATTCCAGTCTCAATCACAGCAGTGTCATCAATAACATCAATTTTCCACCCACATTGTCGAACATCTGTTGTGGATATGGCCCTCCACTACCCAAGCAAATCACAAGAACAATAAAAGCACACAAACAAAGCACAAGAAATCAAAGCAAGAAAAGACACATAAATTGTTTACCCAGTTCGTCAATATGTTTGACTACGTCTGGGGGCACTACCAAGCCAGGATCTTGCACTATAATATGTTAAATCTGAGTTACAATGAGTATGGGGGCGGAACATTGTTTATATAGCAAACCAAGAATAAGACCTAAACCTAAACATAAGAGGAATCCTGAAAATCTGCACTTTCCCAACATTCCAGGCGCCCGCCTGTATATGCCCAAGCGCCCGCTTACTTGGTTATTCCAGAATCCAGACTTTCTGTCGAGACCGGGCGCCCGCCTGGTAGTTTACCAGGCGCCCGCTTGGAATCCGCCAGATTTTCTCCCTTTGTTTCCATTAGGATCTCTACTCCAACAATCTCCCACCTAGAGATCAACCGCGTATACAAACCCCGTATCCGTCTTCAACTCATCCTTGGTGTCTTCCTAGTGCTCACCTCGATCATGGTAGTGCCTTCCCGCTCTCCTATTCTCCAAGCCCCGTTGAAGCTATCCGCAGCTTCCACTTATCCCTGCTTGAGAAACCTAGAGCCTTGTCCTCCGATCTACACTCTCCGTTAGATCCACGCAGCGGTTTATCCGGTCCTAGAGTATGTGGTTCATCTTTAGTGACCCCTTGACCTTGGCCATCATGAACCGTCTCGCTCCCACCCGAGTTTGGAATATCCATGCAAATCACATTCGCATCCCCGCATTCCTTGAACTCCCGAAGCTCATACTCTCCACCATTATTAGACATCAAGCTTTTAACCTTGAGTCCCCTCCGATTCTTCACCAAGGCCTTCCACTTCTTATACATCCTGAAAGATTCATCTTTCCCTTCTAAGAAGTAATCCCGGACCTTCCTTGTCGAATCATCAATGAAGGTCATGTAATTTGACACACCAACCCGAGAAGTTACCGGAGCCGATCCACACAAATCCGTGTGATCCCCCTTCTCACTCATGTGACCCAATCGACAGTGCCACAATTCCGTATCACCCTTGGCCATCGCCACCGCGATACTACCCTTGGTGTTTCCCGCCAAATACAGTCTTCCTTCCCTATTACCCCGAGCGACCTCACGATCCTCCTTGGCAATAACCCAGTTCCTGCAGCTAAAAGTTACCGTGTAACCTTCTTCACCCAGCTGCCCAACTGATATCAGATTCTTTTTCAAACCCGGAATGTGACTGACCCCGTGTAGATGTAAGACGTTCCCGTCCGATGCTCCTATTCTGACATCCCCCTTCCCCTTGATTTCCAAAGGCTCGCCATCCGCCAGATGGACCTTACCGAAATCACCGGAAGTGTAATTTTCCATCGCTCCTGCATGCCCGCATGAGTGGAATGATGCCCCCGAATCCAGCACCCATGATTCTAGCGCACTACTAACACTCAGAATCAGTACATCGTCACCTTCGATTATCACATTCGCCGATTTATCCCCTCGCATGGGACAATCCCTCTTGTAGTGTCCTAACTCCTTACAATGATAGCACTCTACCGATCCTCTGGCAACCCTTGGTCTTTCTTTGTTCTCCTCATACTGATCCCCACCCCCGATTACACTTTCCCTTGACCCTGTTCTCCCTTTATTGCTAGAACCCGGTCTTCCCCTACTAGTTGTAGCCAAGACCGATTCCGAAGTAGACGGTGTCCCCAACTTCTTTATGCGATTCTCTTCGCCCAAGAGGAAGTCCTTAACATCATCATACTTCAATTTGTTCTTACCCGCTGAAGCATTTAACGCTGTCACCGTTCCGCTCCAACTTCTTGGTAAGGACGCTAGCAATAAACACGCATGAACCTCGTCACCGAAAGTAATCTCCAACGCAGTCAATGAGTCTATAATATCCATAAACTCATCGATGTGTTTAGCTATGGATCCTCCCACTTGCATCTTGAGACTACCCATCTTGCGTATCAAATCAACCTTATTTGCAGCAGATGGAGTTTCAAATCTCTCAGTAAGATAATCCAATAGCTCCTTGGTGGTTTTCGCCTTCCTGGTAGTCTTCGCGATCCACTTTGACAAAGTAGATCGAACTACCCCTAAGGCTTTCCGATCCATGAGATCCCAGTCTTCCTGCTTTTCTTTTTCCGGTTTGACTCCTGTTAGAGGCTTATAGAGATCCTTATTATACAAGAGATCCTCTATTTGCATCCTCCAATATCCATAGTCAGAACCATCGAATTTCTCAATTGCTTGTTTATCCTTGCCCATTCTTGATTGCTTGATAAACCCCTTTGATCGTCCAACCAAAGCTCTGATACCAGTTGTTGTGGATATGGCCCTCCACTACCCAAGCAAATCACAAGAACAATAAAAGCACACAAACAAAGCACAAGAAATCAAAGCAAGAAAAGACACAGAAATTGTTTACCCAGTTCGTCAATATGTTTGACTACGTCTGGGGGCACTACCAAGCCAGATCTTGCACTATAATATGTTAAATCTGAGTTACAATGAGTATGGGGGCGGAACATTGTTTATATAGCAAACCAAGAATAAGACCTAAACCTAAACATAAGAGGAATCCTGAAAATCTGCACTTTCCCGACATTCCAGGCGCCCGCCTGTATATGCCCAAGCGCCCGCTTACTTGGTTATTCCAGAATCCAGACTTTCTGTCGAGACCGGGCGCCCGCCTGGTAGTTTACCAGGCGCCCGCTTGGAATCCGCCAGATTTTCTCCCTTTGTTTCCATTAGGATCTCTACTCCAACAACATCATCACTGAAATTGTTCTTGGACTCGCCGAATTCTTGATTTCGGTTAATACCTATTTCAAATTTCGCCATTGATTCTGCATTTCCATCAACAGGCTGAAGAACAGAGCGTTCTCGAGGAACAAAAATGTTCTTGGATTCACCAAATTCTTGATTTCGGTCAATACCCATTTCAAATTTCGCCAATGATTCTGCATTTCCATCAACAGGATGAAGAACAAAGCGTTCTTGAAGAACAGAAACGTTCTTGCATTCACCAATTTCTCGATTTTGGTTAATACCCTTTTCTAATTCCGCCAACGATTCTGCATTTCCAACAACAGGCTGATGAACGAAGCGTTCTTGAGGAACAGAAACGCTTTTAGATTCACCAAATTCTTGATTTTGGCTGACACCCACTTCGAATTTCTCAGAAGAATCTCCATTTCCGTCAAGAAGCTGATGAACAAAGCGTTTTGAGGAACAAAACAAGATGAGGGATCGGAGTGGATTGTATCATGATCACTCTGCACCAAACCGGTGTCGGAAGGGCAAACCAAACTGACTTCTTCATTTTCTTGATTACTGGAGTTCATTTGAGGAACATCAATTGGGGTTTCCGCCATTAGTGTGTGTGTATTTGTGAGTGAGAGAGAGAGAGAGAGAGAGAGAGAGGTTGGAATGATGATACAGAGGAAGGTTTTGTTAAGGATTAGAGTAAGAGACAGTCGGAGCCAATCATACATGGAGAGAGATAATTGATATGAGAGACTCAAATAATATTGTATGAATGACTCAAGTATTATTGATACTAGCAATACATATTTATAGGAGTACAAAGAGAGTTCTAGAGTCCTAATCTAATTAGGAATACTAATACAATAAAGAAACTAATATTCTAGAATAATCTAACTTGGTGTACAAGATACAATCTCTATGTTTGGTAATTACAATATGTGCTAGAAATATATAATATTCCTTAATACCATGTCAAGGATTAGAGAAAGAGATAGTCGGAGCCAATCATACATGGAGAGAGATAATTGATATGAGAGACTTAAATAATATTGTATGAATGACTCAAGTATTATTGATACTAGCAATACATATTTATAGGAGTACAAAGAGAGTTCTAGAGTCCTAATCTAATTAAGAATACTAATACAATAAAGAAACTAATATTCTAGAATAATCTAACTTGGTGTAGAAGATACAATCTCTATGTTTGGTAATTACAATATGTGCTAGGAATATATAATATTCCTTAATAGGTTTTGGAGTTTAACTGGGCTTTTCAGTTGAGCTGGGCCTTCTTATACGGTGGGCTAAATTCGTTGATATTAAAATTGCTGGATTTGGATAAAGTGAAAATTGTTGTAAACCGGAATTATAGGGTTTGGTTTGTAGAATACCAAAGAGTATAGACCTTAGAGAGAAAGAGATATAAGGAGTATGGAGAAACGAGTAAGGTTCTGTCAACCTCAATTCTGTGTGTGTAGTAATCCTTCTGATTACATGCTTATTTTTAGGCTAGAAAAGTAACTTACTACTGTGCGTAAATAGTGAATACTATTTTCGCATAGTACATTATACTATTTGTACATTACTCATTATATTACAATGTGATACTGTACATTGCTATAGTGTGCTACAGTCCACATAACAATTATTTATAACACTCCCCCTTGGACGTAGCACTCTAAGCAGGATCACGTACGTAGGCTGCATCAGTAAAAACCTTTAACTAAGAAAACCCTATGAGAAAAAAACTTAGTAAAGGAAAAAAGATTACAGCCTTTTGTCTTTTGAAATCATGCTTGGAAACTGCTTGAATTTAACACTCCCCCTGAAGATAGCACTCCTTGATTTCTATGTATTTGATGCTCCCCCTGACGATGATATTATTCCCAGTCTCTGCATTCCGATGCCAAGAACAAGTTTTTCGAAAGTAGAGGTTGGGAGAGATTTAGTGAACAAATCCGCTAGATTGTCACAAGAGCGAACTTGCTCAATAGTGATCTCGTTATTCTTCTGTAGCTCATGAGGATAAAAGAACTTAGGTGCAATATGTTTTGTCAAATTTTCTTTGACAAATCCATTTGCCATTTGTGTAACACATGCTGAATTATCCTCATAAATCGTTGTTGGGGGAAGCTTGTCTGATCTGATCCCACTGGAACTGCAAATGTGTTGAACCAATGACCTTAGCCACACACTTGCTCGTGAAGTCTCATACAGAGCTCTGATCTCAGAGTGGTTTGAAGAAGTGGCAACAAGAGTTTGTTTAATTGATCTCCATGAAATCGCGGTACCACCATGGAGAAATACATAGCCAGTTTGAGATCTAGCATTGTGGGGGTCAGACATGTAACCAGCATCTGAATAGCCCACCAATTTCATATCTTGATTTCTTTTATAAAGTAGACCAAGATCATGGGTACCTTGAAGATACCTAAAGATATGTTTAACTCCATTCCAGTGTCTTCTTATTGGAGAAGCACTAAATCTTGCCAGCAAGTTTACTGCGAATGCAATATCAGGCCTTATGCAATTTGCAATATATAGTAATGCGCCAATGGCGCTTAAGTAAGGAACTTCTTGTCCCAATACTTCTTCGGTATCCTCCTTAGGTCTGAATGGATCATTATCCACATCAAGTGATCTTACAATCATTGGCGTGCTAAGTGGATGAGATTTATCCATATAAAATCTTTCCAGTACCTTTTTCACATAGGTCGATTGGTGTACAAAGATTCCTTCAGGGAGATTCTCAATTTGTAGGCCAAGACAATACTTAGTTTTACCAAGTCTTTCATTTCAAATTCTGCCTTTAGATATGAGCTTGCTTCTTCAATCTCTTTGCGTGTTCCCATTATATTTATATCATCAACATAGATTGATATAATGCACAAGACATTTTGTGACTTCTTTATGAAAACGCAGGGACATACATCATTATTTTTGTATCCCTTCTTCAAGAGGAAATCACTTAGTCGGTTGTACCACATTCTACCCGACTGTTTTAAGCCATACAATGACCTTTGCAATTTTATGCTGTATGAATTGCGATTTTCATTTTTCTTTATATTGGGAACTTCAAGGTCTTCGGGGAGTCTCATATGTATATCAGCATCCAATGATCCATATAAGTATACAGTTACCACATCCATTAACCGCATTTCTAAATTTGTACTTGCTGCCAAAGATATTAGGTAGCGAAATGTAATACCATCCATTACTGGAGAGTAAGTTTGGTCAAAATCAATGCCAGGTTTCTGAGAAAACCCTTGAGCTACTAATCTCGCTTTATATCTTACTACTTCATTGTTTTCATTTCTCTTCCGTACAAACACCCATTTGTACCCAACAGGGGTCACGTTCTGGGGTGTACAGACTACTGGCCCAAAGACCTTTCTTTTATTAAGCAAGCTAAGCTCAACCTCTATTGCTTCTTTCCATTTTACCAAATCTGAACGCTTTCGACATTCTGTCATTGATCTTGGTTTTGGGTCCATAATGTCATTGAAGACAGTATGAGCAATTATAGAGGCAAATGAATCATTGACAACCATTATATCTCTTTTATACGTTTCTCCCATATTTATGCAATTCATTGCAACTTCTATATTTACATCGACCAAATCATCATCATTGATCATGATATCATGATTCGGTTTTTCTGCAATTCCAGAATGATTGTTTTGTGCATTTGGATTTTTATTAGCAGAATGAACATGTTCAAGAAGGTTTTGTGGCAATGATATTTCTTTGCTACATTTTGATTTCCGTGGATTCCTATCTTTTGCACCGATAGGCCTCCCTCGCTTTTGGCATTGAGAATCATTTGTAGATATACTTACATGTTTAGGGATTTTTACCCTTTCAGCTGCATTTCTTGCAGGCACATATGATTTAACCACATCTTTGTGGTCATTAAAAGCATCTGGTAGATTGTTTGCCAATTGTTGCAATTTAACAATCTTCTGAACTTCTAGTTCAGTTTGGTTTGTGCGTGGATATATATACTTAAGCTCTTGGGCATTCCAAGAGATTTCCCGGCATTCTTTAAGCTTTGAGCTTTTATCTTCCCCTTATGCCGGGAACTGCTCTTCATCGAATATGCAATCAGGAAATCGAATAGTGAATAAATCTCCTGTCATGGGTTGTAGGTATTTAATAATAGATGAAGACTCATAGCCAACATATATACCTAGCATTCTTTGAGGGCCTATAGTAGTACGCTTTGGTGGAGAAATAGGAACATAAACTGCACAACCAAAAATTCTCAGATGTGAAATATTGGGCTCTTTACCGCGCATCATTTGTAAAGGCAAAAATTCATTATAAGCAGTTGGGCGGATATGAGTTAAAGCAACGGCATGCAACACCGCATGTCCCCAACATGATGCTGGTAGGTTGGAATTTTGTAATAATGGTCTTGCGATTAATTTAGTACGTTTAATTAAAGATTCAGCTAGACCATTTTGAGTGTGCACATAAGGGACCGGATGCTCCACTTTGATTCCTAATGCCATACAATAGTCATCAAAAGCATTTGATGTAAATTCACCAGCATTATCCATACGAACAGATCTGAGTTGATTATCAGGAAATTATGCTCTAAGTTCAATGACTTTAGCCATAAACTTAGCGAATGCATAATTTCTAGTTGATAATAAGCAGACATGGCTCCACCTAGTGGAGGCATCAATTAAGACCATAAAATATCGAAATGGTCCTGATGATGGATGGATTGGTCCACATATATCTCAATGAATCATTTCAAGGAATTTGGGAGACTCTATTCCAACTTTAGTACGGGATGGTCGTACAATAAGCTTCCCTTTTGCACATGCTTCGCATATGAACTCATTTGTTGAAGGAAGGTTTCTTGTAGGCATATTATGCCCCATTGAATTAGTGATAATACGACGTATCATATTTTGCCCGGGGTGTCCTAAACGATCATGCCATAGTTTAAAAGAATTTGGGTCTTTAAACTTTAAACTCATTACAACATGATTATGAGAAGGTCGGATGTATGTGTAATACAATCCTGTAGACAAGGATGGAAGTTTTTCAACAATATGTTTTTGGCATCCCGTCAACCTTGTCATGAGTAGACATTCTTTATTATCCTCAGTTATGGTTTCAATATGAAAACCATTAGACCGAATATCTTTAAAACTTATGAGTGTTCGTTTAGATTGAGGATATAAAAGGGCATTTTTTATCACTAATTCTGTTCCCATAGGAAGAGTTATTGATGCCCTTCCAGAGCCCATTATAAGAATATTGTCATTTGCAATTGTAGTGACACTCCCCTTTTTCTCTATTAAGGTGTCAAAAAAATTTCTATCTTTCAAGATAGTATGAGTGGTTGCACTATCTACCAAGCATAAATCATCCATGTTCTTCATGATTTGTAATCCAAAGTTCATGTTTTTCTAAAAGAAAATTAAATAGGTATGAGCTGATAGATAATTAAATATGAAGAAAAGGTTTTAAAATCAATCATAATTCAACATCTATGCACCATGTTTGGTAGATTTTTATTTTTTTTTCACTAACATCCAATCTCTTAAAAGCCGGATTTGCAAGGTTTTCCATTGAGAATAACTATAAAATAAAACATGCACATTATTATAACATTTAGAAGCATATTTTATTCAAAACATGAGAAGGCTAGAACAATAATGCTTATATATCAAGTGCAATTATTATTGCTAGGAAAGAATACATATAGAAAAGACCGATAACATATACTCCCCCCGTCCCATTTCAAATTGCAAATACTAGGTTGGCACGGGGATTAAGGGAAAAAGTGAAAAATGTGATGTGTTGTGAGTGTTGATAGTTGAGTGTGAGAGAGAAAGTGGGGTAGAGAATAGTTAGTGGGTTAGTGGATGTGAGTGTGCAAGTAGGTTAAAACTTGCCATTTTTGGATTTTGCAATTTTAGTTGGGACACCCTTTTTGGCAACTTTTGCAATTTGAAATGGGACGGAGGGAGTAGATAGAAATCATATGGGGTGTAGTCGGCAGTGAAGACCAATATTGTATATGCTAGCACCATTATGATAGCAGAAATCGAAAGCATTGTGACCATTTTGAAGTAGAGTGTATAGAATTTGTAAGAAATTTTAGGAAAATAATGGAAGAAGAGTGTAGGTATTTATAGTAAAAATACTATCTTTATCCGTTAAAATAGCCGTTGAGATTTTTTTTTTTAAGGTTAAATAAAGTTATTTCAAAATTAAACAAAAAAAATCATTTACAAAGATAGTTATTTTACTTAAATCATTATATTAGTATGATGTAAATAATAGTGCAAATTTAATCATACGCAAAAAAAACAGCACATACCTTTACATACATCTAGCACATATCCAAAAAATATATCAGTACATTAGCACATAGATTTTTCTCCACACTTTTTTTTTTTTTTTTTTTGACTTTCTTACTCTGTTTTTGTTTTCTTCAATTCTCTGACATTTGCGTAGAATATGGTAGGATGAATAGTATGAATAGTAGTATGAATATTTTTTTTTTTTTTTTTTTTTGTAGAAGTATAGCTCCGATACCATAAAATAAAGTAAAGTGTTCTTGGTTTTTGATATTCACTGAAAAGGCTGAGCTATATAGGGAATGCATTGAAAGTTGTACGTAAAAGTCATATATATATCAATAAAATACGATTCATAATAAATGCTAGGAATAGTCTAAATGGTAGCTCAACTATTGCAGCACACTGGTAGTTAATAATTGCAGCCAAAGTTGACATGGAGACACCAAGCCTCCAAACTATTTTATGTGCTACTAAAAAGACCAGCACACAATCATTGAATGTGTTCACACTGCAGCCGTGTTGATTTATTCTTGTGTCCTTTATCTTTTGAGGTTTTTACAAATGAAACCTTTAAAATTTGATTATTGTAATATAACATTTCATATCATCCACCACCATTTTTATTTTTGATGGGAATTTGATAAAAAAATTATAACAAGTAGATAAAATATATTAAGTTTCTAGCTTGGGGTTATTACCCTTCCAAGTGTCAACATTTAAAGCATTAAATAAATAATGTTCGTTTTCTCACCAGTCAGACATAGTTAATCTTTTGGTGGTATACGAGTAAAGTTAGTAATGAAATAAAAATTCATATCGTTATCTCACCATGACGGTAGAACTTGTCATAATGGTGATATACGAGTAACATATATAACGAAATAATAGTAAGACCGTTATCTCACCACGAAGGTAGCACCTTTTCATAATGGTGATATACGAGTAAAGTACATAATGAAATAATTGTAAAATCGTTATCTCACCATGACGGTAGAACCTGTCATAATGGTGATATACGAGTAAATTAACATAATACTTAGAGCAATATTATAGAGAGATTCTTACTGTCTGTGATGATATGTAACTTAGAGCACTTTGTGCTGATAACGTGTTGTAAACCGGAATTATAGGGTTTGGTTTGTAGAATACCAAAGAGTATAGACCTTAGATAGAAAGAGAGATAAGGAGTATGGAGAAACGAGTAATGTTCTGCCAACCTCAATTCTGTGTGTGTAGTAATCCTTCTGATTACATGCCTATTTATAGGCTAGAAAAGTAACTTACTACTATGCGTAAATAGTGAATACTATTTACGCATAGTACATTATACTATTTGTACATTACTCATTATATTACAATGTGATACTGTACATTGCTATAGCGTGCTACAGTCCACATAACAATTATTTATAACAAAAATGACTCCATTTGGGTCACCAGTTAAATTAAGGGTTAATTGTAATTTGGTTCCTGACTTTGTCCAAAATTTGCAAGGTTGATACTGTCTTTTTAATTTCGCCAATTGGTATATTCACTTTGTCCTTTTGTTGCAATTCAATTACAAAAGTAACTGAGTGTTAGTTTTCTAACAGATTTTATATCATGTGACTAGCACATGACGTTTTAAGGGACGTTTTAATTTATTTTTGGAGGTACACATATCCGATTGATATGATTGTTTTTTTAAATTGAAACTAATATTTAAATTTATAACATATATTTTTTTAGCAATTTTTTGAATTATTTTATGTTAAATCTTAATTTTAAATATTAAAAAAAAACACGTGATATAATAATCTAAAAAATATGTTAGCCCCAAATACGTTTCATATAAAATAAATGTTATATGTAGATTATCAGTTCATAAAAATATTTTATAGGAAAAAAGGGAGAGGAAGAAAATGATGAATCAAAGGAAGAGTGTATGTGGAAGGGGTGGTGCGGGAACATGGCGGATGGTAGAAGAAAGCAAACATTAGGAAATAAGGTATATCATGGTGGAAAGTAGTAATTTTTCAGATTATTTTTCCCATGTCCTCTATTTTTTTAAAATATTTTCATTTATTTAAATTACAAACGCTGCCCTAGATATTACATTTGCCAACGTATTGGCATTTTGACTTGTCAATTGCAAAGAAAAAAAATATTCTTACTAAGCCCATCTTTGCAACAATTAATCTTAACAAAACCTGACTTCGAAAGAATCCACCCTTCGAAACGCTGGACTTCATGAATATTTTGACGAAGTATTGCGTCCCTATCTCTCTTCTGCTTCTCTATGTCAAATTCAGACTTTTCAATAATTATAAAACAACAAAAACAATACACAAGGCTCTCACCAATAGAAGGGAATCATAAGCCCTCAACAACAGAGGAAAATCACAAGCTCTCACATATAAATATGAAGAGAAAAACAACAATACAAAAACAACAACGATAAATATTTTTAAAATCTAGATTTAAAATGAATTAAAAACCTGATTTCATATTTATTAATTACAAAACAACAATTAATAAATGTGAAATCGGGTTAGAAAAATCAATATGAAATGAACAAGATGAACAAATTGAAGATGAACAAATCATTAAATTATAACTAACACGGATGGCAACTTAATGAGATTGTTTACAATATTCTACTATGCGGTTCAAACTATATACTCCTCCATTTCAAAATAAATATAAAAATGAAAACAAATTAAATTTTCTCTTGATCAAGATTATATTAAAAATTATTTTGGACATTCATTTTTTAAATAAAGGTAGTAAAATAGATGTGATGACCTCCACCCAGGAAAGGTAATATCATACTCTACCGCTCAAGAAAGATGTTTCTATATTTTTTTTAAAAATAATTTTTGAAAAATAATTATAAGTTATATTAATCATATTAATAAAAACGTAAAAATCATTATTGATAATATTATAGTGGTGTACTCAAAACAAATTTATTTTTTCCATTAAAATAATTAAATAATTTTTTTATTTTAAAAAATGAAAACATCCTTCTGAAATTGAGAAAGCATTGTTGGAAAAATGTGTAATAATGTGAAGGAAATTTTCGCGCGTTTCCTTGAGAAAATCATTTGTTGATTAAGGTGAACATAATATTTTCTACATACTAGAAATAAGTTGGTGTGTCCAATTTATTTAATGGATGATAGAAAATAGAAGCTCAAATGAAATGGGTAAGTTGGGAAGTGGGTTGGTATCCCACATTGAATGGGAAGGTAAAATGCATATGGGTTCCTTCTTTAAAATGGGTATCCCAAAAGGGATAAGGAGGGAAATAAAGAAAAGGTTAATTGGTGGGTAAAGTCTTTGTGACTTATCCCACATTGGTTTGAAACAAAAGTTTGAGCTAGTTTAAATACAATGACCCATTTGTATGGGTTAAGATTGTATGGAGTAGAGGCTCTCTCTCGCGCCCGGGTGCGCAGGGGGGGTTGAAATTTGACGATTTGTGCCTCGGTCCGATGGACTCATGTGTGCGCGACCTGCGGACACGAATGTAGCTCCGAAATGGCCTAGCTCGACCAAGTGACCTTTTTGTTAATTTTTTTTCTTCCCACCAGACTGTAATTCGAATTTTAATTCTGTGTTAAATGGCAAGGATTGTAACAGCAGAATTAAAACTCATTTACTAGCACAATTAAATCCCATTTACTGGCATTCATTTCCAGATTGAGTGAGATCATTTGGGCAGGATAAATTCAAGAGTTCACAAACTGTTTTGAACACAGAAAATTTCCATCAGTTCCTCTCTCTCGTTCGTATCCTGTTCTTTGGCCCTCTTTGCAATTTCGTGGTGACATCGACCAGGCACTATTTTAGCTCGCCGGAGGTCCCAGTGTGCAGATTCCGTCCGGTTAACCCGTTGTATCCTGGGAGGCGAACGTCCAAGAACACCTCAAGCACAACTCGGTGAGGGGGCGAATTTGTCTTAAGGAGAGTGTGGCATTCACACGACTCGGGCAATCCAAGAAGATTTCTGTTTTCCGTTTCTGATATTATTGTTTGTTTCTGTTTTGTTTTCAAGTTCTGTAAATTTTGTATAACAATCTTAAGACAAATTAAATTGGTTCTTCTTTGTGAAGACAAAACAGATTATAAAAACAGTGATCTAATTTGCTTTGGTTCTGTTTCAGAAAAATGCCTTCTGATTCGAACACCGGAAAGCAAGTTGCTGATGCTTCAGCGAACCCGCGTGTTGAACAACCTCCTATTGAGGAACAGCCTCGTGTGGAGAACAGTTCTAAAACTGTTGTTGCTCCTACAGTTCCTTCGGTTCCGCCTCACCATAGTGAGAAACCGGAAAAATTTGTTGGCCAAGACTTCAAAAGATGGCAACAAAAGATGCAATTTTACTTGACTACTTTGAACTTGAAGAGGTTTCTGAGTGAAGATCCTCCACAAGTTGGTGAGAATGCTGATGTTCAAGCAAAGAGTGCGGTTGACGCATGGAAGCATTCGGAATACCTTTGTCGGAATTATATTTTGAATGGTTTGTCTGATTCATTATATAATGTTTATAGTGAAAGGAAAACGGCAAAGGATTTATGGGAGGCTTTAGAGCGCAAATATAAAATCGATGATGCGGGTGCAAAGAAATTTGTAGTTGGCCGCTTCCTCGATTATAAAATGGTGGACTCTAAAAGTGTTAAAAGTCAAGTGGAAGAGTTGCAAATAATAATTCATGAAATCCATGCCGAGGGGATGGTGTTGAGTGAAACATTCCAAGTGGCGGCGATAATTGAAAAATTGCCACCCGCTTGGAGTGATTTTAAGAATTATTTGAAGCACAAACGAAAGGAAATGGATGTTGAGGCACTTGCTATTCGCCTTCGTATTGAAGAGGGCAATAGGGCCGCGGAAAAGAAGTTGAATCATCTTCTTGTGTCTAAGGCTCATGTGGCTAAGGCAAATGTGGTGGAGCATGGTGATAGCTCCAAGAACAAAGGAAAAGGCAAGGGTGTGAAAGCTCCTAATTTGAAGCCTAAGGGAGGAATCTCCAAAAACAAGTTTGGTGGAACTTGCTACAATTGTGGTCTTAAGGGTCACAAAGCTTCCGAGTGTAGGAGGCCAAAGAAGGAAGCTAGTTTGGTTGAAGAAGCTACCGAATTGCTAGCGGCGGTTATTTCTGAAGTGAACATGGTGGGTTCTAACCCAAAACAGTGGTGGATTGACACCGGTGCTACTAGCCATGTTTGTTCTAACAAAGACATGTTTAGTAATTTCGAAGCCCTTGGAAATGGTGAAAAATTGTTCATGGGTAATTCGGCTACTTCCGAGGTCAAGGGACAAGGGAAGGTGGTGCTCAAGATGACTTCCGGCAAAGAGTTGACTCTCAACAATGTGCTTTATGTGCCCGATATCCGGAAAAATTTGGTGTCCGATCGCTTTTGAACAAGCATGGTTTTCGTATTGTGTTTGAGTCTAATGTTGTAACTTTGTCAAAGAATGGTATGTTTGTAGGAAAAGGGTATGTTTGTGATGGGCTCTTTAAGCTCAATGTAATGGCAATTAAGGCCAAAGGCAATGAAATGAATGATGTTTCCGTTTACTTGCTTGAGTCTTCCAATTTGTGGCATGGTAGACTAGGACATGTTAATTATGATACAATCCGTAGATTAATTAACTTGGAATGCATACCGAAATGTAAAATTGACTACAAACATAAATGTGAAGTTTGTGTAGAGGCAAAACTCACAAAAACTCCGTTCCATTCTATTGAAAGAAATAATGAACCACTTGATTTGGTTCATACGGATTTATGTGACTTTAAATCAACACAATCACGTGGGGGCAATAAGTACTTTATGACTTTTGTAGATGATAACACAAAATATTGTTATGTGTATCTTCTTAAAAGTAAAGATGAGGCTATAGAGAAATTTATTCTCTATAAAAATGAAGTTGAAAATCAACTTAACCGGAAATTAAAAGTCATAAGAAGTGATCGTGGTGGTGAGTATGAATTTCCATTTGAGGAATTTTGTGCTCAACATGGAATTAAACACGAAACAACGGCACCTTATGCACCGCAATCCAATGGAGTTGCCGAAAGAAAAAATCGGACTCTAAAAGAAATGATGAACGCCATGTTAATAAGTTCGGGGTTACCGGATAACATGTGGGGAGATGCCGTGTTGTCGGAAAACTATGTGTTAAATAAATTACCCCGAAAGAAATTAAATAAGAGCCCCTATGAAATGTGGCATGGAAGAGTGCCATCTTACCAATACATGAAAGTGTGGGGGTGTCTTGCTAAGGTTTTGATTCCAACACCTAAAAAGGTGAAAATTGGACCAAAGACTATTGATTGCATATTTATTGGTTATGCTCATAATAGTAGTGCATATAGATTTCTTGTGTATGAATCGCAAAATCAAGAAATACACAAGAATACTATAATGGAATCAAGAAATGCTCATTTCTTTGAAAATGTATTTCCGTGTAAAAGAGATGAAGCAAGTTCATCTAAACGGATACATGATTCAATAGATGAGGAAGAAGAAGAAATTCATCATGATGAAAATGATGAACAAGAGGTCGAACCTCGACGTAGTAAAAGAGGAAGGATAGAAAAATCCTTTGGGACGGACTTTTTAACTTATATGTTAGAAAGTGAACCACAAAGTTACAAAGAGGCCGTGAATTCTTCGGAAGGTTCTTTATGGAAAGAGGCTATTAAAAGTGAAATAGACTCTATTTTGCAAAATCACACTTGGGAATTAGTGGATTTACCTCCGGGTAGTAAACCACTAGGATATAAGTGGATTTTCAAAAGAAAAATGAAAGCGGACGGAACTATTGACAAGTATAAGGCAAGACTTGTAATTAAAGGTTACAGGCAAAAAGAAGGCCTTGATTATTTTGATACTTATTCTCCGGTAACGAGAATAACATCAATAAGAGTAGTTCTTGCAATAGCCGCTTTAAGGAATCTTGAAGTGCACCAAATGGATGTAAAAACCGCTTTTCTAAATGGTGATTTAGAAGAGGAAATTTACATGGAACAACCCGAGGGATTTGTTTCACATGGGCAAGAAAAGAAAGTGTGCAAGTTAGTAAAGTCATTATATGGCTTAAAACAAGCACCAAAACAATGGCATCAAAAATTTGATCAAGCCATGATGGAAAGTGGATTTAAAATAAATGAATGTGATAAATGTGTTTATGTAAAAGACACAGAAAATGGCTACGTCATTCTATGTCTTTATGTAGACGACATGCTTATCATAGGGAGTTGTGATAAGATGATAAAATCCACTAAAGATATGTTAAACTCTAAGTTTGACATGAAAGATATGGGATTAGCGGACGTTATCCTTGGTGTGAAAATTTCTAGAATATCCAATGGACTTGTTTTAAGTCAAGCACACTATGTGGATAAAATTCTTGAGAAATTTAGCAAGGATGACTTAACTACTAGAACCCCGATTGACATAAGTCAACATCTAGCAAAGAATAGGGGTGAAGCTGTATCTCAAGTTGAGTACTCGAGAATCATTGGAAGTCTAATGTATTTGATGAGTTGTACACGACCGGATATTGCTTACACGGTAAGTAAATTAAGTCGATATACAAGTAATCCTGGGACGGAACATTGGAAGGGTATAGAAAAAGTACTTAGGTACTTAAGATATACTCGAGATTATGGATTACACTATACGAGACATCCAGCGGTAATAGAAGGATATAGCGATGCTAATTGGATATCCGACATCAAAGACTCAAGGTCTACAAGTGGATATGTATTTACATTAGCAGGTGCGGCTATATCATAGAAATCTTCAAAACAAACGGTTATAGCTAGATCCACAATGGAATCTGAGTTTATAGCGTTAGATAAATGTGGTGAAGAAGCCGAGTGGCTACGCCAATTTATAGAAGATATTCCAAGATGGGAGAAACCAGTGCCCGCAATTTGTATACATTGCGATAGTCAATCAGCGATTGGAAGGGCCCAAAATTTCATGTATAATGGTAAGTCTAGACACATACGTCGAAGACATAACACCATTAGACAACTACTCTCAACTGGTACTATTTCTATTGACTATGTGAAGTCAAAAGAAAATATTGCGGATCCGCTAACCAAAGGGTTAAATAGAGAGTTAGTTGAAACCTCGAGGAGGGGAATGGGACTGAAGCCTCTTGAAAAGTTGATCACAGCGGAAAACCCAATCTAGATGACTGGAGATCCCAAGAACTAGATTCAATGGGACCACCTAACTGTTAAAAGACTTGAGCGTCACTGTGGGGGAAAACCCCAAGCCCATTCCTATTAGTGACATCCCGAAGGGACAAGGATAAGAAAAATGCTTTTAATGACTCTTACGCGTCGAGAAAGTCGAGCGGGGTAATACGGGTTACCTTTAAGAAGTCACCTATGTGAGAGAGAAGTGGGGCCGCTTCGAGGAGAATTGTGTGAGGCTCAATTCTTAGATCCTCTCACAGAACCAGGCGTATGTTCAGGGCCATGAATGAACATAGCTATGAGAGCTGAAATGTGTTAGGACATTACTTGTGTCTAGTATATGATCGACTACACAAAAAGCATATCGATTCAAGGACATCGCGTCTATCGACTTGCGAGTAGAGTAAATATGCTAGTTCGAGCGAAGGTTCAATGGGCAAATCCCCACACCTTCGTATGCAAGTTTTTGTCTGCCGGACTTTGTCACCATATTCCTCATAATTTCCTTCATGTGGGGGATTGTTGGAAAAATGTGTAATAATGTGAAGGAAATTTGCGCGCGTTTCCTTGAGAAAATCATTTGTTGATTAAGGTGAACATAATATTTTCTACATACTAGAAATAAGTTGGTGTGTCCAATTTATTTAATGGATGATAGAAAATAGAAGCTCAAATGAAATGGGTAAGTTGGGAAGTGGGTTGGTATCCCACATTGAATGGGAATGTAAAATGCATATGGGTTCCTTCTTTAAAATGGGTATCCCAAAAGGGATAAGGAGGGAAATAAAGAAAAGGTTAATTGGTGGGTAAAGTCTTTGTGACTTATCCCACATTGGTTTGAAACAAAAGTTTGAGCTAGTTTAAATACAATGACCCATTTGTATGGGTTAAGATTGTATGGAGTAGAGGCTCTCTCTCGCGCCCGGGTGTGCAGGGGGGGTGCAAATTTGAGTTGAAATTTGACGATTTGTGCCTCGGTCCGATGGACTCATGTGTGCGCGACCTGCGGACACGAATGTAGCTCCGAAATGGCCTAGCTCGACCAAGTGACCTTTTTGTTAATTTTTTTTCTTCCCACCAGACTGTAATTCAAATTTTAATTCTGTGTTAAATGGAAAGGATTGTAACAGCAGAATTAAAACTCATTTACTAGCACAATTAAATCCCATTTACTGGCATTCATTTCCGGATTGAGTGAGATCATTTGGGCAGGATAAATTCAAGAGTTCACAAACTGTTTTGAACACAGAAAATTTCCATCAGTTCCTCTCTCTCGTTCGTATCCTGTTCTTTGGCCCTCTTTGCAATTTCGTGGTGACATCGACCAGGCACTATTTTAGCTCGCCGGAGGTTCCAGTGTGCAGATTCCGTCCGGTTAACCCGTTGTATCCTGGGAGGCGAACGTCCAAGAACACCTCAAGCACAACTCGGTGAGGGGGCGAATTTGTCTTAAGGAGAGTGTGGCATTCACACGATTCGGGCAATCCAAGAAGATTTCTGTTTTCCGTTTCTGATATTATTGTTTGTTTCTGTTTTGTTTTCAAGTTCTGTAAATTTTGTATAACAAGCATTATGTCAGGAGATTACACGCCATGACATTTTACTAAACATTCTTTTTCCATTTTAAAAAATACTTTTTCCAAAATACTGTAGAAAACAAAGCTCAAATCTATACTATATATTAAAAGTCAAGGTAGAGTCTTTAAGTGGTTCTAATGGACAAGTTTGGATAATTCTTGCTTTTGGTGGTGCCAGATCATCCATAGCATTTTAATTAGGTGACATTTCATTTTTCTCTTATTAGCTAATAGTATAAATTAATTGTAATAGTTACTATATTAGTTAACTATTACTATTAATAGTATTAGTTTATTACAATAGTTAACTATATAAGATGACTATTACTATTAATAGTATAAGTTAAGTATAATAGTTACTATAAAATGTAACTATTACTATTAATAGTATTAGTTAATATTAGTTAACTATAATAGTTAACTATATAAGATAACTATTACTATTAATAGTATTAGTTAAATGTAAAAGGTATTATATAAAATAACTATTACTATTTATATTATTAGTTAATTGTAATAGTTAATTATATAACATAATTATTACTATTAGTAATATTAGTTAAGTGTAATAGTTACTATATAAAGTAACTATTATTAACAACAATATTAACTAATTAGAATAGTTACAATATATTGTAACTATTACTATTCTTTTGAAAAAATTACTATTATTAGCATTAGTTACTATGTTTTGTAACTATTACTTTTAACTTACTATTTATGATAAAAGTTATTCCCCCCTTCTCAGGGTAAGAGTCATACTTTCTATTTTGGTACATCCTAGAGTAAGAGTTTCTTTCCTAAAATGGCAATGAATCTTTACTATTCACCCCGTTCATTTTCTCTCATACTTTACTTTTATACTCACAACACCAATCAATTTACTATTCCCTCCCACTCATTCTCTACCTTACTTTACTTTTACACTCACAACAATTAAATCACTTCCACCATTTTTTATTCTCCATGCATTTGAGAGGTAGGACTCTTACTCTGGGACGGGGTGAGCACACTTAGGTAACCATTATCTTTTAATTTATTATTTAAGCTCATAATTACTATAATTTAACTATAATTAAAACATTATGTTCTCAATCGATCAAGAGTAAAAATTGACATCATTATGGGACAAATGAAGTAATTTTTTAAAAAATTTATAAAGTTATTCTTAACCAATACTATTAACCAATCTTAATATCTATTTTATACTATAGTAACTAAAACTATTTCCACTATTATTAAAAAATCACAAGTAGATTTATATATATCTTTAAATTTATTTATATTTATTTAAAATATTTAATAATTATATAATGTAATTATAAATATCTGCGCACAAAAGAAAACACCCGTGCGAAGCACGGGTTAATCCCTAGTAATATTGATATGTCCACCAAAAGCAATGATGGAATTAAAAGATTGTTACAAATTTTGCTTGCAAACACGGTTAATATTCATTGATTAGATATTTAATTAATGAACGGTAAGCTTTTTTTTTTTTAGTAAAATGAGATGGAAGGAGATCGAGAGGGAGATGGATGGACGGAGGGGGAGATGCGTTCAATGAGTAGAATGTAAAAAAAAAAAAAAAAAGCGCGGTGACATTTTATAAATATGTGAAAATTCTTTAAAAAACACGCGGTAACATTTTTGTAAATAATCAGAACTTCTCAAATGGTTTTGGATATCAATATAAAGCCTTCTGGATATGCTTTTCAAGCACATTTGAAGGTCACGGCCAAGAAAGTTTGTAGATATCAGCCTCAAAATGTTCTGGACTTCAATAATAAAGCATTTTGGATATGATTTCAAGCACATTTGAACAAGGTTATAGCTAACAAACCTTCTGAATATCAAACTCAAAACATTTTGGATATCAATAATAAAACATTCTGGAAATATGTAAAGCATATTATTTAAATTTATTTGGTTCACATTCGATTGGGTAGTTGTAGAGTAGCAATACGATAGTGGTACATGAAGAGAGTGGTAATAGGAGTAAGTTAAAATGATGCCATTTTACAAATGTCAAAATGAGTTCCCTATATTCAATGGCGAATCTAGGAATCTAGGTCAGGGTATGCACTTTCTTTGGGGGTTCGAGGGCGGAGCCCCCGAATATTTTTTTTTGGGGTCCGGGCCGGTTCAAAACTTAAATGCAAAAACTATAAAAAAAAAATCCAAGACAAAATAATATGCATCATTTTTATAAATAAAAATAACGACGCACTGACATTTCCTGAAAGTGATTTAAGAGCCGGGCTCAATTAGACACTTTGTGCAACATGAGTCACTTTTACTAACGCCGTCCAAATTTCAACGTTAAATGACCACATGCTTTATCACATGCCATTTTGTGAGGGTCAAAAATGGAATTTACAAATTAAGAGAAATTATCCCTAACTCACACCTTCCCTGTTTCCCATCACACACATAGAAAAAAAGCAACCCAGAAAGAACCCCAAATCTGCCCCTCAACCATTCATTGTCGCAACCCTCCTCCCCGTTCCCGACTCCGGTCCCATCTAATCTCGCATCCCGTCGACTTCCATCGTCACTCAACTCCCGGCGTGCTAATTTTTTTTTTGAAAGTCCAGATTTTGCTTTGATTTAGGAAACTCAGATGAGGGTTTGAATTTGGTGGCGATAATTTCCCCTCTTCCTCACACGCTCCTTCATCTGCGGTCGATACCCTCCCTTTCTGGCACCTCGTCGCCGCGGCCGAGATGCAGCGGCGGTGTCGATTATTTTTTTTGTTTTTTATTTATAGGTAATCGGAATTTTTTTTTGCGGAATCCAGGGTATGCACTTGCGTACCCTGGCGATACACTACATTCGCCACTGCCTATATTAACTGTATGGCGTGTAGGATATATGATTAATTATTATAGTAACTAGTGTTACTCCCGTGCGATGCACGGCTCTCACTTACTCAATTTGTATAAATTTAGATGAACTAATAAGAATCGTACATTATAATTGTGAAAAAAAATTGAAAAAATATTGTCAGTGCAACATCAGTTTGGCCAGGAAAGGTATCGTTACATACCAATATCTTAAAGTTAGTTGCATCTCTAAAGCGAGATAGAGCAAAATATAGTTGACCATGACAAAACAACATTTTCTTCAATAAAATATCAACACTAAAGTCATCATATATTCGTTAATTGCAATAACAACATCTAAAGTTGAAAATTCCCCTTTTCCACAAAAAAGGAAACATCTTGGCGACTTCTTAAACAGTCAGAATATTCTCTCAAAAATTAAAAATATTATAAAACAATAAAAACTGCCTTCAAAAACCCTAATACAAAAATTGCCTAAAAAAAACGAAAAAGTTAAAAAAAAAATGATAAAAAGTTCGGAAGACTGTTTGAGGGCCCTAAACAATGTTTTTTGGGCCTTTTATACCCTACATCAAATCAAGGAGCTACGCCCTATGACTTTTGTTCGTCTCGCTCCGACGTTCGATTTGACATATGGTGCGTTCCGTGGGAGTCAAAAGTTACGACCTTTTCCGCACACGCGCTCAAATGCCTTCAAAAGCATCAACGCCTTCCGTCCGCATCAATTACTAATTTTCACTATATATTGATCATAATTCATGTTTTTTCACTAAATAAAAACATATTAAAAAGTATCATATAAAAATCAATATACATGCAAAGTTGACTTCTTGTCCCAAATTAAGGATGATGACATATTTGACTTTATTTACCAAACTTTCCTATTTTGGAGAAGCATATGGGCTTCATTCTAAAAATGGAAAGACTATCTTGTTTTTATATTAGTATAGATAGATGTGGATTCCTACCAAGCTTGTGCTATAAGCTATAAGTTGGAAAACAATTTTACCCTTCATTGTTATAAAATTTACCACTTTCTTGTTATTATATTACTATAGATTACTCTAAATATAGATGTGTGATTTTTTCAATATATATTGTTCAAACTTCAATTTTTCACATAATTAAAAAAGTAAAAAATATCACACACAATAAATTTACATGAAAATTTGACTACTTCTACCAAATTAACGTTAATGACTTTTGTTCGTCTAGCTCCGACGTTCGATTTGATATGCGGTGCGTTCCATGGTTGATACGGAGTCAAAAGTTACGACTGTTTCCGCGCACACGCTCAAATGACTTCAAAGGCATCAACGCCTTCCGTCCGCATCAATTACTAATTTTTCACTATATATTGATCATAATTCATGATTTTTCACTAAATAAAAACATATTAAAAAGCATCATATAAAAATCAATATACATGCAAAGTTGACTTCTTGTCCCAAATTAAGGATGATGACATATTTGACTTTATTTACCAAACTTTCCTATTTTGGAGGAGCATATGGGCCTCATTCTAAAAATGGAAAGACGATGTTTTTATATTAGTATAGATGTGGATTCCTACCAAGCTTGTACAATAACCTAAAACTTGGAAGACAATTTTATCCTTCATTGTTATAAAATTTACCACTTTCTTGTTATTATATTACTATAGATTACTATAAATATAGATGTGTGATTTTTTCAATATACATTGTTCAAACTTCAATTTTTCACATAATTAAAAAAGTAAAAATTATCACACGCAAAATAAATTTACATGAAAATTTGACCACTTCTACCAAATTAACGTTAATGACTTTTGTTCGTCTCGCTCCGACCTTCGATTTGATATGCGGTGCGTTCCGTGGTTGATACGGAGTCAAAAGTTACGACCGTTTCCGCGCACGCGCTCAAATGACTTCAAAAGCATCAACGCCTTGCGTCCGCATCAATTACTAATTTTTCACTATATATTGATCATAATTCATGTTTTTTCAGTAAATAAAAACATATTAAAAATTATCATATAAAAATCAATATACATGCAAAGTTGACTTCTTGTCCCAAATAAATAAAGGATGATGACATATTTGACTTTATTTACCAAACTTTCTTATTTTGGACGAGTATATGGGTCTCATTCTAAAAATGAAAAAACTATCTTGTTTTTATATTAGTATAGATATAGATGTAATAAATTATTCGATGATTTATATTTTTATATTTGTTCAATTTGTTTATGATTTATGAAGCAGGTAGTTGACAATGTACCGCTGCTTAGATAGTTTGATGTACTCGCCTTATCTGCTCCTCCATCCACTACCCCTCATTTTCCTAATTTATAAATTTATAAGGTTTTTAGTTTTTTTTTATGTTTTTCTGAAAGAATAATTGAAGGTTATCCAAATGAAAATCAAAAACTTGTTATTGATAGACCATCATATATACTATCAATAACAAGTTTTAGATTTTCATTTGGATAGTTAGATTAACATTCAATTATTGCTCAAAAATCTTTCAGACAAACAACAAAAAAACTAAAAACCTTAAACTGGGGCGGAGGGAGTACCAATCTATACACACGTAGCCTAGGGCTGCTGGATTGCACCTAATTATTTTACTTTAAATTATTTATAATTAAAATGATGATATATTCTCATCCCTCTCTAGCCCCACCCCCGCTCAACAAAACTTTTTTTTCCTTCTTTTCCAACAGTTGTTTTTTTTCTTCCTGTAAGTTTTTTTATTTTTTTATTTATTTTTCCATTTAACAGCTCAATGTTTTATAGACTGTGCTCCACTAATTTATAGAACGTCCTAGCTCAATGTGCATCTTTTATTTTTTAGGGAGCATAATTGATAAAAAAAAAAAAAAAAAACGTCCTAGCTGAATGTACATCTTTTATATAAATGGACGTTCATTACACTTATTTTAGCGGAATAAAGAGTTCAATGTGTAAATCAGTTCAAATGACTACTGAATTGGTTAGAATAAGCCAAAAAAAAAAGGTTTAAACCTCACCTAACCTAACTGGTGGCTGTATTAATAGTCTTAGAGCATAATGTAAGATGATTACAAGATTGTTCAAAATTACTTTAAAAAGTGCAGATTTAATTCAACATAAGCATGCTAAGAACTTAAGATATGGAGGATAGAAAAATCTAACTAAAATAGAAAAAGTTAGAGCTACATTTGGATAAAAGTTATTCTATTTTTTTTTTTCATTTTTTCTATTTTTGGTTGTACATTTTCTACACAGTTATCTCGTACTTATACAATTGTTAAATGAATAAAAAATATTTTTAAATAATTTAACAAACTAATTATGACAAAATATGTAGATAACGTATTTATTTAGATAGTAAGAGTACTTGTTTTTCAAGAATGTGTTAAAAGAGCAATGCTAAGGGCACAAAATCTTGCTCACAAAATGAGGTGCCGATATTTTATTGGTTGCATCGATAATGGACCCGCTACACCTTAGTTAAAAATACGAATAAAATCATTACACTTTGAATTTTGTGATTTTTTTTGTGCCCATAGTATTATTCGTGTTAAAATACTCAATAATTGTAGCGAAATTGATGAACAAACAAGCAATCAAATTGGTGAGAGTGGAAAAATCCAAAATAAAAATAAAAGGCACATGGATGGATGGATAATTGGATAGCCTTTAAAGGAAGCAGGTCAGACTGCTGGCCCATTTAATCTATTATTAGAAGGGCTTAAATATGTTTATCCCCTCAAATATACACCGAATCCCACTTTGCACCCCGACGTGAAATTTGTGTTTAAGTGGTACCCAATGTTAAAGTTACTTTGCCCCTTGGATCCTAACAAATGTTAGAAATTAACGAAATTAATCATGTGCATGTCACATGATAGGTATTTCCGTTATTTTTACTCTCAACCTTCCTTCAAATTAATTTTCCACTCCTTTCATATACGATAAATTTTTAAAAATATTTTTGCTCTATTTATTACATAAAAAATTATAATTTAAGACAACAATATTTTTAGCATTAAAATCAATAACTTTTGCAATTGTGACCATTTTTAATTTCAGAAAAAATACGCTTTATTATAATTTGGACCCTTTACAATCAAATCCTTACTGTGATGAAGACTACTTTTTTATTTTGAAACACACCACTTAATTTGCATATTTTTATTTTTTTTATTTTTTTGAAATTATTAGGGTGTGGTAGTGAAGAAAGTAGGACAGGTTATCAGGCTTATTAAGGTTTTTCCAGTTTTTTCTTAAGTAACTTTTGTTCTTTGGACATTTTTATATGGATTTTGAACCGCTCCACCGAGCGGTTAGCTCCACCCAATGGCTCCGATTAGAGCCACCTCATTGGATTTTGTGTTCGACGGATGAGATGTGTCCGAGCTCGGTAGGACCCACAAAAAATTTAAATCATCTTAGCCGCGCAGATGATGAGCTCGCCTATGTGGCCTTGATCGAAGCCATTGGGTGGAGGGGTGGAGCTAAAATGGATGGAGCGGTTCCGGGTTTAAATTATTGTACAGTCGTACGGCGGCTGGTATTTTTGTTTGTGCTTTCTTATTCTTCGTTTTTTTTAAATAATGCAATAAAATAATTAACCAAATTTTGAAGAAAGCTTACAGTTCTCAGTTGTTCTAGCCCAAACGTCTAAAGACAGAGTGTCTATCCTTTTGCTGCAGTTCTCAGTTGTTCATGGGCTCATGAGACATTGTTACAGTTAAAATAAAGGACAACAATATTTAAGATGCATGTACAAGAGCAAATTGCACCAAGAATCTTTCTAAATTTAAAAATTTCGCATTTTATTTGGATGGATCAAAATTAAAATAGTGACATTTATTTTTGGGCGTAGGGAGTAAGTCACGAATGAATAGATGAGCTGCAGTTTGCAGTTGAGCTTTTAAGTGGATGAAGTTATCCAGAGCAGTTCACAAAGGGAAAGGGTCATTTTCACAAGACATGGCCATCCGGTTATAACGGCCGGTTAATGGTTAAAACCGGCGGTTAGAAATTCCGTTAAAATCTAACCTTAACCTAACCGGTAATCGTTAAGTTCCGGTTACGGTTTGCCGGTTAACCGGTTTATCTGGTTTTGTTTACTTTTTTTTGTAACACTTATTTAAAGGTTTTTTTAGCAGATTTTTTGACAGTTTTTTGAAGTGTTTTTTTATAAAATAAATGTGGCACTCACTACACTCAACAAGTATAATTTTTCTAAAAATAAAATGAAAAATACTGATTTTGTTAGAAAACTAAATGGAAATCGTTAGAAAACTGACTGAAATTCTGAAAAGTAACTGGAAAATGTTAGGAAACTAACAGGAAATAGCCGCTATGCGGTTTAACCGGCGGCTTTAGCCAGCGGTTGAGTTTCCCGGTTTTAGCCGGCGGTTGACGGTTTTCAAAATGGTCTAACCTTAACCTAACCTTTAACCGACGGTTCATGGTTGGACCGGTTAACGGTTAACCGGTTTGAAGGTTTTGAACGGTTAAAAACTGACAGCTAAACCGGTTCGGGTTACAAAGTGGACACATCTACTTTTCCCAACATACTCAACCAAACAGAAAAACTACTAAGTTAAAACCAAAAACAGATCAATGGCATTGCTAATAACCCAGCTTTCTAATTCTATCAATGGACAGAAATTTCAATATGTACTGAATTTCATTTCAAAAATTTTGATGAAAACAACAAATTTCTAACAAATTCTTTATGATCATATACCAGTTTCTAACGGAATAGACGATCAACTAGTCAGCACCAACACCATCCGTCTACATCGACTTGTACATCGTTACAGCGATCACATCGATCATAGGCCAAACCTACAAGTGCACTATCCCTAAAATGTTCAGTAACAAAAGAGTTTACAGTATGTGTGCACAAAATGTCTTCTGCAGATTCCCCTCTCAGCATTTCTTCAATTCACAGCAACTTTCTGACTTGGTTCTGCCCCTCTTTTTACTGCAAATGAACCTGTAAAAATGTTAAGTGATGTCAAGAAACTCTAACATACTCCCTCCGTCCCTAAATGAATGTCCAAAAAACTTTCATTTTGTAAAACATACAACTTCAAATGTAATAACTCAAAAACTCGAAGCTAGTACAATCAAAACAAAAGAATTGTCATACAATTAAAGGAACATGAAACGAAATCATACTGAGAATTGAATGCTTAGGAATGAAGTTGACGTGAGTATAACCAGGCCATTGTATTCTCTCATTACCTCAGGTGTTAAGCCACAGTAATAAACCTCAGCCCAAGTCTTCTTTTGCTCTTCTACCCCTACAAACCTCATGGCCTCCATTTCGTCCCGCGTGTAAACCATTTTCAATCTATCAGACTTGTTTCCGCAAATATGTTTATTCGAATCAACCCTTGAACGCTTGATATAGTGAACCGTTTTTTACCCTTTTACTCTCTTTTCAAAGAGATTTTGATCTTAAAACTTGTGGGTGAAACATTTTTCTTTCCAATTTGTCCTTTAACACTTTCTCCACACATAGTAAACCTTATCAGTTTTCATTTTTTTTCGCTTGTTCTTTTACATTTGAAGAACTCTTGTCGCCTCCTTATTCTTCATTGGGTAATTCTTGTGACCCATGTTTTGACCAGCAAGATTTCGGGTCAAAATGTTTCTATTCGCATATGCTCTTTACCATTTTCTTGAGCCAAAATGTACTTCACTCTTCCTCTCCTTTGTTTGTTCACCAAGAAAATAAGATCTCCTTTGATAAACATTCTTATACACATTTTGATTCTCAAACAAACGAGTCATGCCCTTTTCATTCCCACAAGTTCTTGACCCATTTCTCGAACCTTTCCGCACTTTCCGCCACAAATTCATATTTTTTTCCATATATTTCTTGCTTCTTCATCTGATTCCAAGAACTCTTTACGAGATAACAAGCAAAACGCACTAATTCGTCTTCAAGTAGACCTCCATTTCCAGTCTCAATCACACAGATCATCAATAACATCAATTTTCCACCCACATTGTCGAACATCCTTACCGAAAATGTTTTTGGACCCTCCGAATTCTTGATTTTGGTTAATACCTTCTTCAAATTTTGCCACTGAATCTGCATTTCCATCGACAGGCTGAAGAACAGAGCGTTCTCGAGGAACATTAATGTTCTTAGATTTACCAAATTCTTGATTTGGGTTAATATACATTTCAAATATCGCCAATGATTCTGCATTTCCATCAACAGGCTGAAGAACAGAGCGTTCTTGAGCCATCATATGTATATAAATCAAATATACTATTGTCAGTATGTAACCGGGAACTTGAAACTTGTCTAGCTTTCTTTTTTTTTCTCGCACTATCAATCCTATGGTACAAATCTGAGAGTGAAAGCAACTAGTTTGAAACAAGAAAATGTAACTATGCCATTGTGATATGGTACATGTATCATGAATATACAAGCTATTATTTCTTGAAGGTGAACTTAACGTTGACCTTGGTCAACCCGAAGAACTGTGCACACGGTATTTTAATTACACTACACATAAAAGAAAAGAACGGTACACAGAGTATTTTAATTACAATATACTCCCTCCGTCCCACTCGAATTAGGACAAATTTTTATTTTGGGTGTCCCATTCGAATTAAGACAACCCAAAAATAGAAATGTTTTATTTAAAAGGACCCACATTCACACTCACAACAACTTTCCACTCATTATTCTCTACCTCACTTTTTCTCTCTTACTTTACTTTTCATACTCACAACACCTACTCCACTAACACCTTTTCCTTAATCCTCGTGCCCAACCCAAAAATCCTAATTCGGGTGGGACGGAGGGAGTATTTGAGAAGTAATTTGCGGGGCGTTAATACAATCTATGAACAATAATATTTTAGAACGTCTATTATTTACGATAACGTTCTAGACCTGTACTCCCTCCGTCCCACCACAAGTGAGACCAACTTGTGGGGCATAATAATTAAGAAAAAGGTAGTATATGTGTGGTATAAAATGAAGAGAGAGAATGAGTGGGGTAAATAGTAGTATTGGTTGAATAAATTGTGTGGTGGAAAATGAAGAGAGAGAATGAGTGGGGTTAAATAGTGGGGTTGGTTAAATATAAATATATTAAAATATTTTCATTTTGGGCAGTCTCACTTGTGGTGGGACGGACCGAAAAGGAAATTAGTCTCACTTGTGGTGGGACGGAGGGAGTATTATTTACAATAGTGTTCAACAGACTTGTTACAATCACTACAACACCAATGGCAATAAAGCCACGTCTAATCATAACTAGTAGGAGCTCCATCCTCTTCTCCTGTTGTTGGAACTTCTGAATCTCCACAAACTGCACATAAACTTGACACAAGGTCCGCAAGTCCTCGTCTAATTTTATCAATCTCCTTGCATAGCGATGTTTCCTGATAAAATCATATTTTTTTTTATTGTCGAGCACCTCTCGAGTAAGTATTTGCCTCTATGCAAGATTTCATCAAACTTTGGCTTAAGTTCTGGTGGTGTGCATGTTGGAGCCAAGATCATTGGCTCAATTTGTTGAATTATCCCACAAATCTTCTTCTCCATAGAATTAAACTGGCAAATAACTTTCACCTGCGTTATCGCTTCAGAAAAAAAGCTTCCTAAACAATCATTTTGGGCAGTCTCTTTCTTTTCCCACATCTCTTTCTTTTCCTTTTGCTTGATACGCTTGATAGGTCAAGATGGCTGAAGAACTTGTTGGCATTTTTGGCAGTCTCTTTCTTTTCCCACATCCCTTTCTTTTCCTTTTGCTTGATACGCTTGATAGGTCAAGATGGCTGAAGAACTTGTTGGCATTTTTGGCAGTCTCTTTCTTTTCCCACATCTCTTTCTTTTCCTTTTGCTTGATACGCTTGATAGGTCAAGATGGCTGAAGAACTTGTTGGCATTTTGGGCAGTCTCTTTCTTTTCCCACATCTCTTTCTTTTCCTTTTGCTTGATACGCTTGATAGGTCAAGATGGCTGAAGAACTTGTTTTGGGGGGGGGGGGGGGCTTGTTTAGGAAGCTTTTTTTCTGAAGCGATAACGCAGGTGAAAGTTATTTGCCAGTTTAATTCTATGGAGAAGAAGATTTGTGGGATAATTCAACAAATTGAGCCAATGATCTTGGCTCCAACATGCACACCACCAGAACTTAAGCCAAAGTTTGATGAAATCTTGCATAGAGGCAAATACTTACTCGAGAGGTGCTCGACAATAAAAAAAAATGATTTTATTAGGAAACATCGGTATGCAAGGAGATTGATAAAATTAGACGAGGACTTGCGGACCTTGTGTCAAGTTTATGTGCAGTTGTTGGAGATTCAGAAGTTCCAACAACAGGAGAAGAAGATGGAGCTCCTAGTTGTTATGATTAGACGTGGCTTTATTGCCATTGGTGTTGTAGTGATTGTAACAAGTCTACTGAACACTATTGTAAATAATACTTCCTCCGTCCCATCACAAGTGAGACTAATTTTCTTTTCGGTCCGTCCCACCACAAGTGAGACTACCCAAAATGGAAATATTTTAATATATTTATATTTAACCAACCCCACTATTTAACCCCACTCATTCTCTCTCTTCATTTTCCACCACACAATTTATTCAACCAACACTACTATTTACCCTACTCATTCTCTCTCTTCATTTTCCACCACACAATTTATTCAACCAACACTGCTATTTACCCCACTCATTCTCTCTCTTCATTTTCTACCACACATTTACTAATTTTTCTTAATTATTGTGCTCACAACTCTAGTAGCATTTGTACTGGGACGGAGAGACTATATAGGAAATTACATGTAGATAATTCAATATGCTACATGTCTCGCATTAATTTCAAAATATTTTTGTTTTAATTTCTTGCATGCCTCAATATTCTTGCTTTACTAGCGGGTAACCCGTGCTCTGCACGGGAAACCAATACTATATCTTAAAAATAATATTTTAACTATAGTTAACTAATATAGTAATTATCATTTTAACTAAAAATATTAATAATAATAATTAATCTATATAATTACTATTATTATAATTAAATAATATTATTGATAGTAATAGCAATGATTAATTTATATAATAATTATTATAATTATTATAATAAACTAATACTATTAATAGTAATAGTTAATAGATATAGTAACTATTATGATTAATTAATAATTTAACTTATATAATAACTATTATAATTAACTAATACTAATAATAGTAATAGTTAATGTATATAGCCTATTTATAGTTAACTAATACTATTAATAGTAAAAACTAACTAATAAAGTAACTATTATAGTTAACTAATACTATTAATAGTAACAATTAACTTATATAGTAACTATTATAGTTAACTAATACTATTAATAGTAATAGTTAACTAATATATTAACTATTATAGTTAACTAATACTATTAATAGTAATACTTAACTTATACTATTAATAGTAATATATGAACATACATATTAACTATAATAGTTAAGTAATACTATTAATAGTAATAGTTAACTTGTATAGTAACTATTATAGTTAACTAATACTATTAATAGTAATAGTTAACTTACTATTAATAGTAATAGTTAACTTGTATAGCAACTATTATAGTTAAGTAATACTATTAATAGTAATAGTTAACTTGTATAGTAACTATTATAGTTAACTAATACTATTAATAGTAATAGTTAACTTGTATATTAACTATTATAGTTAACTATTACTATTAATAGTAATAGTTAACTCATATCATAACTATTATTATGAGCTAATAATATTAGCTAATAATGAGAATATCAAAAGTCACACACTTTTAGGATAGTGATGATGTGGCATCACGAAATGCAAGATTCTTCCATGATTTGTCCACGTGGCATCACCACATCTCTCTTCATCAACTTTAATATATATTTATATAGATTTCCAGCATGCATACATGTCTCACATTAATTTAAAATATTTTTGCTTAAATTTCTAGCATGCCTCAATATTTTTGCTTTATTTCCAGCATGCCTACATTTCTCACTAAACTTTATTCTTTTTAAATGTCATCATTAATGTTTTTATGTTTTTTAAATGTTCTCACTCCATCCACAAATTCATTAAAACTGAAACTGATGTTAATTAAGCGAGCTCACAACTAACTTTGCTTAACAGCCGTTATACTTCATTACTAATCGTTAACATCCGTTATATTTCATTACTAAATATACGAAATTACATGTAGATAATTCAATATGCTACATGTCTCGGATTAATTTCAAAATATTTTTGTTTAAATTTCTTGCATGCCTCAATATTCTTGCTTTATTTCCAGCATGCATAATGTCTCACATTAATTTTAAATTATTTTTGTTTAAATTTCTAGCATGCCTCAATATTTTTGCTTTATTTCCAGCATGCCTACATTTCTCACTAAACTTTATTCTTTTTAAATGTCATCATTAATGTTTTTGAGTTTTTAAATGTTCTCACTCCATCCATAAATTCAAGTAGGGAAGAATAATAAGCCAAATGGATTTGTCCCTCTTCGGAGAGATGTCAAGCTTAGGCCTCTCGTAGAATGATATTGATGAAAGTGTTTGGCCGAACCCAAATGGATTGATGAGATCATGACATTTGAATTAATCAATATATTCAGAAATGAGAAAGCATTGAACAAAGACAAGTTGACTATAGACCATGACTTGTGTTCAATAGACATCGTGGACAAAGGGATTGTGACTTGTATTATAGAGGATAAATTTTGGGCTACAAAGTTATACTATTTGTGTAGTCATAAAAGGTTTGCTAGAATCTATTTATGACTTACGGGTTATGACTGGTCAAACCCGTTGGCAACTTAGTATAATCCTATTGGGTCACACACGCAGAACGGATAATTAAAAGGCTGAAAATAAAAGGAGTACGGGCATCACGACCGTACGGCGGCCAAGCCGGCGTACGCCTGGCCAAGCGCCGTACGGCTCCTATGCCGTACTGGTTCAGTTTTAGGAAATTTCTTGTGTGACAAGAAGTCCTAAACCCTAAAGGAATCAGATCTATGCCAGTATAAATATGTGTGTCCGGGTTTGAGAGGCCAGGTTGATGATTCAAGAAATCACAAAGCTCTCTTGGAGAGAGAATAACACACATATTGAGAGGTATTAATTATTCCAAAGAGAAGAATTAGTTCTTCAAGCCTAAGGATCTAGCAATCAAGTCCAAGAAAGTGTTCTTGGATCCGTTCAAGTGTGGATCACCAATAGAGGATACTTTGCTTAGTATCTTAGTCCGTGATTGAAGATTTTGAACTACAAGGGTTAGTCCTAATTTATCTTATGATTTATAAATTATTGTTCTTAATGGATTTAGGCTAGGGTTTCTTCATGTTTAATTCCGCTATGCATGGAGGTTGTGAAACCCAACAATCTCTATTTTTGGTAACTTTGATATTTACAATATATGATAGGAATATATAATATTCCTTAATAAGTAAGAGTTTTGGTTCTTTTTCGCTTCCCATTTAATATTATTTTGAATCTATAGTTGATCTGTGATTATGTTTTAAAAATATACTTTACATGTTTGTACATTAGTTGTATCAAGATAAATTGTGTTAATACTATAGTCGAATCTACATACATTGATGGGTTCACGACTCACTCATGAAACCCTTTAGTTTTGAAGTTATGTGAGTTTACCGTCTTTAAATTTAGGAAAACGATATTTTTAACATTAAAATCAATAACTTTTGCAATTTTGACAATTTTTAATTTCAGAAAAAATACACATTATTATAATTTTGACCCCTTACAATCAAATCCTAACTTTGATGAAGACTACTTTCTTATTTTGAAACACGCCACTTATTTTGCATGAATTTTTTCTGAAATAATTAGGGTGTATTAGTGAAGAAAGTAGGACAGGTAATCAGGCTTATCAGTTCCTTTTAAGTACTTTTAAAAAAAACATTTTTATACTATACGTGTGTACTTTAAATTATTGTACAGTCGTATGACGGGTGGTATTTTAATTTGTTTTTGTTTTCTTATTCTCCGTTTTTTTTTTTGAATAATGCAACAAAATAATTAACCAAATTTTGAAGAAAGCTTATAGTTCTCAGTTGTTCTAGCCCAAACAACTAAAGACAAAGAGTGTATATCCTTTTGCTGCAGTTCTCAGTTGTTCATGGGCTCATGAGACATTGTTACAGTGAAAATAAAGGACAACAATAATTTAAGATGCATGTACAATAGCAAACTGCACCAAGAATCTTCCCAAATTTAAAAAGAAAAAAACTTGTGTGCACACATGCATGATCCGTCTCATCCATGAGACGGGTCGGTTTTTGACCCGCCCGCCCGACCCACGAACCGGCTCCAGGACCCAGGGGTCGAACCTGCCACGTGGCAGCCTCTCATAGGCCCCCAAATTTTTTTTATTATTTTTTTTAATTTTTATATTAATTTTTTTGGTTTTTTTCGGTTTGTCAAAAGTAATAGTTACTATAAATTAATGTAATGACTGTATTCATATAAAGTAACAGTTTGTATACATAAAAGTAATACATATATACAGAAAAGTAACAGTGTTACTCCCTCTGTCCCTAAATGAATGTCCAAATTCCATTTTAAGGGACACTGAAAATCTAAACTTTTTGAACAATTTGGTAACAACGATTCATATATAATCTTGTAATCTCCTTTCCAAACCTTTAGTTTTGCACGTATAAAGAAACCGGTGAAAAAAATTTCGGAAAAAAACGTTTAGGGAGAAAGTTATGTTCAAAAAAGACACTCATTTAGGGACAAAGATTTCTTGAAAATGGACACTCATTTAGGGACAGAGGGAGTATGTTTTATTCGTTTGCCAAAAGTAATACTTATTACAACTAAAATGTAACGAACGTGTTACTTATATGTAATAATGTTTATACATAATTGTAACACATATGTATAGAAAAAATAATAATTCAACCATTTACATTTTTAGAGCTAAAAACACTTGATTAGTGTTACATGTAAAAGTATTACATTATCTATAGAAATATGTTATAATTTTTTTTATTAAAATGTTACATTTACTTGTACAAACAATTACATTCATATATATGAGTTGTTACTTTTCAAATGTTACTTTCTTTCAAAAAATTAAATCAAAATACACAATATTTTACATTTTTGCAAAAGCAGTATTACATTTCAGTATAAATGATAATTACATTTAGATATTGTTTGGGTTACATGTAATTATAGTTAGTATTACATTTGAAAAAATGGGTAAAATGAGCTTTTGTTTTTGTAAAACAGGTGTTACGTTATCTTATGAACAATGTTACTTTATATGTATACAGTCATTACATTAAGTTATGGTAACTATTACTTTTGGTGAACGGCTGAAAAGGCAAAAAAATAATATAAAAACTTAAAGAAACCAAAAAAAAAATTGGACCTCTGGGAGGATGCCACGTGGCGGGTCATGGGTCGACCCGTCTCATGCATGAGACGGATCCTCTTGTTCTCATGGGAGACCACCTCATTTAAAAATTCGGCATTTAATTTGGGAGAGTTGCTAATGCCACTACATTTTGTACTTATCCACTACAAATGCTAAAATTTAGGAGAAATAATAATTGTGTTGACACATTTTCCCTCTAAATACTTACCTTCTTTATAGCATTGAATTATTTTTCTACTTTTAAATCACTTCCTTAAATAAAGACTATTTATACTACAAAAATTATTTATCCAATAAATCTATTAATGTTTATTGAAATAATAGATCCTTTTTTTTTTTATTTTTTCTTGATCTCAAAAACAATTTATTTAACTTAGTTTAATATACATATATATTATTATGTCCCAAAATAAATGACACATTTTGATTCTAAGAGACACTCTAAAAAAACTTATTTTTGATCCATTTTAATAGAAAAAAATATGATATTTTTGTTATTTACTTTTGAACTTTAAAATAATTTCATGTTCAAAGGGGAGCATAAAAAATGTTGAAATATTTATTAATAAATTAGATATCTTTATTTACCGAATTTTATTTCTATATCTACCGAGTAATTTTATTATTTTATGGTCTCAAGTAAAGAGAAAAGAAACAAAAATAAAAATAAACTATCGTAAAAGTTCATTAACAAAATATATTTCTTCATTGTAAATTTAGAATATTAAAAAAATATTTACAAATTCATAACTTGTATAGTATTTTTATCTTTACGTCAAATATATTTAATTTTATTAAGAATAAAAATAAAAGGAGATATATCTCATTTAATTTGATTTATTTATAGTGGATAATGGAAAGAATTTTTTTTAATATAAAATAAATAAAATTGAAGCTAAATGAAATTACAATGATTCATTTACTCTAGAAGATTATTTTATTATTAAATATGATAAATATTTTAAAGGTAAAATGGGACTTGAATATGAGCAATTAATTTTTAATTAGTAAATATAATGGATAGTGAAATTTGTGATACATATTTAGTATATCCTTAAATTACTCAATTAACTCTTCAAAATGCAAAGAATAATTTTGTCAATATACAAATAATGTAGTGGATAAGTAAATAGAAAATCTAATGGCTAACAGTTACTGAGATTGGTATTTTTGTAATATTATGCAAACATGTGAACGGTTAGATTGAAAGTGGTACATGGAGTGAAACACAAAAGTGGTACAGGAGATCTCAACTCGCATTAGCCCCTCCCTTAATTTGGACGGATCAAAATTAAAATTGTGACATTCATTTTTGGGTGTAGGGAGTAAGTAACAAATCAATAGAAAATCTGCAGTTTGCAGTTGAGCTTTAAGTGGATGAAGTTATCCAGAGCAGTTCACTAAGGGAAAACCAAAAACAGTTCAATGACATTGCTAATAACAGCTTTCTAAGTCTACAAATGGACATAAATTTCAATATGTACTGAATTTCATTTAAAATTTTTGTTGAAACAACAAATTCCTAACAAATTCTTTATGATCATATACCAGTTTCTAACAGAGTACACGATCAACTAGTCAGCAACAACACGATCCATCTACATCGACTTGTACATCGTTACAGCGATCACATCGATCATAGGCCAAACCTACAAGCTCACAATCCCTAATATGTTCAGTAACAAAAGAATTTACAGTGTGTGCACAAAATGTCTTCTGCAGATTTCCCTCTCAACATTTCTTCAATTAACACCAACTTCTTGACTTGGTTCTGTCTATCTTTTCACAGCAAATGAACCTGTAAAAAAATTAAGTGATGTCAATACTCTACACACTCCCTCCGTCCCAATATGAATGTCCGAAAAACATTCATTTTGTGAAATATGCAACTTCAAATGTAGTAACTCAAAAACTCGAAGCTAGTACAATCTAGGCAAAAGAATTGGCATAAGATTAAAGGAACATGAAACGAAATCATACCGAGAATTGAATGCTTAGGAATGAAGTTGACATGAGTATGCTTCACCAAACTAGTTGCAACAAGGCCATTGTATTCTCTCATCACCTCAGGGGTTAAACCACAGTAATAAACCTCAGCCCAAGTCTTCTTTTGTTCTTCTACCCCTACAAACCTCATGGCCTCCATTTCGTTCCTCGTGTAGACCTTCTTCAATCTATCAGACTTGTTTCCGCAAATATTTTTATTCGAATCAACCCTTGAACGCTTGATATAGTGAACCGTTTTTGACCCTTTTCCTCTATTTTCGAAGAGATTTTGATCTTAAAACTTGTGGGTGAAACATTTTTCTTTCCAATTTGTCCTTTAACACTTTCTCCACACATAGTAAACCTTATCAGTTTTCATGTTTTTTCGCTTGTTCTTTTACATTTGAAGAACTCTTGTCGCCTCCTTATTCTTCATTGGGTAATTCTTGTGACCCATGTTTTGCCAGCAAGATTTCGGGTCAAAACGTTTCTATTCGCATATGCTCTTTACCATTTTCTTGAGCCAAAATGTACTTCACTCTTCCTCTACTTTGTTTGTTCACCAAGAAAATAAGATCTCCTTTGATAAACATTCTTATACACATTTTGATTCTCAAACAAACGAGTCATGCCCTTTTCATTCCCACGAGTTCTTGACCCATTTCTCGAACCTTTCCGCACTTTCCGCCACAAATTCATATTTTTTTTCCATATATTTCTTGCTTCTTCATCTGATTCCAAGAACTCTTTATGAGATAACAAGCAAAACTCAGTGATTCATCTTCAAGTAGACCTCCAATTCCAGTCTCAATCACACAGATCATCAATAACATCAATTTTCCACCCACATTGTCGAACATCCTTACCGAAAATGTTTTTGGACCCTCCAAATTCTTGATTTTGGTTAATACCTTCTTCAAATTTTGCCACTGATTCTGCATTTCCATCGACAGGCTGAAGAACAGAGCGTTCTCGAGGAACATTAATGTTCTTAGATTTACCAAATTCTTGATTTGGGTTAATATACATTTCAAAAATATCGCCAATGATTCTGCATTTCCATCAACAGGCTGAAGAACAGAGCGTTCTTGAGCCATCATATGTATATAAATCAAATATACTATTGTCAGTATGTAACCGGGAACTTGAAACTTGTCTAGCTTTCTTTTTTTTCTCGCACTATCAATCCTATGGTACAAATCTGAGAGTGAAAGCAACTAGTTTGAAACAAGAAAATGTAACTGAAAAAGTGAGTCGATGGCTTAAGTCAGAAAGGAAGTGATATCAAAGGTGTTGTCACTACAACGATATCACTTCTGGCAACACTTAACACACACGAACAGAAAACTGTTTCTGAAAAGAGTTTGCAGCGGAAAAATCACACAAGAATTATTTTTCTCAAGATATATAAATGTATATATCTTGAGGGATGCCTCAAAAGGCGAGACCTTTACTAATAATATGAATTGAGTACAAGGCCGAGAGTTCCCTAATGCTATTACAATGAAAGCTTTGTGGAACGACTAAGAACTATACACGAGACCCTATCCTAGCCAAGACAAACTTATAATACTTGATTACAAGAATGGAAAAGGGTTTGGGAAGACGGGGTTTATCGGAACCAAGGAGTGTATAGCCTTTCTTGTGTGAGGAGTGTGTGTATTTGCTTCAAGTGTTGTATCTTCATTCTTCACATCCTCTTCTATTTATAGGCTTCAAGAATACTTGGGGAATACTCATAATGGCTTGGAGAGGTCACAAAAACGTGGTGTAGTGTAGGGAGAGAGTGGCCGAGCCTTGGGGAGTATTATCTCCACATTTCCTATAAAATAGGAACCACTTTCTTTGTGCCCAAGATCATGCATCACCATCTTGTACCTTCTAGCTTCATCGCCTTGTACAATCTCCTCCACAAACTCAGATGTTGAATGGGTCAATTACCCATGTGTTTGTTGTTGAGAATAATCTGTTAGAACATGGCTTGCAAAACAAGTTATTTGGACCTTCCATTTATAAAATCATGATTATAATGTTAATATAAAGTGTAGTAAATAATAGTAAATATTGTGTAGAATTCCTGGATGTAATATTACCTATTTTTGATGGGCAAAGTGGTAATTTAACATCACTAAAGGTTGAAAGGGTGTAGTCCCTAAATGAGGTGCCTATTGGTTTATATAAAGGGTTCTCCATCAACCCTAGAAATCACTCCATTCATTATTTTTCTCTCCCAAATAATCTTCATATTGCTAGAGACATTAGAGAGAAAAGGCACTCATCATTTAGAAGAACTCCGTCCCCTTAATTCTTTTTTCTTCTTCTTCTTTTTCTCCCTACAACTTCATATGGGTTCAACAGGTAATTGTTCTTAATCGCTTCCGCTTCATCTTTTCCTCAATCTTATTCTGAAAATGAGTGTGGCATTCAGGGGTTATGAAAATTGTTCCAACAATTGGTATCAGAGCCCGCTCATATTTTGGTTTAAGTTTGAGTTCTTTTCGGGAAAGCTTTTATGCTTTATTCGATTCATTTTTCCTGTTGAATCATCAAGTTTTGATATTGATTAGGGACTCTAATTCATTCATAGAGTACTGATAATAATCATCTGAATTTAAGAAAATGGTTTGAAAAGTTTTGTTGAATGACACAATGGTTCAAATGTGACTATCCCTTCATAACATGGTTTTATGTCTAGTGCATACCATGTGGATCTACATACTTGATTTCATTGTTTTAAAGCAAGATTATCCCTAAATAACATGATTTTATGTTGTAAAGAACATACCATGTGGATCTACTTGTTGTTCATCATTTTTTGGGATAAAATTTGGAAAAGTGCAGCAAAGCATGCATGAAACGGTAGCTTTAGCCCGGTCGGGTCTTATGTTCTGCCCGGTCGGGTCTTATGTTCTGCCCGATCGGGTATTATAAGTTGCCCGGTCGCGCATGTACACTATTCACAGGTTTTTTGCTTTTTCAAAGATGTTGCACAATTTTGTTCCTCTTTTGAACAAAACATACATTTTTTTCAAACCCTTAGGCCTTGATTAATTATATGCTTTGACAATTTTATTCATTGTTTAAATAATATTGTCGCCTAAGTGATTTACGTTATTTAAACCCTAAAATTGTAAAGTGTTGGATGTTTAAGTTGATATGTGAATGGCTTGAATTTTCTAAAGAAGATCTTGACATTTGACTAAACTTGGGCATTCATGTGGTAACAAGTAAAATAAACATTAGGTTATTTTCTTAAGTACTTATGTCGGCCCAAAGGAAGATTAAGTATTTATTAAAATATAAGTTCAAATTACTTGTTGTCTAAGGCAATCATTTATGAGTCAACTCGCAATCCAAAGATTAGTTTTGATGTCATGTTGATTGTCTTGTTGATGGATTTCATTGATATAATTAATCATTATTTATTGTGTAGTTTCTTATTTATGTTTTGTATTCATTCTTGTTCTCAAAATTCCAACAAATTTGTTTATTGTTTCATCTGTAATTACTGCTATGAGTACCGTTGCAATGTGGGACTAATTATAAAACTTGAAAAACAAATAATTATAATCTTGGGCTATATAGAACTCGCATTAAGGGATCCGTTTCTCTTCTTATTGCTTGAGTGCTTAGAAGTGACACGCTCTAACCGCATAAGCCTAATGATCATAAAGAATATTATCCCAGAGACCTTTTGGACGGTGTCTCCGAGGATATTGATGCTACAAACATTCCTTGATACCCCTATGGAAACTTGTTTCCATAAGGTATAAAGGGTACCGAGAATTTAAGGGAGTACATTTTAGAAATAGTTCATCTATTGACGAAACGAAAAGGCACTTAAGTTAAAGATATCGGATGATATTGTTGTGCATTTAGTTTTAATCTTTCTTCCTTGGTTTGGTTGCTTTGAAGTGACCTATCAATGTCAAAAGGACAAGTGAAATATTAATGAATTACTTTCACTTATGACACAAGAAGAAGATAAGTTAAGAATAATTTAGAACTAAATGTACTCATTTAGCATCTACCTTTTCTCATGGGACAAGAGAAGAAGGAAAGAAACTGTGGTTGCAAGTAAAAAGAAGCTTAAGGGATCATCTCATGATCATAAAGAAAAGAAATGTTTCTTTTGCAAGGACCTTACTAACATGAAGTTCGATCATCCTAAGTCTCACGCTTGGCGTGAGAGGTATATCATTTGGTCTTGTTTGTATTGTATTAAGGCTAATTTGGTTTCAGTTCCTACATTCACATGGTGATTGGATTTTGGTGCAACCAATCACATAAGGATGTTCAAGTAGGATTGCCTAAATTACCAAAGACCTAGTAAAGATGAAGAAATTCATCTATATGGAAACTAGGAATCCGGTTAGAGTTATAGGCATAAGGATCATTTAAATTATTGTTAAGTACTAAGTATTATTTTGTATTAAATAATATATTTATTGTACCATCATTTAAATAGAATTATGATATTTATCACAATATTTGACAAGGAAGGTCACTCTTGTTCATTAATAATAAGTGTGATCTCTATTTTAATTCCAAAGGTTGTTGGCACTAGTACTTTGTCAAGTATTCTTTCTTCACTTGACATTATTCAAACAATAAATGTGTCCCTTAATAATGAAACCAAAACTAGAAAGCAAAAGTTATCAAGTAAATTTTATTTTATTTTTCATTAAGGCATAGGCATTTGGGTCATATTTCCAAGAGGAAAATTGATAAGCTTATGTTAAAGAAAATCTTAAACAAACTTGATATTTTGAAAAATACTTTTGCATTAAATGCCTTAAAGGAAATTTACAAACATTAAAAGAATAGTATTCTCGAGAGTATCAAGTGTCTTTAAAACTAATACATATGAACATTGTGGGTCATTCATTATTCCTTCGTGGAAAGGTCAACAATAGTTATTACGTTTATAAATGACTACTCTCAATATGGATGCATTTATTACTTCATGCAAAGACTCAAGTTATGGACGTTTTCAAGTCTTATGAGGTCAAAGTTGGAAATCAACATTGAAAGACTATTAAAAACATTAAGTCCAATCATGATAGAGTATATCATGGTTGGAATGATTGTTAAAGGGAACAACGTCTAGGTCCTTTTTACTCGCTATTTTGAAGAGTGTGAGATTGTCTCCATCTACATTAAGCCGGGTACGCCTAGCATGAATGATGTACACAAGAGACATGATAAAATCCTTAAGGAAATGGTAATAAGCATGTTTTGTGCTTCTTTTACCTCACTCATTATGGGCGATACATTAAAACCGCAGCCCTTATTCTCATTAAAGCTCCCTCTAAGCTACTAATAAAAACCCTTTATGATTTTGGGACGAATAAAGAACACGTCCTTAAATCATCTTCATTTATGGGGTTGTCTAAAAGTGTAGACCTTATAAGTCTACTAAGGGCAAGTTAGACATAAGATTGTTAGTAGTTATTCATGAGGTAAGCCGAGAGATCTAGGGTATATATAAATTTTACAACCCGAAAATTTGAACATTTTAAAACGAGAAAAGCTAGGTTCTTTGAGGATGTTGAATTTAGTGAGATTAGGTGTAATATTTTGAATTTGGAAAAGAAGAGGCATCCATTTCTTCACCTCTTCCATAAGTTCCAATTGGATTTCAAATTTTGTAATTGATATTCAAAAAGAACATACAATTCAAAATAAATATGGTTTCCCTATAAATATTGAACAACATGAAAATGTTGATCATAAGAAGGAAATTCAACAACCTCAGAATTAGTAAGAACCGGTGCCCTTAAAGAGATACAATAGAGTAAGAAGGATTGCAATACCGGATAATTATGAGATGTATCTTACCGAGAAATTAAGGACACATAGGTTTAGTGGGAGATGAGCCATTCATCTACCATAAAGCCATTAATAGTCCTAATTCTCATAAGTAGATTAATACCATATATAAAGAGTTGAAATCTTTGAAAGGTAACAATTTTTGAGATCTTTTTACATTACCTAAAGATGTGAAACCTATAAATGGGTCTTTAAGACCTAAAAGGATTCGCAAAAGTAATGTTGAAATATATAAGACCCATCTAGTTGCTAAAGATTTTTTCAACTCATAAGAAAGGCATTAATTATCAAGAAAGAAACGTTTCCCGATATCTTCTAAAAACTCTTTTAGAACCATTATGGCACTAGTAGCAATTTATGTCTTAAGCATCATCAAATGGATATTAAAGCGAACTTTTCTTAATGGAGACATTAAGCAAACTATCTATATGGAGAAATTCATTTATGACTTAAGCAAACTTCTCATTAATGGTATTTAGAATTTAATCAAGTTATTCTTTCATTTGGTTTGAAATGAATCTTGATAAATATTGTGTATACCATAAGTTCAGTGGGAGTAAAAATTATAATTTTGGTCTTATATGTGGGTAATATTTGTTGCTAGTAATGTTTTAAACCTTAATAAGGAAACTAAGAAATTTCTTTGGAATGAAAATTCTTGGTGAGGCATCTTTTTGTATTAGGAATCCAAGTTCACTGTGAGTTTTCACGGAGTATTTTGGGATTATTACAAAAGGCCTATATAGAAAAGGTATTACAAAAGGTATAGCATGCAAAACTATAAACCACTTGACACCCCTAATTTTAAAGGAGACATGCTTAGTCTCAAACAGTGTCATAAAGTTAATTATGAATCCAAGTATATAGAAAATATCCCTATTTGCATCAGCAGTAAGAAAGCTTAATAAATGCGTAAGTCTTGCATTCAATGTTGGGATGCTTGGTCAATACTAAAGCAATCCGGAAAAGAACATTAAGTTGCAGCCAAAAGAGTGATGCAATTTTTCAAAACACTAAGAGCTACATGCCTATTTAAATCGGATAATCTTGAGATCATTTGGTATTCCGATATTTGTTAAAATTATATGGCTGCATAAAGGACTACAATTTGTCCAATAGTGTCGAAAGACCATTAAGATATATTATGACAATCAGGTAGTAGTCTAGTACTCTAACAAGAGTTTGTCAAAGTCTAAGTATTTAGACATTAAGTATCTTGTTGTAAAGAAAGAGTACAAAAAGGAACAAATAGAAACACAATTTATTGGAACAAACTCCATAATTATCAGATCCGTTTTCTAAATCGTTATCATCTTTAGTGTTTCATGAGCATGTTGCTCATATGGGTGTAACAATTTTGATAACATTTAATTTAGTGGGAGTTTATGTTGTGATTCATTAATAAGTTCTATTATTTAAAGTTTTGATCTCATTTGGTTAAGTTGGACTAGTTGGAAGAATATGTATATATTCATTATGATTCCATGCTACACATCTACACTTTTGATCTATGTCATTTAGTTGGATTTGTATATGTGATTATTGTGGGTTTAGTTGCGAATCAATGAAAACGACTGCCCCTTTAGTCCTTATACTTATATGGCTAATGGACGAGATTGTTATGAATGACAATAAAGTGCGCACATAAGGGTTGTCATTCGTGTTATATTTATGTTTTAAAGGGAGAACTTTATTTTGCAACCCAAGTGGGAGATTGTTAGAACATGGCTTGCAAAACAAGTTATTTGGACCTTCCATTTATAAAATCATGATTACAATGTTAATATAAAGTGTAGTAAATAATAGTAAATATTGTGTAGAATTCCTGGATGTAATATTACCTATTTTTGATGGGCAAAGTGGTAATTTAACATCACTAAAGGTTGAAAGGGTGTAGTCCCTAAATGAGGTGCCTATTGGTTTCATATATAAAGGGTTCTCCATCAACCCTAGAAATCACTCCATTTATTATTTTTCTCTCCCAAATAATCTTCATATTGCTAGAGACATTAGAAAGAAAAGGCACTCATCATTTAGAAGAACTCCGTCCCCTTAATTCTTTTTTCTTCTTCTTCTTTTTCTCCCTACAACTTCATATGGGTTCAACAGGTAATTGTTCTTAATCGCTTCCGCTTCATCTTTTCCTCAATCTTATTCTGAAAATGAGCGTGGCATTCAGGGGTTATGAAAATTGTTCCAACATAATCCCCTTGTTTTATGGATAAAATCTCTTTTTATCCATAACTCCTTTTTAACTTCCTTGCATTATTCTAGCATATGTTATACCTGAAAAATGGACCAACATAAACACTAATCTTGCACAAATATTAAACATTAGTCCAGCAATTATTTATGAAGCAAATATACAAATACAAAATCTGACAGTTCGTCGATATCACTGGGACAGTGTGGTCAGCACTTGTGGTATCACCACATTCTGCACTTACAATCTCCCCCTTAATTTTATATTTCTTCACAAACTAAATAATGCTGCGACCTGCAAGACAAAGTTAGTCACACAACTAGAATGTACATAAAGTCTTCTCACAAAAATAACTCCCCCTCAAAGAGGCAAGTCAACCGAAAAACAATGATTTTGAAATAGTTTTAAACCAAGTAAACTAATCATGATTAAAAACTAATTATCCAAAACAAAACCAAAGTTATAAATTCCAAAAACCATGAAGTGTTTAACACACTTCACACAAATAAACCAACCAAAAAACAAATGTAAAACAAATGTTAAGTGCAACCTAATAGTTTTAAAACAACTAACATAAAAATTGTTTTTAAAAGCTACCAAGAATAGAAACACACCAGTTACCAAACATGTTTGAGTATCACTAGCCCGCACACGTGCATTAGCAGTTAGATCACTTGTGTTAGCAGAACAACACTTGTGGCAGCATGCAGAACATCACTTGTGGCAGCATCAACACTTGTGGTAGCATGCAAGCATGCAGAACAGCACTTGTGACAGCATTATATCTCCCCCTGTTTGTGAAGAATAATGTGCAAAGAAATTCTACAAGTCTGTATGAATCTGTATCTGGCTTGAAGTCCGCATTGATGGAGCTTGGGCAGTCGGTTGGCGTGAAGAAGATGAGAATTTTCTCTTCTTTTTCTTTTTCTTGATGGTAGTCACTATAGGTTGGGAAGGAGCCGACGTAGGAGGAGCCTGTGCGACCGGAACAGGTGGAGGTCCGGAGACAACAATGGCGAGATTTTCATGGGCTCATTTGAGGTTTTGGACGGGTAAGCCATTTATAGAGTTTTGAGAATAGAAGGAAAGAATTTTGGGAGAGGGATTTTCTAGGGTTTGTGAGATTGAGAGCGAGAGACTGACGAGGGAGAGATAGGGCGATCGGTGAGGAGGGAGAGAGAGCTAGGTGAATGACGAGGGAGGAAAGGTTTAGGATATTTTTTTTTTTAGGAAGTATTCAATTGGAAGTTAAATACTCAACAATAATTTGAGATAACCTTTCCTAATCCTAAAAACACTCAACTCCTCCTATTTTTTAGCTCTCCCTATTTTCTAGCTAGATAGGAGAACTCAAACTCAACTCTCACATTTTTGAAAAACAACCGGCCATTATCCCAAAAAAATGAAGCCCCTTTTTTTTGTTAAGAAAATAAAAATTAAGAAAATAATAAAAAAATCTAGAATAAATCGGCATAGGTAACAAAGATTCAAAAAATTTTGAAATTCACATTCAATTATGACTCCAAAATTTTAGGAATGAATTTACCTAATTAGATTTACCAAAAATAAAATATAAAATGATTTAATAAAAACCTTTTTGAAATCAAAAACTGCACAAATTTAAGGGACTTTCGGACTTCCCAAAATTAACTATTAAATCCGAAAATAATTAAACAAAAATAATGTGGCACATACTAATGTGTTATTGGCAATGATGGTAACACTTTAGAGAACACATAAGTCAAATATCCCCTTGATAAAAACTTTTTACATTTAAAGAACATAAGCCAAAACAATCCTCATTATTAACACTTGGGGCACATTGTTAAGCTTCTATATGATAAGCAATTGAGGCATAAACAAGCTATTCCAAATTCAAACACTTGAGGCATAGCAAGCCTTAATTAAGAGTGTTTGAGGTAAAATAAATCTAACAAGTTAGATAAAATAAGCTTGTTCTTCATCTTTAAGCACTATAAACTAAGTATAATTTTACACTTCAATATCTACAAGATAGCATCGTAGTAACGAGCTCCGTGCTCCGAGTCCTTATAAAGTGTAAAAAATACTTTAGTGACTTGCACCTTTCAAGTAGGATACACTGTAGTAGCGAACTCCATGTTCCTAATACTTAGTACGAAATCATTAGATAGTATCTCCCTTTGAAAGAGTGCATCGTCGCAGCGAATGCCGTGCCCCGAGTTACTTAGGAAATACTATAAGTTCTTTTTGCCTTTTGCCTTTTATTTTATCACAAAAATTAGTGACTTTGTCACTTTTGAGTACAAAGGGGATTTGACAAACATGTTAACCAAGTATAAACCTACCAAAACAAAAAGGTCAGCATGTGCCGCCATTAAGGCTTAAAATAAAAAAACTGAAAAACATTTTTTTTTGTTTTTTTTTTTTGTTTTTTTTTATTACACAGTGTTACCAGAAGTGATGACAACACTCAGGGTAACACTCGAAAACAGTAACTTAAAAAATACAAAGACAAAAGATCTTTTCAAACTTGAAAATCTCTTATGATCAAGAGCCTTGGTAAAAATGTCAGCAAGTTGATACTTTGTATCAATATGCTCTATGTTTATCAAATCTTTTTCAACCAAGTCTCTTAGAAAATGGTGACGGATATCAATGTGTTTAGTACGGGAATGTTGAACCGGGTTTTTTTAAATGTTTATGGTACTTAGATTATCACAATACATGGTCAAGATATTACTATCAAGACCATAGTCGTCTAACATGTGTTTTAACCAAATGAGTTGGGAACAACAACTACCGGCCGCGACATATTCGGACTCGGCTGTCGAAAGAGACACACAGTTTTGTTTACGACTATACCATGAAACTAAGTTATTACCCAAAAAGAAACACCCCCCACTAGTACTTTTCCTATCATCCATGTCACCCGCCCAGTCAGAATCACTAAAACCAACAAGGTTGGTATTAGTATCTTTAGAAAACCATATTCCTAAATCACTCGTCCCCGACACATATTTGATAATCTTTTTGACATAATTTAGGTGGGAAAGTTTAGGACTGGCTTGATATCGTGCGCATACACACACACTGAACATTAAATCAGGGCGACTTGCGATAAGATAGAGGAGACTACCTATCATAGAGCGATATAAGGTTGGATCCACATCCTCCCCAACTTGGTCCTTTCCCAACTTCAGTGTCGAACCCATTGGTACTTTAGACTCCTTGGCATGCTCCAACCCGAACTTTGTTACTAAACTTTTCGCATACTTGCTTTGAGAAATGAAGATCCCTTCATTCGACTGTTTCACCTGCAATCCAAGGAAAAAGTTTAGTTCCCCTATCATACTCATTTCGAAAGTTGATGACATGGCATCCATAAATTTTTTCAAATAGGTTTCAGATGTGGAGCCAAAAACAATGTCATCAACATATATTTGAGCTATGACAAGGGTTTTACCATTTCTTAAGATAAACAAAGTCCTATCGGCTTCTCCTCTAACAAAGTCATATTCTAACAGAAATTGAGTTAATCTACCATACCATGCTCGAGGAGCTTGTTTCAAGCCATATAAGGCTTTTATAAGTTTATAAACATGGTGTGGTTTGAATGAATCTTCAAAACCTTTTGGTTGTTCAACATATATTTCTTTATCAATATATCCATTCAAAAACGCTCCTTTCACATCCATTTGGTTCGAAGTGTGGATACCGCTAGAGGGTGAAAATCATCATCTTCAAAGTTCGTGTTCAAGCTTTGTGATCGTGATCAAGTCTTCAAATCTCCACCAAAGACCAAGAGAAAACTTTGATAGCCATCAAGGGTTAGTTCATCCTTTATTCATTTTGTTGTATTTGATTTAATCATATGAACGGATCCATGGCTTTGGGTTTTCTTAAAATTTTAAATGCTAAATTCCGCTGCGGATGTGTCTTCGAAGCCCAACAGTGGTATCAGAGCCCCGTTCATGTTGATTATTTCAATACCTTGATCATGTTATGTGTATATAAATTGTTTATGTGCCTAGCATGATATGAATATTGGAATATATGATGCTTATGTGTTTTGTGATTTTATGTGGTTTATTGTTTTGCAACTTTAATCGCACGATTCAATCGCAATAAATATTATGGTGGATTCTGAATTATTTCGATTATTGATTTTTGATTGGATCAAAGTTTTAATAATCGGGGAAAAATAATTTTGAGACAAAATTTTTGAACTTTAAAAATTCTGTATCATTCTTGCTATTCAGGCGCCCGCTCGCTGATGACCAGGCGGGCGCTCGGTGGTTAAAATTTGTTCTATTTTGGTTAAAATCTGAATATGGAATTTTCGATAAATTCGACAAAACCAGTAACAGAACCAGTCCAGACTTGTTGATCTGGAATGGGTTTTGGGTAGTTGGTTTATGTGTGGATTTTGGGGTTTGATTTTCCTATTTGTTTTAGTCTTGTGATTCCTAGATTGGTTCAAGTTTTGGATGGCTAATCTACGTTCATCGAGATTGTGTTTCCCAAAATTGATCGCAATCAAAGTTTCAAAGATAAAACGAAGTTAGAATTATGAAGAGTTCATAATTGCTAAAATTGAGAAACAAAGTTCTTGATTCAATGATTGGAGATCCATGTGGAATTGTGAATGCAATTGGCCTACGTTCATCGAGACCATCTATTGCTTAGTTTCGGCCACATGGACTACTTTCTTGGTTTCTTGAATTAGTGCGGGATTGTTGTTGCCTAATGGCTTTGTTCGACCGCATTTCTTGTTGTCTTGAATTGGAGATAATAACCAAAGTTGAAATAGTCTCATCCTCATAATTATAGAGAAACTAATGACACATAAATATCATGCTTAAATTAATAGAGATTAATTTAGTGCCTAAACTTGATGTGTAACATGTTTATATTATGTGCTCATAAATGTGTTATATGCTATATGTGATGAACCTTCAAAGAAAGTTTTAAGTCCTTCTTTGCCAAGCCATGATTAAAACACTTGTTTATATATGGGTGATTTTGATGTGGGTTCGCCTCCGCGAAGTGCATTGATTTTATTCATATATGAGCAAGATGAGGTTCATTAATTTAATGTGGGCTTGCCTCCGCAAGGTGCGTTAAATTGAATGGTTCCTATGCGTTTAAAATGGTCGGACTTAATTAGGCGTCAAAACAGTTTTGGGCCTAGGCAAAAGATGAGATTAAACATGCTTTTTGAAATCGGATTTCTCAAAGAATCTCATAAAAAGGATCTAAGAATCATATGGGATATGATTGACATGATTGTCTACCTAATTAATTTAGTTTTTGAGCGGTCCGCCTCCGTGGACTCAAAAGTTAAATTAAAGTTGGATCTTAGCCCAACTAAATTATATTATACATTGGATGCATAAGAAGGTTATATAATTTAGTGGGAGTATTTGTTTGGAAAAATACATTGTTTATCTCTTTAATGAAAACCGGTACTTATTAAATTTTGGAAATTTTGCATATTTGTAGATAATGACTAATAACACTCAATCAATGTCGTTGCGATCGATCCTTGAGAAGGATAAGCTCGAAGAGAATGGTACAAACTTTATGGATTGGATCCGTAGCATAAGAATCGTTCTTAGGCAAGAAGATAAGTTGTACATTCTCGATGGGCCTCTCCCTGCTGAACCACCGCCTACTGCCCCTAGGGTAGAAAGGGACAATTACAAGAAACATCGTAATGATTCTAGAGATGTAAGTTGTCTCATGCTTACTGCTATGTGTTCAAAACTCCAACAAAGTTTGGAACATTTGGAAGCCTATGAGATAGGCGTGGAGTTGAGAACCATGTTTCAAGAGCAAGCTAGGCAAGAGAGGTACAAGACCATTGTTGCATTCACTACTTGTAAAATGAATGAAGGGCAACAAGTGAGTCCTCACTTTCTTAAAATGAAAGGTTATGTAGAGCACCTTGAGAAACGTGGCTATCCAATCCCATTGGAGCTAGCCACGGATCTCATTCTTAATTCATTGCCTAAAAGTTATAATCAGTTTGTAATGAATTATAACATGCATGGAATGGATAAGAATCTCTCTGAGTCGCATGGGATGCTCAAAACTGCAGAGATGAAAATTGTGGAGAAAGGTTCTCCCGTGCTCTTGGTTCATGATGGGAAGAAGGCTAGTACCAAAGGAAAGGGTAAGAAAGTTGTCAAACCCAAAATAAGCAAGGCAAAGGTTGCCAAGGCTTCTGAGGCAAAACCTGATTCACTAAAGGATGCAATCTGTTTCCATTGTCAAGAAATTGGTCATTGGAAACGTAATTGCAAGGCTTTCTTGGAAGAGCAAAAGAAGAAGAAGAGCAGCAAGGCTGCGTCGACTTCAGGTATCTATATGATAGATATTCTCCTTTCTACCACTGATTCTTGGGTATTGGATACCGGATGTGGTTCTCACATTTGTCTAAATGTGCAGGGACTAAAGAATAGGAGACTGCTTAAAGAAGGTGAAGTAGATCTACGCGTGGGGAATGGAGCAAGAGTTGCTGCATTAGCCGTAGGGACTTATGAAGTCACTTTACCTTCCGGATTAATTCTTGTTTTGAACAATTGTTATTATGTTCGGATTTAAGCAGAAATATTATTTCAATTTCTTGTTTGGATAATGAAGGTTTTAAGTTTCTTATTGAGAATAAGAAATTTTCTATTTATTTAAATGATGTGCTTTATGGTATTGCTAATTCATTTAATGGCCTTTATATCTTGGATGTCAAGAATGAGAATAATGACAATGTCTATCATGTAAATAAGAAATCTAAACCTAATGATGTAAATCATACCTATTTATGGCATTGCCGTCTTGGTCATATTAATGAGAAGCGTATCTCAAAACTCCATGGGGACGGACTTTTAGGTTCATGTGACCTCGAGTCATATGATACTTGTGAGTCATGTCTTCTTGGAAAAATGACTAAGACACCTTTTACCAAGTTGGGTGAAAGGGCAAGCGACTTATTGGGGTTGATACATTCCGATGTATGCGGACCATTAAGTAGCAATGCTAGGGGAGGATTTCAATACTTCATAACCTTCACTGATGATTATAGTAGATTTGGGTATGTTTACCTAATGAAACATAAAAGTGAAGCATTTGAGATATTTAGAATATTTCAAAATGAAGTAGAAAAACAACTTGGCAAAAGTATAAAAGCACTTCGATCAGATCGAGGTGGAGAATACTTAAGTCAAGAATTTGATGATCATCTAAAGAATTGTGGAATAGTTTCACAATTGACTCCACCTGGAACACCACAATGGAATGGTGTGTCCGAGAGGAGGAATCGGACTTTGTTAGACATGGTTCGATCAATGATGAGTCAAGTTGATCTTCCAATATCCTTTTGGGGTTACGCCCTAGAAACCGCTGCTTTCACACTAAATCGTGTTCCAACTAAATCGGTTCAAAAGACTCCATATGAGATGTGGAGCGGAAAGAAGCCTTGTCTGTCTTTCATGAAGATTTGGGGTTGTGAAGCTTTTGTCAAAAGACTTGTCTCAGACAAACTTGCACACAAATCTGATAAATGTATTTTCGTGGGATATCCTAAGGAAACTAGAGGATATTACTTTTACAACCGTGAGGACAACAAAGTGTTTGTTGCCCGAACTGGTGTCTTTCTAGAGAAAGAGTTTCTCTCCAAAGAAATCAGTGGGAGTAAAATAAATCTTGAAGAAATTCGAGACCCAGAAAATAACATTGAACCAATGGTGGAACAAGAACAAGAACCACAAGGAGTTGTGGAACCTGTTCAAAATACACAAGTAACTCGCAGATCTAGTAGGTTACGATCCGAGCCCGAGAGATATGGATTTCTCGTAACGGATAGTAATGAGGTAGAAATCATTGAGAATGATGAACCGTCAACCTACCAAGAGGCGATGTCTTCTCCTGATTCGGACAAGTGGCTTGGAGCCATGGAATCCGAATTGCAATCCATGCAAGACAATCAAGTTTGGAATTTGATTGATGCGCCAGAAGGTGTAAAAACCATAGGATGCAAATGGGTCTTCAAGAAGAAGACTGACATGGATGGGAAGGTGCATACTTACAAAGCTAGGCTTATAGCGAAGGGTTATAGGCAAGTTCATGGTATTGACTATGATGAGACCTTTTCACCCGTAGCAATGATCAAGTCTATAAGAATTTTGCTTGCCATTGCCGCATATCATGACTATGAAATATGGCAGATGGACGTCAAAACCGCTTTCCTGAATGAAAACTCCAAGAGGATGTGTATATGACACAACCAGAAGGTTTTGAACAAAATTCTAAAGTATGTAAATTGCAGAGATCCATCTATGGATTAAAGCAAGCTTCAAGGAGTTGGAATCTCCGTTTTGATGAATCGGTCAAAGAGTTTGGTTTCATCAAGAACGAAAATGAGCCTTGTGTATACAAGAAGATTAGTGGGAGCATAGTGCTATTCCTTATTTTATACGTGGATGACATATTGATCATTGGAAACGACATTCCTACACTTCAGTCTGTGAAGACTTGGTTAGGAAAGTGCTTCGCAATGAAAGATATGGGAGAAGCCGCATATATTCTTGGCATTAAGATCTATAGAGATAGATCAAGGAGGCTACTTGGTTTAAGCCAAAGTACATACATTGACAAGGTCATTAGAAGATTCCGTATGGAAAATTCTAACAGAGGCACCTTGCCAGTGTTACATGGAGTTTCTCTAAGCAAGACTCAATGTCCTAAGACAAACGAAGAGCGTGAGAAAATGAATGATGTTCCATATGCTTCGGCAATTGGGTCCATCATGTATGCCATGATTTGTACTAGGCCGGATGTATCTTATGCTTTGAGCATGACAAGTAGATACCAATCCGACCCTGGCGAAAATCACTGGATAGCTGTAAAAGCGATTCTTAAGTACTTGAGAAGAACTAAAGACTCGTTTTTGGTCTATGGAGGAATGGAAGATGATCTCGTTGTAAATGCTTACACGGATGCAAGCTTCCAAACCGACAAAGATGATAGCCGATCGCAATCGGGTTTTGTGTTTATGTTAAATGGTGGAGCTGTAAGCTGGAAGAGTTCCAAGCAAAGTACAACCGCTGATTCTACAACAGAAGCTGAGTATATTGCTGCATCGGATGCTGCAAAGGAAGCTGTTTGGATTAAGAAGTTCATAACTGAACTTGAAGTGGTTCCTAGTATTGCTAATCCAATAGACCTTTATTGCGATAATAATGGTGCTATTGCTCAAGCAAAGGAACCAAGAGCACATCAGAAATCCAAACACATACTTAGGCGTTTTCATATCATTCGAGAGATCGTTGATAGGGGAGACGTAAATATATGCAAAGTACCTACTGATGACAATGTTGCGGACCCGCTAACAAAGGGACTTCCACAAGCTAAACATGATGGTCATGTTAGGTCCATGGGTATTAGATACATGGGAGATTGGGCCTAGGGCAAGTGGGAGATTGTTGGTAGTGGTGCCCTAGGCACGTTTAATAAACGTTGTAATTGTTATCATTTATTTCATATCAATAAAAGAGATGTTTTGATTATTATTGTTGTTCATGTTTACTTATAATAATCTCCATCCCTAGTACTTGTTAAGCACTAGTATAAAGGCTAAATGATCATGGGATGATCATGTTAGATTTATGGGTACTTGTTTGGAACAAGGAACTGGACATGACCCGCTGTATGAGATTTATGTCATGGTCCATGTCGTACATATATCTCATATTAGTTATGTCATTTGAATCCTTAGACATGAAGTTATTATAGTCTTCCACTTGATGAACGTTGTGTTTGACATATTCAAACGCTACCTTAGCACGGTAGTTATAAAGGGTATGGTGGGCATAATCGGATTCCCGTTGGGAAGAATAATAAGCTTAATGGATTTGTCCCTCCACGGAGAGATGTCAAGCTTGGGCCCCTCGAAGGAATGATGTTGATGAAATGTTCGGCCGGACTCAAATGGATTGATTGGATCAATAGCATTTGAATTATCAACATATTCGGAATCGAGAAAGTATTGAACAAAACAAGTTGACTGTTTGACCATGACTTGTGTTCAATGACATCGTGGACAAAGGGATTGTGACATATTCTAAAGGAATGCGAACTTGTATCTAGTTATACTATTTGGGTAGGTATGACGGTTTGCTAGAACCTAATCATATCTTATGGGATCATGTTTGAGCCCATTGCCAACTTAGTATAATCCTAGAGGGTCACACACAATAGAACAAATCTTAAATAAGAGGACTATATTGGTATTTAGGGTCGGAGGACCTCCAAGGAATTTCTGGAAAGTTCTGGGCCTCCTGGTCAACCAAGCGGGCGCTTGGGTTGCACCAGGCGGGCGCCTGAACAAGCCGGAAAAGGAATTGGACTTTCTGCCCAAACAAGCGGGCGCCTGGGTAGGACCAGGCGGGCGCCCGGTATGCCGGTTTGAAATTTCCTAATTCGATTAGGAATGGTTTTTGGCACAAGTTACATATTTGGAATAGGTCTTAATTGTGTATAAAAACACCAATTCGGCCAGACCATAACTACTAGTGCTTTTGTGAGTCTCAAAGAGTTTGAGAGAGAGATTTTATTTTGTTCTAAGATATCATTGATTGAGGAACAAAATAATTCACAAATAAATTCCATATAGTTCTTTATTATATTGTGAAAGTGTGTTTCATAATATTGGTCTAGCAACCAAGATCAAAGAAGCTCCTTTGATATTCGTTCGAAGTGTGGATACCGCTAGAGGGTGAAAATCATCATCTTCAAAGTTCGTGTTCAAGCTTTGTGATCGTGATCAAGTCTTCAAATCTCCACCAAAGACCAAGAGAAAACTTTGATAGACATCAAGGGTTAGTTCATCCTTTATTCATTTTGTTGTATTTGATTTAATCATATGAACGGATCCATGGCTTTGGGTTTTCTTAAAATTTTAAATGCTAAATTCCGCTGCGCATGTGTCTTCGAAACCCAACATTATGACTCCAAAATTTTAGGAATGAATTTACCTAATTAGATTTACCAAAAATAAAATATAAAATGATTTAATAAAAACCTTTTTGAAATCAAAAACTCCACAAATTTAAGGGACTTTCGGACTTCCCAAAATTAACTATTAAATCCGAAAATAATTAAACAAAAATAATGTGGCACATACTAATGTGTTATTGGCAATGATGGTAACACTTTAGAGAACACATAAGTCAAATATCCCCTTGATAAAAACTTTTTACATTTAAAGAACATAAGGCAAAACAATCCTCATTATTAACACTTGGGGTACATTGTTAAGCTTCTATATGATAAGCAATTGAGGCATAAACAAGCTATTCCAAATTCAAACACTTGAGGCATAGCAAGCCTTAATTAAGAGTGTTTGAGGTAAAATAAATCTAACAAGTTAGATAAAATAAGCTTGTTCTTCATCTTTAAGCACTATAAACTAAGTATAATTTTACACTTCAATATCTACAAGATAGCATCGTAGTAACGAGCTCCGTGCTCCGAGTCCTTATAAAGTGTAAAAAATACTTTAGTGATTTGCACCTTTCAAGTAGGATACACTGTAGTAGCGAACTCCATGTTCCTAATACTTAGTACGAAATCATTAGATAGTATCTCCCTTTGGAAAGAGTGCATCGTCGCAGCGAACGCCGTGCCCCGAGTTACTTAGGAAATACTATAAGTTCTTTTTGCCTTTTGCCTTTTATTTTATCACAAAAAATAGTGACTTTGTCACTTTTGAGTACAAAGGGGATTTGACAAACATGTTAACCAAGTATAAACCTATCAAAACAAAAAGGTCAGCATGTGCCGCCATTAAGGCTTAAAATAAAAAAACTGAAAAACATTTTTTTTTGTTTTTTTTTTGTTTTTTTTTATTACACAGTGTTACCAGAAGTGATGACAACACTCAGGGTAACACTCGAAAACAGTAACTTAAAAAATACAAAGAGAAAAGATCTTTTCAAACTTGAAAATTTCTCATGATCAAGAGCCTTGGTAAAAATGTCAGCAAGTTGATACTTTGTATCAATATGCTCTATGTTTATCAAATCTTTTTCAACCAAGTCTCTTAGAAAATGGTGACGGATATCAATGTGTTTAGTACGGGAATGTTGAACCGGGTTTTTTGAAATGTTTATGGTACTTAGATTATCACAATACATGGTCAAGATATTACTATCAAGACCATAGTCGTCTAACATGTGTTTTAACCAAATGAGTTGGGAACAACAACTACCGGCCGCGACATATTCGGACTCGGCTGTCGAAAGAGACACACAGTTTTGTTTACGACTATACCATGAAACTAAGTTATTACCCAAAAAGAAACACCCCCCACTAGTACTTTTCCTATCATCCATGTCACCCGCCCAGTCAGAATCACTAAAACCAACAAGGTTGGTATTAGTATTTTTAGAAAACCATATTCCTAAATCACTCGTCCCCGACACATATTTGATAATCTTTTTGACATAATTTAGGTGGGAAAGTTTAGGACTGGCTTGATATCGTGCGCATACACACACACTGAACATTAAATCAGGGCGACTTGCGATAAGATAGAGGAGACTACCTATCATAGAGCGATATAAGGTTGGATCCACATCCTCCCCAACTTGGTCCTTTCCCAACTTCAGTGTCGAACCCATTGGTACTTTAGACTCCTTGGCATGCTCCAACCCGAACTTTGTTACTAAACTTTTCGCATACTTGCTTTGAGAAATGAAGATCCCTTCATTCGACTGTTTCACCTGCAATCCAAGGAAAAAGTTTAGTTCCCCTATCATACTCATTTCGAAAGTTGATGACATGGCATCCATAAATTTTTTCAAATAGGTTTCAGATGTGGAGCCAAAAACAATGTCATCAACATATATTTGAGCTATGACAAGGGTTTTACCATTTCTTAAGATAAACAAAGTCCTATCGGCTTCTCCTCTAACAAAGTCATATTCTAACAGAAATTGAGTTAATCTACCATACCATGCTCGAGGAGCTTGTTTCAAGCCATATAAGGATTTTATAAGTTTATAAACATGGTGTGGTTTGAATGAATCTTCAAAACCTTTTGGTTGTTCAACATATATTTCTTTATCAATATATCCATTCAAAAACGCCCCTTTCACATCCATTTGGTGCAATGTGATTTTAAGGTAGCAAGCTATAGCCAAGAGGAGTCTTATGGACTCAATTCTAGCCACAGATGCGAAGGTCTCATCATAATCGATACCTTCGACTTGTGTATATCCTTGAGCCACAAGACGAGCTTTATTATGAACAATGTTACCCGTTTCATCACTTTTGTTTTTGAAAATCCATTTAGTCCCAATAACATTAGTGTTAGCGGGACGGGGAACTAAAGTCCAAACATTATTTCGGGTAAATTGTTCAAGCTCCTCTTGCATAGCTTGAGTCCAGAAATTATCTTTTAAGGCCTCAATCACATTTTTAGGCTCAACGAAGGAAATAAAACAAGAGTGTTTTACCTGAGCATATATGGTAGACATACACACATATCTTACCATATCTCGATAATTAATAGGCTCTTTGTTTCTCGTTTGAATCCCTTCATTTACTTCACCTATTACTTGTGTAGAAAGATGATTTCTTCTTATTCTGGCTGGGGGGTCTCTTCTTATAACTTCATGAACCTCTGCACCTTCTGGACTTTCTGATTCTGTTTCAGCAACAGTACTGGAATCAGGTGTTACCGGAAGTGTTGTCTCAACAGTGGTAACACTTTGGTCAGTACCTGCTTCAACAACAGAATCATGATTCTCTCTGTTATCATTCATCTCATCTAACAGAATCAAGGGAGATTCTTATGGTCCTTCACCTGTAATGCTCAACAAGTCATCAAAAACAATGTTAACCGACTCTTGGATAGTTTTTAACCTTAGGTTATATACCCTATATGCTCTACTATTTTGAGCATACCCAAGAAAGATTGCATTATCACTTTTAGAGTCAAATTTAGTCAATTGATCCCGGTCATTTAAAATGTAACACATACACCCAAAAATATGAAAATAGTGAACTTTAGGTTTTTTGCCATTCAAAATCTCATAGGGTGTCATAGTGGTACCGGGTCTTAAGAAAACTCTATTTGCGGTGTGACAAGTGGTATTTAGTGCTTCGGCCCAAAATCTTTTCAAAATTTGTTTAGAAAACAACATTACACGGGCCATTTCAAGTAAAGTCCGATTTTTCCTTTCGGCAATCCCATTTTGTTGAGGCGTTTTGGGTGCCGAGAATTCATGGTGGATTCCCATTTTCTCACAAAAGGAAGAAAAAGAAGCATTTTCAAATTCTTTACCATGATCGGATCTTATACGAGAAACAGAAGAACAAAACATGTTTTTGATTTTTGAGTGTAAGATTCTGAACTTTTCAAAGGCCTCAGATTTTTATTTTAAGAAAAAGATCCAAGAGAATCTAGAAAAATCATCAACAACTACTAAAGAATATTTCTTACCACCCAAACTATCGACTTCAACAGGACCCATTAAATCCATATGTAAAAGTTGAAAACAATGTGTTGTTCCAGAGTACTGCTCATGGTATTGGGTAGCACTGTGGCTAACACGAGTTTGTTTGCCTTTAAGAAAACTTTCACAAATGATTTTATTTTTGAAATCCAAATTAGGAACACCTTGAATAGCACCAAGTTTAATAATCTTTTCAATGTTTCGAAAATTGGCATGTCCCAACTTTTGGTGCCATAAGGTTGTGACATCAACTCTCACAGAGTTGCATACCTGTTTGTCTTCCACACAATAATAATTGTCGGTTGATCTAGTACCTGACATCACACACTTGTTAGTACGATCAAAGACCTCACAAGTATTTTTGTTGAATTTCACCTCTAAATTGTCATCACAAAGTTGGCCTATACTAATTAAATTAGCTACAAGACCATCTACATGTAAGACATTTTTTAAAGCGGTGAAACCGGACACATTTAATGTTCCTTTACCGATTATCTTACTCTTACTACCACCACCATAAGTAACATTACCTCCAAGAACAGATTCATAGTCTTTTAGAAAACATTTTGTTCCCGTCATGTGACGTGAACACCCCCTATCAAAATACCATGAATTTTCAACATTAGTTCTTAAAGGCAGTAAACACAACATCACATATTTGATTGTTTTTAGGTCTCCATTCTTTCTTTCTTTGAATTTTGTTTCTCTGACGAATAGTGATATCAGAAGTAGTGGGTAACACTTCAGATAGCACTGAGGAGCTGGACTGAGTTCTTTTCAGAGAAGTATGACAATTGTTTCTAAAATGTCCAGCAGTGTGACAATAAGTACACACTTTCCCTTTGTCAGAGATTTTGGAAGAAAAATCATTAGCCTTTCCACGTTCATTTAAGAAACATGTTTGATTATCATCCAAAGATAAAGAAGAGATGATATTATCTAAAGAATCTTGGAAACCAATACCTGCCCTGAGAGGTTTACTTAACATGAGGATCTCATCCAGTTTGGTAGACCCCGTGTTGAGTTTCTTAAGTGTGGTTTCGGCGAGGGACAATTTGGCCGTGACTTTTGCAAGCTCAGCATCCTTCTTTGTGAGCTCGATTTCAAGAGTAGCCACGCCAAGTCTTAGTTGCTGAGTTTCTTTGGTCAAGAATTGCACCATACTATACTCCTTCTTGTATTCTTCAAGGATATCCTCATAAAGGTTCCTCAATCCTCTTATGAGTTCATCCTTACTCATCTCAGCATCCTCTTGAGAATTTCCTGCATCCATATTAATAGACCCCACAAAACAAACAGCATTATCAACATTGAAATCATTATACCCGCTGGGTGTTATCACAGGTGTTATCCCACTTGGGTTATCACTTGGGATAGCACTTTCTGTGTTCGAGTCACACACAGTGACAAACATGGTTGTCTCGTCTGGTTCTTGAGCATGGTCCACTCCTTCTTCTTCATTGTCACTGAGAGACACCCACAAGCTCTTACCCTTCTTCCTCAGATTATTTGCGCATTCATTGGCATAGTGACCCCATCCTGAACAAGTATGACATTGAATGGAGTCGAGGTAATTGGGATTGGAGCTCGACTGATCCGAGGATGCCCTACGGATTGGATTCGCCTTCTGGGTGGTTGGGAGTGACCTCCTTGGCATCGAATCATACACCTTGGTTTGTTGCTCTTTTGCCTTTACCTGCATATTCTCCTTGTTGAACTTTCTTAACATAGAGTTATATTTCCTAGCAAGTAAATCAACACTAGTATTTTCATCCATTTCATCAAAAACTTCATCTTCCTCATCGTTTACACAAACCGAAGGAAGATTTTTTAAAGCAACATTTTTGCCTTTAATAGCATCACTTTGATCAGCGAGATTTAATTCAAAATTTTGCAAAATGCTCATCAAAGTGTTGATATCCATGGTTGCAAGATTGTGAGCCTCTTCAATAGATGAAACTTTAATATTGAAGCACTCAGGAAGAGTTCTAATTGCTTTTGAAACAAGTTGTTTGTTAGTAAAGGGTTCACCCAAAACTTGACATTCATTTGCAATATCAATAAGTTTTTCAAAATATGAAGAAATACCTTCATTTTCACTCATCCTCAATCTTTCAAATTTACTAGTGAGCCTCCTAAGCTTAGTTTCACGCATACTACCATCCCCTTCACAAAATCTTTGTAAAGTATCCCATGCCTCCTTAGCAGTGGGAGTATTTTGAATGAGTTTAAAAATATGCATATCAACCCACTCATAAATGGCATTAAGTGCCTTTTCATTAAAACTAGCTAGGTTGTTTTCCTCATTAGTCCACTCGAATTCAGGCTTAACTTGAACGTCACCATCCTCATCCGGCGGCAATAATGGGACAGTATAACCATTTAAAATAGACCGCCAAGCCCGGATATCAATTGATTTGATATACGAACGGAGGCGGATCTTCCAATAGGCGTAATTCGAACCATCAAGAACCAGAAGCCTTTTTTTATTAGAATTTGCAGGATCATAAGCCATGACACACTGGACCGAAGTACTTAGTATATCAAGTAACCAGGCTCTGATACCAATTGAAAAAGTGAGTCGATGGCTTAAGTCAGAAAGGAAGTGATATCAAAGGTGTTGTCACTACAACGATATCACTTCTGGCAACACTTAACACACACGAACAGAAAACTGTTTCTGAAAAGAGTTTGCAGCGGAAAAATCACACAAGAATTATTTTTCTCAAGATATATAAATGTATATATCTTGAGGGATGCCTCAAAAGGCGAGACCTTTACTAATAATATGAATTGAGTACAAGGCTGAGAGTTCCCTAATGCTATTACAATGAAAGCTTTGTGGAACGACTAAGAATTATACACGAGACCCTATCCTAGCCAAGACAAACTTATAATACTTGATTACAAGAATGTAAAAGGGTTTGGGAAGACGGGGTTTATCAGAACCAAGGAGTGTATAGCCTTTCTTGTGTGAGGAGTGTGTGTATTTGCTTCAAGTGTTGTATCTTCATTCTTCACATCCTCTTCTATTTATAGGCTTCAAGAATACTTGGGGAATACTCATAATGGCTTGGAGAGGTCACAAAAATGTGGTGTAGTGGAGGGAGAGAGTGGCCGAGCCTTGGGGAGTATTATCTCCACATTTCCTATAAAATAGGAACCACTTTCTTTGTGCCCAAGATCATGCATCACCATCTTGTACCTTCTAGCTTCATCGCCTTGTACAATCTCCTCCACAAACTCAGATGTTGAATGGGTCAATTACCCATGTGTTTGTTGTTGAGAATAATCCCCTTGTTTTATGGATAAAATCTCTTTTTATCCATAACTCCTTTTTAACCTCCTTGCATTATTCTAGCATAGGTTATACCTGAAAAATGGACCAACATAAACACTAATCTTGCACAAATATTAAACATTAGTCCAGCAATTATTTATGAAGCAAATATACAAATACAAAATCTGACAGTTCGTCGATATCACTGAGACAGTGTGGTCAGCACTTGTGGTATCACCACATTCTGCACGTACAGTAACTATGCCATTGTGATATGGTACATGTATCATGAATATACAAGCTATTATTTCTTGAAGGTGAACTTAACGTTGACCTTGGTCAACCCTAACAACTGTTCACACGGTATTTTAATTACACTACACATAAAAGAAAAGAACGGTACACAGAGTATTTTAATTACAATATACTCCTTCCGTCCCACTCGAATTAGGACAAATTTTTATTTTGGGTGTCCCATTCGAATTAAGACAACCCAAAAATAGAAATGTTTTATTTAAAGGGACCCACATTCACACTCACAACAACTTTCCACTCATTATTCTATACCTCACTTTTTCTCTCTTACTTTACTTTTCATACTCACAACACCTACTCCACTAACACTTTTTCCTTAATCCTCGTGCCCAACCCAAAAATCCTAATTCAGGTGGGACGGAGGGAGTATTTGAGAAGTAATTTGCGGGGCGTTAATACAATCTATGAACAAAAATATTTTAGAACGTCTATTATTTACGATAACGTTCTAGACCTGTACTCCCTCCGTCCCACCACAAGTGAGACCAACTTGTGGGGCATAATAATTAAGAAAAAGGTAGTATATGTGTGGTATAAAATGAAGAGAGAGAATGAGTGGGGTAAATAGTAGTGTTGGTTGAATAAATTGTGTGGTGGAAAATGAAGAGGAAGAATGAGTGAGGTTAAATAGTGGGGTTGGTTAAATATAAATATATTAAAATATTTCCATTTTGGGCGGTCTCACTTGTGGTGGGACGGACCGAAAAGGAAATTAGTCTCACTTGTGGTGGGACGGAGGGGGTATTATTTACAATAGTGTTCAGCAGACTTGTTACAATCACTACAACACCAATGGCAATAAAGCCACGTCTAATCATAACAACTAGGAGCTCCATCCTCTTCTCCTGTTGTTGGAACTTCTGAATCTCCACAAACTGCAAATAAACTTGACACAAGGTCCGCAAGTCCTCGTCTAATTTTATCAATCTCCTTGCATATCGATGTTTCCTGATAAAATCATATTTTTTTTATTGTCGAGCACCTCTCGAGTAAGTATTTGCCTCTATGCAAGATTTCATCAAACTTTGGCTTTAGTTCTGGTGGTGTGCATGTTGGAGCCAAGATCATTGGCTCAATTTGTTGAATTATCCCACAAATCTTCTTCTCCATAGAATTAAACTGGCAAATAACTTTCACCTGCATTATCGCTTCAGAAAAAAAGCTTCCTAAATAATCATTTTGGGCAGTCTCTTTCTTTTCCCACATCTCTTTCTTTTCCTTTTGCTTGATACGCTTGATAGTTCAAGATGGCTGAAGAACTTGTTGGCATTTTTGGCGGTCTCTTTCTTTTCCCACATCCCTTTCTTTTCCTTTTGCTGGATACGCTTGATAGGTCAAGATGGCTGAAGAACTTGTTGGCATTTTTGGCGGTCTCTTTCTTTTCCCACATCTCTTTCTTTTCCTTTTGCTTGATACGCTTGATAGGTCAAGATGGCTGAAGAACTTGTTGGGGGGGGGGCTTGTTTAGGAAGCTTTTTTTCTGAAGCGATAACGCAGGTGAAAGTTATTTGCCAGTTTAATTCTATGGAGAAGAAGATTTGTGGGATAATTCAACAAATTGAGCCAATGATCTTGGCTCCAACATGCACACCACCAGAACTTAAGCCAAAGTTTGATGAAATCTTGCATAGAGGCAAATACTTACTCGAGAGGTGCTCGACAATAAAAAAAAAATGATTTTATCAGGAAACATCGATATGCAAGGAGATTGATAAAATTAGACGAGGACTTGCGGACCTTGTGTCAAGTTTATGTGCAGTTTGTGGAGATTCAGAAGTTCCAACAACAGGAGAAGAGGATGGAGCTCCTAGTTGTTATGATTAGACGTGGCTTTATTGCCATTGGTGTTGTAGTGATTGTAACAAGTCTGCTGAACATTATTGTAAATAATACTCCCTCCGTCCCACCACAAGTGAGACTAATTTCCTTTTCGATCCGTCCCACCACAAGTGAGACTGCCCAAAATGGAAATATTTTAATATATTTATATTTAACCAACCCCACTATTTAACCCCACTCATTCTCTCTCTTCATTTTCCACCACACAATTTATTCAACCAACACTACTATTTACCCCACTCATTCTCTCTCTTCATTTTCCACCACACAATTTATTCAACCAACACTGCTATTTACCCCACTCATTCTCTCTCTTCATTTTCTACCACACATTTACTAATTTTTTTTTTTTAATTATTGTGCTCACAACTCTAGTAGCATTTGTGCTGGGACGGAGGGACTATATAGGAAATTACATGTAGATAATTCAATATGCTACATGTCTCGCATTAATTTCAAAATATTTTTGTTTTAATTTCTTGCATGCCTCAATATTCTTGCTTTATTTCCGGCATGCATACATGTCTCACATTAATTTAAAATATTTTTGCTTAAATTTCTAGCATGCCTCAATATTTTTGCTTTATTTCCAGCATGCCTACATTTCTCACTAAACTTTATTCTTTTTAAATGTCATCATTAATGTTTTTGAGTTTTTTAAATGTTCTCACTCCATCCACAAATTCATTAAAACTGAAACGGATGTTAATTAAGCGAGCTCACAACTAACTTTGCTTAACAGCCGTTATACTTCATTACTAATCGTTAACATCCGTTATATTTCATTACTAAATATAGGAAATTACATGTAGATAATTCAATATGCTACATGTCTCGGATTAATTTCAAAATATTTTTGTTTAAATTTCTTGCATGCCTCAATATTCTTGCTTTATTTCCAGCATGCATACATGTCTCACATTAATTTTAAAATATATTTGTTTAAATTTCTAGCATGCCTCAATATTTTTGCTTTATTTCCAGCATGCCTACATTTCTCACTAAACTTTATTCTTTTTAAATGTCATCATTAATGTTTTTGTGTTTTTTAAATGTTCTCACTCCATCCACAAATTCAAGTATGGAAGAATAATAAGCCAAATGGATTTGTCCCTGATGTCAAGCTTAGGCCTCTCGTAGAATGATATTGATGAAAGTTTTTGGGCGAACCCAAATGGATTGATGAGATCATGACATTTGAATTAATCAATATATTCAGAAATGAGAAAGCATTGAACAAAGACAAGTTGACTATAGACCATGACTTGTGTTCAATAGACACCGTAGACAAAGGGATTGTGACTTGTACTATAGAGGATAAATTTTGGGCTACAAAGTTATACTATTTGTGTAGTCATAAAAGGTTTGCTAGAATCTATTTATGACTTACGGGTTTTGACTGGCAATTTAGTATAATCCTATTGGGTCACACACGCAGAACAGATAATTAAAAGGCTGAAAATAAAAGGAGTACGGGCATCACGACCGTACGGCGGCCAAGCCGGCGTACGCCTGGCCAAGCGCCGTACGGCTCCTATGCCGTACTGGTTCAGTTTTAGGAAATTTCTTGTGTGACAAGAAGTCCTAAACCCTAAAGGAATCAGATCTATGCCAGTATAAATATGTGTGTCCGGGTTTGAGAGACCAGGTTGATGATTCAAGAAATCACAAAGCTCTCTTAGAGAGAGAATAACACACATATTGAGAGGTATTAATTATTCCAAAGAGAAGAATGAGTTCTTCAAGCCTAAGGATCTAGCAATCAAGTCTAAGAAAGTGTTCTTGGATCCGTTCAAGTGTGGATCACCAAAAGAGGATACTTTGCTTAGTATCTTAGTCCGTGATTGAAGATTTTGAACTACAAGGGTTAGTCCTAATTTATCTTATGCTTTATAAATTATTGTTCTTAATGGATTTAGGCTAGGGTTTCTTCATGTTTAATTCTGCTATGCATGGAGGTTGTGAAACCCAACAATCTCTATGTTTGGTAACTTTGATATTTACAATATATGCTAGGAATATATAATATTCCTTAATAAGTAAGAGTTTTGGTTCTTTTTCGCTTCCCATTTAATATTATTTTGAATCTATAGTTGATCTGTGATTATGTTTTAAAAATATACTTTACATGTTTGTACATTAGTTGTATCAAGATAAATTGTGTTAATACTATAGTCGAATCTACATACATTGATGGGTTCATGACTCACTCACGAAACCCTTTAGTTTTGAAGTTATGTGAGTTTACCGTCTTTAAATTTAGGAAAACGATATTTTTAACATTAAAATCAATAACTTTTGCAATTTTGACAATTTTTAATTTCAGAAAAAATATACATTATTATAATTTTGACCCCTTACAATCAAATCCTAACTTTGATGAAGACTACTTTCTTATTTTGAAACACGCCACTTATTTTGCATGAATTTTTTCTGAAATAATTAGGGTGTATTAGTGAAGAAAGTAGGACATGTAATCAGGCTTATCAGTTTCTTTTAAGTACTTTAAAAAAAAAAAAAAAAACATTTTTATACTATACGTGTGTACTTTAAATTATTGTACAGTCGTATGACGGGTGGTATTTTAATTTTAATTTGTTTTCTTATTCTCTGTTTTTTTTTTTTTTTTTGAATAATGCAACAAAATAATTAACCAAATTTTGAAGAAAGCTTATAGTTCTCAGTTGTTCTAGCCCAAACAACTAAAGACAAAGAGTGTCTATCCTTTTGCTGCAGTTCTCAGTTGTTCATGAGCTCATGAGACATTGTTACAGTGAAAATAAAGGACAACAATAATTTAAGATGCATGTACAATAGCAAACTGCACCAAGAATCTATCCAAATTTAAAAATTCGGCATTTAATTTGGGAGAGTTGCTAATGCCACTACATTTTGTACTTATCCACTACAAATGCTAAAATTTAGGAGAAATAATAATTGTGTTGACACATTTTCCCTCTAAATACTTACCTTCTTTATAGCATTGAGTTATTTTTCTACTTTTAAATCACTTCCTTAAATAAAGACTATTTATACTACAAAAATTATTTGTCCAATAAATCTATTAATGTTTATTGAAATAATAGATCCTTTTTTTATTTTTTCTTGATCTCCAAAACAATTTATTTATTTAATTTAATATACATATATATATTATTATGTCCCAAAATAAATGACACATTTTGATTATAAGAGACACTCTAAAAAAACTTATTTTTGATCCATTTTAATAGAAAAAAAATATATGATATTTTTGTTATTTACTTTTGAACTTTAAAATTTTCATGTTCAAAGGGGAGCATAAAAAATGTTGAAAATTTATTAATAAACAAAATTTTCTTATTAACTATCATTCAATTGGGGACACAATTTTCTCAAAAAATAAAGTGTCCTTCTAAAAAGAGTAATTTATATGAAAGAAATTATAATATGGTTTAACTATATATGCTGGGAAATAAAGTTAGTTAGTTTAACATATTTCTTATTATATGAAAATAAATTAGATATATTTATTTACCCAATTTTATTTCTATATCTACCTAGTAATTTTATTATTTTATGGTCTCAAGTGGAGATGGGCATAAGGGCAAACCCGCCAGGCCCGGCCCTTCCTTTTCACTAACCCGCGGGTTAACGGGATTGGGCCAGCCCGTGGCGTGTGAGCCCGCGGGCGGAACCCGGCCCGGCCTGCTTCTTCAATGTTTGTTAGGCCCGCCCGTCGGCCCTTGGGTTTAACCCAAAGGGCTTGAACGGGTTTTCTTTTTTTAAAAAAAAATAAAAAAATATGGAAAAATACATTTATAAAAAAAATGTTTAAAAATATTAAAGACTTTAAAATTTAATTTATAATTTAGTAAAAATATAAGTAGCCTTTATTCCTTTAATAATATTAGTATGTTATTAAAGAAAATAAAAATAGGGAAAAAAGTTTATAATTGTAATGAATAATTTTTTTAAAATATAAACATACTCCATTTTGAAAAATTATAATAATTTAGTATATACTATAAATAATAAACACCCAAAAAGGCAAGTTTTGCAATTTCAAGCGGGACGGAGGGAGTACAATTTTTTTTTTACCTGGCTAAAATGCGGGCCGACGGCACGGGCCATCTCACGGGTTTAAGCCCGCGGGCTAAGCCCGGCCCGTTAGATTTTTTGGAGGGTCCGGCCCGCCCGTCAAATACAAGGGCCAAGGGCCGGGTTTGGGCTAAGGGCTCACGGGTTAAGGGTTTGGCGGGCAAGGGCCGACGGGCTGCCCACGGGCTTGGGCCCGAAATGCCCATCTCCAGTCTCAAGTAAAGAGAAAAGAAACAAAAATAAAAATAAACTATCGTAAAAGTTCATTAACAAAATATATTTCTTCATTGTAAATTTAGAAAATTAAAAAAATATTTACAAATTCATAACTTGTATAGAATTTTTATCTTTACGTCAAATATATTTAATTTTATTCATTTTATTAAGCCAAAAAATAAAAGGAGATATATCTCATTTAATTTTATTTATTTATAGTGGATAATGGAAAGAAATTTTTTTAATATAAAATAAATAAAATTGAAACTAAATGAAATTACAATGATTCATTTACTCTAGAAGATTATTTTATTATTAAATATGATAAATATTTTAAAGGTAAAATGGGACTTGAATATGGGCAATTAATTTTTAATTAGTAAATATAATGGATAGTGAAATTTGTGATACATATTTAGTATCTCCTTAAATTACTCAATTAACTCTTCAAAATGCAAAGGATAATTTTGTCAATATACAAATAATGTAGTGGATAAGTAAATATTGTAGTGTCATTAGCCGAGTCCAAATCCTTTGTGCCACTTTGTGTATCACTTCATGTGCCACAAGAGATCTAATGGCTAACAGTTACTGAGATTGGTATTTTCGTAATATTATGCAAACATGTGAACGGTTAGATTGAAAGTGGTACATGGAGTGGAACACAAAAGTGGTACAGGAGATCTCAACTCGCATTAGCCCCTCCCTTAATTTGGACGGATCAAAATTAAAATTGTGACATTCATTTTTGGGTGTAGGGAGTAAGTAACAAATCAATAGAAAATTTGCGGGCAAACTACTAAGATATGCAACGTAGTTTCCGATTTTTATCAAATAATGCAACCTACTAACTAGTGGCAGATATATGAAACGTACTTTACTATCATATATCAAATAATGCAATGTACAATTTTTTTTCTAACGCCGTTAAAAATTCTAACAGAAGTATGAATTTCGTTAAAAAAAACTAACAAAACGTTTCTTTAATAATCCAAAAAATGTAAACTTTCGTTAAAAAACTAACAAAACGTTTCTTTAACAATCCTTTCAATGGGACGGTGGTGGGTATCTCATCACTTTCTCATGTTTCCTTTTCATTTTGAGTTAGTTTCGTTAAATATATAGCTGAACTCGTTAAAAATTTAATGTGTTTTGAGTAGGTTGCATTATTTGATAAATGATAGTAAAGTACGTTTCATATATCTGTCACTAGTGAGTAGGTTGCATTATTTGATAATAGAGGCTTAGTACGTTGCATCAAGCACTAATTATTCCGAAAATTTGCAGTTTGCAGTTGAGCTTTTAAGTGGATGAAGTTATCCAGAGCAGTTCACTAAGGGAAAACCAAAAACAGTTCAATGACATTGCTAATAACAGCTTTCTAATTCTACAAATGGACATAAATTACAATATGTACTGAATTTCATTTCAAATTTTTGATGAAACAACAAATTCCTAACAAATTCTTTATGATCATATACCAGTTTCTAACAGAGTACACGATCAACTAGTCAGCAACAACACGATCCATCTACATCGACTTGTACATCGTTACAGCGATCACATCGATCATTGGCCAAACCTACAAGCGCACAATCCCTAATATGTTCAGTAACAAAAGAATTTACAGTGTGTGCACAAAATGTCTTCTGCAGATTTCCCTCTCAACATTTCTTCAATTAACAGCAACTTCTTGACTTGGTTCTGTCTATCTTTTCACAGCAAATGAACCTGTAAAAAATTTAAGTGATGTCAATACTCTACACACTCCCTCCGTCCCAATATGAATGTCCGAAAAACTTTCATTTTGTGAAATATGCAACTTCAAATGTAGTAACTCAATAACTCGAAGCTAGTACAATCTAGGCAAAAGAATTGGCATAAGATTAAAGGAACATGAAACGAAATCATACCGAGAATTGAATGCTTAGGAATGAAGTTGACATGAGTATGTTTCCCCAAACTAGTTGCAACCAGGCCATTGTATTCTCTCATCACCTCAGGGGTTAAGCCACAGTAATAAACCTCAGCCCAAGTCTTCTTTTGCTCCTCTACCCCTATAAACCTCATGGCCTCCATTTCGTTCCTCGTGTAAACCATCTTCGATCTATCAGACTTGTTTCTAAGAACATTTTTGTTCGAATCAGCCCTTGAACACTCGATATAGTGAACCCTTTTGGGCCATTTTTCTCTCTTTTCAAAGAGATTTTGATCATCAAACCTGTGGGTGAAACTTTTTTCATTGCCATTAGTCCTTGAACACTTTCTCCACACATGGTAAACCTTATCAGTTTTTATGTTCTTCACTTGTTCTTCTACATTTGAAGAACACTGTCCCTCCTCCTTATTCTTCATTGAGTAATTCTTGTGACCCATGTTTTGACCAGCAAGGTTTCGGGTCAAAACGTTTCTATTCTCATTTCCTCTTGACCATTTTCTTGAGCCAAAATGAACTTTCTTTGTTTGTTCATCAAGAAAAACAGATCTCCTCTGATGAACCATTTTATGCATACTCTGATTCTCACCCAAACAGGTCATACCCTTTTCATTCCCACTAGTTCTTGAACCATTTCTCGAGCCTTTTCGCACTTTTTGCCACGAATTCATATTTATTCCATACATTTCTTGCTTCTTCATCTGATTCCAAGAACTCATTTCGCGATAACAAAAACCCACAATTTTATCTTTAAGTATACCTCCAATTCCAGTCTCAATCACAGCAGTGTCATCAATAACATCAATTTTCCACCCACATTGTCGAACATCATCACTGAAATTGTTCTTGGACTCGCCCAATTCTTGATTTCGGTTAATACCTATTTCAAATTTCGCCATTGATTCTGCATTTCCATCAACAGGCTGAAGAACAGAGCGTTCTCGAGGAACAAAAATGTTCTTGGATTCACCAAATTCTTGATTTCGGTCAATACCCATTTCAAATTTCGCCAATGATTCTGCATTTCCATCAAGAGGATGAAGAACAAAGCGTTCTTGAAGAACAGAAACGTTCTTGCATTCACCAATTTCTCGATTTTGGTTAATACCCTTTTCTAATTCCGCCAACGATTCTGCATTTCCAACAACAGGCTGATGAACGAAGCGTTCTTGAGGAACAGAAACGCTTTTAGATTCACCAAATTCTTGATTTTGGCTGACACCCACTTCGAATTTCTCAGAAGAATCTCCATTTCCGTCAAGAAGCTGATGAACAAAGCGTTTTGAGGAACAAAACAAGATGAGGGATCGGAGTGGATTGTATCATGATCACTCTGCACCAAACCGGTGTCGGAAGGGCAAACCAAACTGACTTCTTCATTTTCTTGATTACTGGAGTTCATTTGAGGAACATCAATTGGGGTTTCCGCCATTAGTGTGTGTGTATTTGTGAGTGAGAGAGAGAGAGAGAGAGAGAGAGGTTGGAATGATGATACAGAGGAAGGTTTTGTTAAGGATTAGAGTAAGAGATAGTCGGAGCCAATCATACATGGAGAGAGATAATTGATATGAGAGACTCAAATAATATTGTATGAATGACTAAAGTATTATTGATACTAGCAATACATATTTATAGGAGTACAAAGAGAGTTCTAGAGTCCTAATCTAATTAGGAATACTAATACAATAAAGAAACTAATATTCTAGAATAATCTAACTTGATGTACAAGATACAATCTCTATGTTTGGTAATTACAATATGTGCTAGAAATATATAATATTCCTTAATACCATGTCAAGGATTAGAGAAAGAGATAGTCGGAGCCAATCATACATGGAGAGAGATAATTGATATGAGAGACTTAAATAATATTGTATGAATGACTCAAGTATTATTGATACTAGCAATACATATTTATAGGAGTACAAAGAGAGTTCTAGAGTCCTAATCTAATTAGGAATATTAATACAATAAAGAAACTAATATTCTAGAATAATCTAACTTGGTGTAGAAGATACAATCTCTATGTTTGGTAATTACAATATGTGCTAGGAATATATAATATTCCTTAATAGGTTTTGGAGTTTAACTGGGCTTTTCAGTTGAGCTGGGCCTTCTTATACGGTGGGCTAAATTCGTTGATATTAAAATTGCTGGATTTGGAGAAAGTGAAAATTGTTGTAAACCGGAATTATAGGGTTTGGTTTGTAGAATACCAAAGAGTATAGACCTTAGAGAGAAAGAGAGATAAGGAGTATGGAGAAACGAGTAAGGTTCTGTCAACCTCAATTCTGTGTGTGTAGTAATCCTTCTGATTACATGCTTATTTTTAGGCTAGAAAAGTAACTTACTACTGTGCGTAAATAGCGAATACTATTTTCGCATAGTACATTATACTATTTGTACATTACTCATTATATTACAATGTGATACTGTACATTGCTATAGTGTGCTACAGTCCACATAACAATTATTTATAACACTCCCCCTTGGACGTAGCACTCTAAGCAGGATCACGCACGTAGGCTGCATCAGTAAAAACCTTTAACTAAGAAAACCCTATGAGAAAAAAACTTAGTAAAGGAAAAAAGATTACAGCCTTTTGTCTTTTGAAATCATGCTTGGAAACTGCTTGAATTTAACACTCCCCCTGAAGATAGCACTCCTTGATTTCTATGTATTTGATGCTCCCCCTGACGATGATATTCTTCCCAGTCTCTGCATTCCGATGCCACGAACAAGTTTTTCGAAAGTAGAGGTTGGGAGAGATTTAGTGAACAAATCCGCTAGATTGTCACAAGAGCGAACTTGCTCAATAGTGATCTCGTTATTCTTCTGTAGCTCATGAGGATAAAAGAACTTAGGTGCAATATGTTTTGTCAAATTTTCTTTGACAAATCCATTTGCCATTTGTGTAACACATGCTGAATTATCCTCATAAATCGTTGTTGGGGGAAGCTTGTCTGATCTGATCCCACTGGAACTGCAAATGTGTTGAACCAATGACCTTAGCCACACACTTGCTCGTGAAGTCTCATACAGAGCTATGAACTCAGAGTGGTTTGAAGAAGTGGCAACAAGAGTTTGTTTAATTGATCTCCATGAAATCGCGGTACCACCATGGAGAAATACATAGCCAGTTTGAGATCTAGCATTGTGGGGGTCAGACATGTAACCAGCATCTGAATAGCCCACCAATTTCATATCTTGATTTCTTTTATAAAGTAGACCAAGATCATGGGTACCTTGAAGATACCTAAAGATATGTTTAACTCCATTCCAGTGTCTTCTTATTGGAGAAGCACTAAATCTTGCCAGCAAGTTTACTGCGAATGCAATATCAGGCCTTGTGCAATTTGCAATATATAGTAATGCGCCAATGGCGCTTAAGTAAGGAACTTCTTGTCCCAATACTTCTTCGGTATCCTCCTTAGGTCTGAATGGATCCTTATCCACATCAAGTGATCTTACAATCATTGGCGTGCTAAGTGGATGAGATTTATCCATATAAAATCTTTCCAGTACCTTTTTCACATAGGTCGATTGGTGTACAAAGATTCCTTCAGGGAGATTCTCAATTTGTAGGCCAAGACAATACTTAGTTTTACCAAGTCTTTCATTTCAAATTCTGCCTTTAGATATGAGCTTGCTTCTTCAATCTCTTTGCGTGTTCCCATTATATTTATATCATCAACATAGATTGATATAATGCACAAGACATTTTGTGACTTCTTTATGAAAACGCAGGGACATACATCATTATTTTTGTATCCCTTCTTCAAGAGGAAATCACTTAGTCGGTTGTACCACATTCTACCCGACTGTTTTAAGCCATACAATGACCTTTGCAATTTTATGCTGTATGAATTGCGATTTTCATTTTTCTTTATATTGGGAACTTCAAGGTCTTCGGGGAGTCTCATATGTATATCAGCATCCAATGATCCATATAAGTATACAGTTACCACATCCATTAACCGCATTTCTAAATTTGTACTTGCTGCCAAAGATATTAGGTAGCGAAATGTAATACCATCCATTACTGGAGAGTAAGTTTGGTCAAAATCAATGCCAGGTTTCTGAGAAAACCCTTGAGCTACTAATCTCGCTTTATATCTTACTACTTCATTGTTTTCATTTCTCTTCCGTACAAACACCCATTTGTACCCAACAGGGGTCACGTTCTGGGGTGTACAGACTACTGGCCCAAAGACCTTTCTTTTATTAAGCGAGCTAAGCTCAACCTCTATTGCTTCTTTCCATTTTACCAAATCTGAACGCTTTCGACATTCTGTCATTGATCTGGGTTTTGGGTCCATAATGTCATTGAAGACAGTATGAGCAATTATAGAGGCAAATGAATCATTGACAACCATTATATCTCTTTTATACGTTTCTCCCACATTTATGCAATTCATTGCAACTTCTATATTTACATCGACCAAATCATCATCATTGATCATGATATCATGATTCGGTTTTTCTGCAATTCCAGAATGATTGTTTTGTGCATTTGGATTTTTATTAGCAGAATGAACATGTTCAAGAAGGTTTTGTGGCAATGATATTTCTTTGCTACATTTTGATTTCCGTGGATTCCTATCTTTTGCACCGATAGGCCTCCCTCGCTTTTGGCATTGAGAATCATTTGTAGATATACTTACATGTTTAGGGATTTTCACCCTTTCAGCTGCATTTCTTGCAGGCACATATGATTTAACCACATCTTTGTGGTCATTAAAAGCATCTGGTAGATTGTTTGCCAATTGTTGCAATTTAACAATCTTCTGAACTTCTAGTTCAGTTTGGTTTGTGCGTGGATATATATACTTAAGCTCTTGGGCATTCCAAGAGATTTCCCGGCATTCTTTAAGCTTTGAGCTTTTATCTTCCCCTAATGCCGGGAACTGCTCTTCATCGAATATGCAATCAGGAAATCGAGCAGTGAATAAATCTCATGTCATGGGTTGTAGGTATTTAATAATAGATGAAGACTCATAGCCAACATATATACCTAGCATTCTTTGAGGGCCTATAGTAGTACGCTTTGGTGGAGAAATAGGAACATAAACTGCACAACCAAAAATTCTCAGATATGAAATATTGGGCTCTTTACCGCGCATCATTTGTAAAGGCAAAAATTCATTATAAGCAGTTGGGCGGATATGAGTTAAAGCAACGGCATGCAACACCGCATGTCCCCAACATGATGCTGGTAGGTTGGAATTTTGTAATAATGGTCTTGCGATTAATTTAGTACGTTTAATTAAAGATTCAGCTAGACCATTTTGAGTGTGCACATAAGGGACCGGATGCTCCACTTTGATTCCTAATGCCATACAATAGTCATCAAAATCATTTGATGTAAATTCACCAGCATTATCCATACGAACAGATCTGAGTTGATTATCAGGAAATTATGCTCTAAGTTCAATGACTTTAGCCATAAACTTAGCGAATGCATAATTTCTAGTTGATAATAAGCAGACATGGCTCCACCTAGTGGAGGCATCAATTAAGACCATAAAATATCGAAATGGTCCTGATGATGGATGGATTGGTCCACATATATCTCAATGAATCATTTCAAGGAATTTGGGAGACTCTATTCCAACTTTAGTACGGGATGGTCGTACAATAAGCTTCCCTTTTGCACATGCTTCGCATATGAACTCATTTGTTGAAGGAAGGTTTCTTGTAGGCATATTATGCCCCATTGAATTAGTGATAATACGACGTATCATATTTTGCCCGGGGTGTCCTAAACGATCATGCCATAGTTTAAAAGAATTTGGGTCTTTAAACTTTAAACTCATTACAACATGATTATGAGAAGGTCGGATGTATATGTAATACAATCCTGTAGACAAGGATGGAAGTTTTTCAACAATATGTTTTTGGCATCCCGTCAACCTTGTCATGAGTAGACATTCTTTATTATCCTCAGTTATGGTTTCAATATGAAAACCATTAGACCGAATATCTTTAAAACTTATGAGTGTTCGTTTAGATTGAGGATATAAAAGGGCATTTTTTATCACTAATTCTGTTCCCATAGGAAGAGTTATTGATGCCCTTCCAGAGCCCATTATAAGAATATTGTCATTTGCAATTGTAGTGACACTCCCCTTTTTCTCTATTAAGGTGTCAAAAAAATTTCTATCTTTCAAGATAGTATGAGTGGTTGCACTATCTACCAAGCATAAATCATCCATGTTCTTCATGATTTGTAATCCAAAGTTCATGTTTTTCTAAAAGAAAATTAAATAGGTATGAGCTGATAGATAATTAAATATGAAGAAAAGGTTTTAAAATCAATCATAATTCAACATCTATGCACCATGTTTGGTAGATTTTTTTTTTTTTTTCACTAACATCCAATCTCTTAAAAGCCGGATTTGCAAGGTTTTCCATTGAGAATAACTATAAAATAAAACATGCACATTATTATAACATTTAGAAGCATATTTTATTCAAAACATGAGAAGGCTAGAACAATAATGCTTATATATCAAGTGCAATTATTATTGCTAGGAAAGAATACATATAGAAAAGACCGATAACATATACTCCCCCCGTCCCATTTCAAATTGCAAATACTAGGTTGGCACGGGGATTAAGGGAAAAAGTGAAAAATGTGATGTGTTGTGAGTGTTGATAGTTGAGTGTGAGAGAGAAAGTGGGGTAGAGAATAGTTAGTGGGTTAATGGTGTCTCCATTTTTGGATTTTGCAATTTTAGTTGGGACACCCTTTTTGGCAACTTTTGCAATTTGAAATGGGACGGAGGGAGTAGATAGAAATTATATGGGGTGTAGTCGGCAGTGAAGACCAATATTGTATATGCTAGCACCATTATGATAGCAGAAATCGAAAGCATTGTGACCATTTTGAAGTAGAGTGTATAGAATTTGTAAGAAATTTTAGGAAAATAATGGAAGAAGAGTGTAGGTATTTATAGTAAAAATACTATCTTTATCCGTTAAAATAGCCGTTGAGATTTTTTTTTTTAAGGTTAAATAAAGTTATTTCAAAATTAAACAAAAAAAATCATTTACAAAGATAGTTATTTTACTTAAATCATTATATTAGTATGATGTAAATAATAGTGCAAATTTAATCATACGCAAAAAAAACAGCACATACCTTTACATACATCTAGCACATATCCAAAAAATATATCAGTACATTAGCACATAGATTTTTCTCCACACTTTTTTTTTTTTTTTTTTGACTTTCTTACTCTGTTTTTGTTTTCTTCAATTCTCTGACATTTGCGTAGAATATGGTAGGATGAATAGTATGAATAGTAGTATGAATATTTTTTTTTTTTTGTAGAAGTATAGCTCCGATACCATAATATAAAGTAAAGTGTTCTTGGTTTTTGATATTCACTGAAAAGGCTAAGCTATATAGGGAATGCATTGAAAGTTGTACGTAAAAGTCATATATATATCAATAAAATACGATTCATAATAAATGCTAGGAATAGTCTAAATGGTAGCTCAACTATTGCAGCACACTGGTAGTTAATAATTGCAGCCAAAGTTGACATGGAGACACCAAGCCTCCAAACTATTTTATGTGCTACTAAAAAGACCAGCACACAATCATTGAATGTGTTCACAGTGCAGCCGTGTTGATTTATTCTTGTGTCCTTTATCTTTTGAGGTTTTTACAAATGAAACCTTTAAAATTTGATTATTGTAATATAACATTTCATATCATCCACCACCATTTTTATTTTTGATGGGAATTTGATAAAAAAATTATAACAAGTAGATAAAATATATTAAGTTTCTAGCTTGGGGTTATTACCCTTCCAAGTGTCAACATTTAAAGCATTAAATAAATAATGTTCGTTTTCTCACCAGTCAGACATAGTTAATCTTTTGGTGGTATACGAGTAAAGTTAGTAATGAAATAAAAATTCATATCGTTATCTCACCATGACGGTAGAACTTGTCATAATGGTGATATACGAGTAACATATATAACGAAATAATAGTAAGACCGTTATCTCACCACGAAGGTAGCACATTTTCATAATGGTGATATACGAGTAAAGTACATAATGAAATAATTGTAAAATCGTTATCTCACCATGACGGTAGAACCTGTCATAATGGTGATATACGAGTAAATTAACATAATACTTAGAGCAATATTATAGAGAGATTCTTACTGTCTGTGATGATATGTAACTTAGAGCACTTTGTGCTGATAACGTGTTGTAAACCGAATTATAGGGTTTGGTTTGTAGAATACCAAAGAGTATAGACCTTAGATAGAAAGAGAGATAAGGAGTATGGAGAAACGAGTAATGTTCTGCCAACCTCAATTCTGTGTGTGTAGTAATCCTTCTGATTACATGCCTATTTATAGGCTAGAAAAGTAACTTACTACTATGCGTAAATAGTGAATACTATTTACGCATAGTACATTATACTATTTGTACATTACTCATTATATTACAATGTGATACTGTACATTGCTATAGTGTGCTACAGTCCACATAACAATTATTTATAACAAAAATGACTCCATTTGGCTCACCAGTTAAATTAAGGGTTAATTGTAATTTGGTTCCTGACTTTGTCCAAAATTTGCAAGGTTGATACTGTCTTTTTAATTTCGCCAATTGGTATATTCACTTTGTCCTTTTGTTGCAATTCAATTACAAAAGTAACTGAGTGTTAGTTTTCTAACAGATTTTATATCATGTGACTAGCACATGACGTTTTAAGGGACGTTTTAATTTATTTTTGGAGGTACACATATCCGATTGATATGGTTGTTTTTTTAAATTGAAACTAATATTTAAATTTATAACATATATTTTTTTAGCAATTTTTTGAATTATTTTATATTAAATCTTAATTTTAAATATTAAAAAAAAACATGTGATATAATAATCTAAAAAATATGTTAGCCCCAAATACGTTTCATATAAAATAAATGTTATATGTAGATTATCAGTTCATAAAAATATTTTATAGGAAAAAAGGGAGAGGAAGAAAATGATGAATCAAAGGAAGAGTGTATGTGGAAGGGGTGGTGCGGGAACATGGCGGATGGTAGAAGAAAGCAAACATTAGGAAATAAGGTATATCATGGTGGAAAGTAGTAATTTTTCAGATTATTTTTCCCATGTCCTCTATTTTTTAAAAATATTTTCATTTATTTAAATTACAAACGCTGCCCTAGATATTACATTTGCCAACATATTGGCATTTTGACTTGTCAATTGCAAAGAAAAAAAATATTCTTACTAAGCCCATCTTTGCAACAATTAATCTTAACAAAACCTGACTTCGAAAGAATCCACCCTTCGAAACGCTGGACTTCATGAATATTTTGACGAAGTATTGCGTCCCTATCTCTCTTCTGCTTCTCTATGTCAGATTCAGACTTTTCAATAATTATAAAACAACAAAAACAATACACAAGGCTCTCACCAATAGAAGGGAATCATAAGCCCTCAACAACAGAGGAAAATCACAAGCTCTCACATATAAATATGAAGAGAAAAACAACAATACAAAAACAACAACGATAAATATTTTTAAAATCTAGATTTAAAATGAATTAAAAACCTGATTTCATATTTATTAATTACAAAACAACAATTAATAAATGTGAAATCGGGTTAGAAAAATCAATATGAAATGAACAAGATGAACAAATTGAAGATGAACAAATCATTAAATTATAACTAACACGGATGGCAACTTAATGAGATTGTTTACAATATTCTACTATGCGGTTCAAACTATATACTCCTCCATTTCAAAATAAATATAAAAATGAAAACAAATTAAATTTTCTCTTGATCAAGATTATATTAAAAATTATTTTGGACATTCATTTTTTAAATAAAGGTAGTAAAATAGATGTGATGACCTCCACCCAGGAAAGGTAATATCATACTCTACCGCTCAAGAAAGATGTTTCTATATTTTTTTAAAAATAATTTTTGAAAAATAATTATAAGTTATATTAATCATATTAATAAAAACGTAAAAATCATTATTGATAATATTATAGTGGTGTACTAAAAACAAATTTATTTTTTCCATTAAAATAATTAAATAATTTTTTTATTTTAAAAAATGAAAACATCCTTCTGAAATTGAGAAAGCCTTATGTCAGGAGATTACACGCCATGACATTTTACTAAACATTCTTTTTCCATTTTAAAAAATACTTTTTCCAAAATACTGTAGAAAACAAAGCTTAAATCTATACTATATATTAAAAGTCAAGGTAGAGTCTTTAAGTGGTTCTAATGGACAAGTTTGGATAATTCTTGCTTTTGGTGGTGCCAAATCATCCATAGCATTTTAATTAGGTGACATTTCATTTTTCTCTTATTAGCTAATAGTATAAATTAATTGTAATAGTTACTATATTAGTTAACTATTACTATTAATAATATTAGTTTATTACAATAGTTAACTATATAAGATGACTATTACTATTAATAGTATAAGTTAAGTATAATAGTTACTATAAAATGTAACTATTACTATTAATAGTATTTGTTAATATTAGTTAACTATAATAGTTAACTATATAAGATAACTATTACTATTAATAGTATTAGTTAAATGTAAAAGGTATTATATAAAATAACTATTACTATTTATATTATTAGTTAATTGTAATAGTTAATTATATAACATAATTATTACTATTAGTAATATTAGTTAAGTGTAATAGTTACTATATAAAGTAACTATTATTAACAACAATATTAACTAATTAGAATAGTTACAATATATTGTAACTATTACTATTCTTTTGAAAAAATTACTATTATTAGCATTAGTTACTATGTTTTGTAACTATTACTTTTAACTTATTATTTATGATAAAAGTTATTCCCCCCTTCTCAGGGTAAAAGTCATACTTTCTATTTTGGTACATCCTAGAGTAAGAGTTTCTTTCCTAAAATGGCAATGAATCTTTACTATTCACCCCGTTCATTTTCTCTCATACTTTACTTTTATATTCACAACACCAATCAATTTACTATTCCCTCCCACTCATTCTCTACCTTACTTTACTTTTACACTCACAACAGTTAAATCACTTCCACCATTTTTTATTCTCCATGCATTTGAGAGGTAGGACTCTTACTCTGGGACGGGGTGAGCACACTTAGGTAACCATTATCTTTTAATTTATTATTTAAGCTCATAATTACTATAATTTAACTATAATTAAAACATTATGTTCTCAATCGATCAAGAGTAAAAATTGACATCATTATGGGACAAATGAAGTAAATTTTTAAAAAATTTATAAAGTTATTCTTAACCAATACTATTAACCAATCTTAATATCTATTTTATACTATAGTAACTAAAACTATTTCCACTATTATTAAAAAATCACAAGTAGATTTATATATATCTTTAAATTTATTTATATTTATTTATATTTATTTAAAATATTTAATAATTATATAATGTAATTATAAATATCTGCGCACAAAAGAAAACACCCGTGCGAAGCACGGGTTAATCCCTAGTAATATTGATATGTCCACCAAAAGCAATGATGGAATTAAAAGATTGTTACAAATTTTGCTTGCAAACACGGTTAATATTCATTGATTAGATATTTAATTAATGAACGGTAAGCTTTTTTTTTTTTAGTAAAATGAGATGGAAGGAGATCGAGAGGGAGATGGATGGACGGAGGGGGAGATGCGTTCAATGAGTAGAATGTAAAAAAAAAAAAAAAAAGCGCGGTGACATTTTATAAATATGTGAAAATTCTTTAAAAAACACGCGGTAACATTTTTGTAAATAATCAGAACTTCTCAAATGGTTTTGGATATCAATATAAAGCCTTCTGGATATGCTTTTCAAGCACATTTGAAGGTCACGGCCAAGAAAGTTTGTAGATATCAACCTCAAAATGTTCTGGACTTCAATAATAAAGCATTTTGGATATGATTTCAAGCACATTTGAACAATGTTATAGCTAACAAACCTTCTGAATATCAAACTCAAAACATTTTGGATATCAATAATAAAACATTCTGGAAATATGTAAAGCATATTATTTAAATTTATTTGGTTCACATTCGATTGGGTAGTTGTAGAGTAGCAATACGATAGTGGTACATGAAGAGAGTGGTAATAGGAGTAAGTTAAAATGATGCCATTTTACAAATGTCAAAATGAGTTCCCTATATTCAGTGGCGAATCTAGGAATCTAGGTCAGGGTATGCACTTTCTTTGGGGGTTCGAGGGCGGAGCCCCCGAATATTTTTTTTGGGGTCCGGGCCGGTTCAAAACTTAAATGCAAAAACTATAAAAAAAAAATCCAAGACAAAATAATATGCATCATTTTTATAAATAAAAATAACGACGCACTGACATTTCCTGAAAGTGATTTAAGAGCCGGGCTCAATTAGACACTTTGTGCAACATGAGTCACTTTTACTAACGCCGTCCAAATTTCAACGTTAAATGACCACATGCTTTATCACATGCCATTTTGTGAGGGTCAAAAATGGAATTTACAAATTAAGAGAAATTATCCCTAACTCACACCTTCCCTGTTTCCCATCACACACATAGAAAAAAAGCAACCCAGAAAGAACCCCAAATCTGCCCCTCAACCATTCATTGTCGCAACCCTCCTCCCCGTTCCCGACTCCGGTCCCATCTAATCTCGCATCCCGTCGACTTCCATCGTCACTCAACTCCCGGCGTGCTAATTTTTTTTTTGAAAGTCCAGATTTTGCTTTGATTTAGGAAACTCAGATGAGGGTTTGAATTTGGTGGCGATAATTTCCCCTCTTCCTCACACGCTCCTTCATCTGCGGTCGATACCCTCCCTTTCTGGCACCTCGTCGCCGCGGTCGAGATGCAGCGGCGGTGTCGATTATTTTTTTTGTTTTTTATTTATAGGTAATCGGAAATTTTTTTTGCGGAATCCAGGGTATGCACTTGCGTACCCTGGCGATACACTACATTCGCCACTGCCTATATATTAACTGTATGGCGTGTAGGATATATGATTAATTATTATAGTAACTAGTGTTACTCCCGTGCGATGCACGGCTCTCACTTACTCAATTTGTATAAATTTAGATGAACTAATAAGAATCGTACATTATAATTGTGAAAAAAATTTGAAAAAATATTGTCAGTGCAACATCAGTTTGGCCAGGAAAGGTATCGTTACATATCAATATCTTAAAGTTAGTTGCATCTCTAAAGCGAGATAGAGCAAAATATAGTTGACCATGACAAAACAACATTTTTTCAATAAAATATCAACACTAAAGTCATCATATATTCGTTAATTGCAATAACAACATCTAAAGTTGAAAATTCCCCTTTTCCACAAAAAAGGAAACATCTTGGCGACTTCTTAAAAAGTCAGAATATTCTCTCAAAAATTAAAAATATTATAAAACAATAAAAACTGCCTTCAAAAACCCTAATACAAAAATTGCCTAAAAAAAACGAAAAAGTTAAAAAAAAATGATAAAAAGTTCGGAAGACAGTTTGAGGGCCCTAAACAATGTTTTTTGGGCCTTTTATACCCTACATCAAATCAAGGAGCTACGCCCTATGACTTTTGTTCGTCTCGCTCCGACGTTCGATTTGACATGCGGTGCGTTCCGTGGGAGTCAAAAGTTACGACCTTTTCCGCACACGCGCTCAAATGCCTTCAAAAGCATCAACGCCTTCCGTCCGCATCAATTACTAATTTTCACTATATATTGATCATAATTCATGTTTTTTCACTAAATAAAAACATATTAAAAAGTATCATATAAAAATCAATATACATGCAAAGTTGACTTCTTGTCCCAAATTAAGGATGATGACATATTTGACTTTATTTACCAAACTTTCCTATTTTGGAGAAGCATATGGGCTTCATTCTAAAAATGGAAAGACTATCTTGTTTTTATATTAGTATAGATAGATGTGGATTCCTACCAAGCTTGTGCTATAAGCTATAAGTTGGAAAACCATTTTACCCTTCATTGTTATAAAATTTACCACTTTCTTGTTATTATATTACTATAGATTACTCTAAATATAAATGTGTGATTTTTTCAATATATATTGTTCAAACTTCAATTTTTCACATAATTAAAAAAGTAAAAAATATCACACACAATAAATTTACATGAAAATTTGACTACTTCTACCAAATTAACGTTAATGACTTTTGTTCGTCTAGCTCCGACGTTCGATTTGATATGCGGTGCGTTCCATGGTTGATACGGAGTCAAAAGTTACGACTGTTTCCGCGCACACGCTCAAATGACTTCAAAGGCATCAACGCCTTCCGTCCGCATCAATTACTAATTTTTCACTATATATTGATCATAATTCATGATTTTTCACTAAATAAAAACATATTAAAAAGCATCATATAAAAATCAATATACATGCAAAGTTGACTTCTTGTCCCAAATTAAGGATGATGACATATTTGACTTTATTTACCAAACTTTCCTATTTTGGAGGAGCATATGGGCCTCATTCTAAAAATGGAAAGACGATGTTTTTATATTAGTATAGATGTGGATTCCTACCAAGCTTGTACAATAACCTAAAACTTGGAAGACAATTTTATCCTTCATTGTTATAAAATTTACCACTTTCTTGTTATTATATTACTATAGATTACTATAAATATAGATGTGTGATTTTTTCAATATACATTGTTCAAACTTCAATTTTTCACATAATTAAAAAAGTAAAAATTATCACACGCAAAATAAATTTACATGAAAATTTGACCACTTCTACCAAATTAACGTTAATGACTTTTGTTCGTCTCGCTCCGACCTTCGATTTGATATGCGGTGCGTTCCGTGGTTGATACGGAGTCAAAAGTTACGACCGTTTCCGCGCACGCGCTCAAATGACTTCAAAAGCATCAACGCCTTGCGTCCGCATCAATTACTAATTTTTCACTATATATTGATCATAATTCATGTTTTTTCAGTAAATAAAAACATATTAAAAATTATCATATAAAAATCAATATACATGCAAAGTTGACTTCTTGTCCCAAATAAATAAAGGATGATGACATATTTGACTTTATTTACCAAACTTTCTTATTTTGGACGAGTATATGGGTCTCATTCTAAAAATGAAAAAACTATCTTGTTTTTATATTAGTATAGATATAGATGTAATAAATTATTCGATGATTTATATTTTTATATTTGTTCAATTTGTTTATGATTTATGAAGCAGGTAGTTGACAATGTACCGCTGCTTAGATAGTTTGATGTACTCGCCTTATCTGCTCCTCCATCCACTACCCCTCATTTTCCTAATTTATAAATTTATAAGGTTTTTAGTTTTTTTTTATGTTTTTCTGAAAGAATAATTGAAGGTTATCCAAATGAAAATCAAAAACTTGTTATTGATAGACCATCATATATACTATCAATAACAAGTTTTAGATTTTCATTTGGATAGTTAGATTAACATTCAATTATTGCTCAAAAATCTTTCAGACAAACAACAAAAAAACTAAAAACCTTAAACTGGGGCGGAGGGAGTACCAATCTATACACACGTAGCCTAGGGCTGCTGGATTGCACCTAATTATTTTACTTTAAATTATTTATAATTAAAATGATGATATATTCTCATCCCTCTCTAGCCCCACCCCCGCTCAACAAAACTTTTTTTCCTTCTTTTCCAACAGTTGTTTTTTTTCTTCCTGTAAGTTTTTTTATTTTTTTATTTATTTTTCCATTTAACAGCTCAATGTTTTATAGACTGTGCTCCACTAATTTATAGAACGTCCTAGCTCAATGTGCATCTTTTATTTTTTAGGGAGCATAATTGATAAAAAAAAAAAAAAAAAAACGTCCTAGCTGAATGTACATCTTTTATATAAATGGACGTTCATTACACTTATTTTAGCGGAATAAAGAGTTCAATGTGTAAATCAGTTCAAATGACTACTGAATTGGTTAGAATAAGCCAAAAAAAAAAAGGTTTAAACCTCACCTAACCTAACTGGTGGCTGTATTAATAGTCTTAGAGCATAATGTAAGATGATTACAAGATTGTTCAAAATTACTTTAAAAAGTGCAGATTTAATTCAACATAAGCATGCTAAGAACTTAAGATATGGAGGATAGAAAAATCTAACTAAAATAGAAAAAGTTAGAGCTACATTTGGATAAAAGTTATTCTATTTTTTTTTTCATTTTTTCTATTTTTGGTTGTACATTTTCTACACAGTTATCTCGTACTTATACAATTGTTAAATGAATAAAAAATATTTTTAAATAATTTAACAAACTAATTATGACAAAATATGTAGATAACGTATTTATTTAGATAGTAAGAGTACTTGTTTTTCAAGAATGTGTTAAAAGAGCAATGCTAAGGGCACAAAATCTTGCTCACAAAATGAGGTGCCGATATTTTATTGGTTGCATCGATAATGGACCCGCTACACCTTAGTTAAAAATACGAATAAAATCATTACACTTTGAATTTTGTGATTTTTTTTGTGCCCATAGTATTATTCGTGTTAAAATACTCAATAATTGTAGCGAAATTGATGAACAAACAAGCAATCAAATTGGTGAGAGTGGAAAAATCCAAAATAAAAATAAAAGGCACATGGATGGATGGATAATTGGATAGCCTTTAAAGGAAGCAGGTCAGACTGCTGGCCCATTTAATCTATTATTAGAAGGGCTTAAATATGTTTATCCCCTCAAATATACACCGAATCCCACTTTGCACCCCGACGTGAAATTTGTGTTTAAGTGGTACCCAATGTTAAAGTTACTTTGCCCCTTGGATCCTAACAAATGTTAGAAATTAACGAAATTAATCATGTGCATGTCACATGATAGGTATTTCCGTTATTTTTACTCTCAACCTTCCTTCAAATTAATTTTCCACTCCTTTCATATACGATAAATTTTTAAAAATATTTTTGCTCTATTTATTACATAAAAAATTATAATTTAAGACAACAATATTTTTAGCATTAAAATCAATAACTTTTGCAATTGTGACCATTTTTAATTTCAGAAAAAATACGCTTTATTATAATTTGGACCCTTTACAATCAAATCCTTACTGTGATGAAGACTACTTTTTTATTTTGAAACACACCACTTAATTTGCATATTTTTATTTTTTTTATTTTTTTGAAATTATTAGGGTGTGGTAGTGAAGAAAGTAGGACAGGTAATCAGGCTTATTAAGGTTTTCCAGTTTTTTCTTAAGTAACTTTTGTTCTTTGGACATTTTTATATGGATTTTGAACCGCTCCACCGAGCGGTTAGCTCCACCCAATGGCTCCGATTAGAGCCACCTCATTGGATTTTGTGTTCGACGGATGAGATGTGTCCGAGCTCGGTAGGACCCACAAAAAATTTAAATCATCTTAGCCGCGCAGATGATGAGCTCGCCTATGTGGCCTTGATCGAAGCCATTGGGTGGAGGGGTGGAGCTAAAATGGATGGAGCGGTTCCGGGTTTAAATTATTGTACAGTCGTACGGCGGCTGGTATTTTTGTTTGTGCTTTCTTATTCTTCGTTTTTTTTTAAATAATGCAATAAAATAATTAACCAAATTTTGAAGAAAGCTTACAGTTCTCAGTTGTTCTAGCCCAAACGTCTAAAGACAGAGTGTCTATCCTTTTGCTGCAGTTCTCAGTTGTTCATGGGCTCATGAGACATTGTTACAGTTAAAATAAAGGACAACAATATTTAAGATGCATGTACAAGAGCAAATTGCACCAAGAATCTTTCTAAATTTAAAAATTTCGCATTTTATTTGGATGGATCAAGATTAAAATAGTGACATTTATTTTTGGGCGTAGGGAGTAAGTCACGAATGAATAGATGAGCTGCAGTTTGCAGTTGAGCTTTTAAGTGGATGAAGTTATCCAGAGCAGTTCACAAAGGGAAAGGGTCATTTTCACAAGACATGGCCATCCGGTTATAACGGCCGGTTAATGGTTAAAACCGGCGGTTAGAAATTCCGTTAAAGTCTAACCTTAACCTAACCGGTAATCGTTAAGTTCCGGTTACGGTTTGCCGGTTAACCGGTTTATCTGGTTTTGTTTACTTTTTTTTGTAACACTTATTTAAAGGTTTTTTTAGCAGATTTTTTGACAGTTTTTTGAAGTGTTTTTTTATAAAATAAATGTGGCACTCACTACACTCAACAAGTATAATTTTTCTAAAAATAAAATGAAAAATACTGATTTTGTTAGAAAACTAAATGGAAATCGTTAGAAAACTGACTGAAATTCTGAAAAGTAACTGGAAAATGTTAGGAAACTGACAGGAAATAGCCGCTATGCGGTTTAACCGGTGGCTTTAGCCAGCGGTTGAGTTTCCCGGTTTTAGCCGGCGGTTGACGGTTTTCAAAATGGTCTAACCTTAACCTAACCTTTAACCGACGGTTCATGGTTGGACCGGTTAACGGTTAACCGGTTTGAAGGTTTTGAACGGTTAAAAACTGACAGCTAAACCGGTTCGGGTTACAAAGTGGACACATCTACTTTTCCCAACATACTCAACCAAACAGAAAAACTACTAAGTTAAAACCAAAAACAGATCAATGGCATTGCTAATAACCCAGCTTTCTAATTCTATCAATGGACAGAAATTTCAATATGTACTGAATTTCATTTCAAAAATTTTGATGAAAACAACAAATTTCTAACAAATTCTTTATGATCATATACCAGTTTCTAACGGAATAGACGATCAACTAGTCAGCACCAACACCATCCGTCTACATCGACTTGTACATCGTTACAGCGATCACATCGATCATAGGCCAAACCTACAAGTGCACTATCCCTAAAATGTTCAGTAACAAAAGAGTTTACAGTATGTGTGCACAAAATGTCTTCTGCAGATTCTCCTCTCAGCATTTCTTCAATTCACAGCAACTTTCTGACTTGGTTCTGCCCCTCTTTTTACTGCAAATGAACCTGTAAAAATGTTAAGTGATGTCAAGAAACTCTAACATACTCCCTCCGTCCCTAAATGAATGTCCAAAAAACTTTCATTTTGTAAAACATACAACTTCAAATGTAATAACTCAAAAACTCGAAGCTAGTACAATCAAAACAAAAGAATTGTCATACGATTAAAGGAACATGAAACGAAATCATACTGAGAATTGAATGCTTAGGAATGAAGTTGACGTGAGTATGCTTCCCCAAACTAGTTGCAACCAGGCCATTGTATTCTCTCATTACCTCAGGTGTTAAGCCACAGTAATAAACCTCAGCCCAAGTCTTCTTTTGCTCTTCTACCCCTACAAACCTCATGGCCTCCATTTCGTCCCGCGTGTAAACCATTTTCAATCTATCAGACTTGTTTCCGCAAATATGTTTATTCGAATCAACCCTTGAACGCTTGATATAGTGAACCGTTTTTTACCCTTTTACTCTCAAAGAGATTTTTCAAAGAATTTGTCCTTTAACACTTTCTCCACACATAGTAAACCTTATCAGTTTTCATTTTTTTTCGCTTGTTCTTTTACATTTGAAGAACTCTTGTTGCCTCCTTATTCTTCATTGGGTAATTCTTGTGACCCATGTTTTGACCAGCAAGATTTCGGGTCAAAATGTTTCTATTCGCATATGCTCTTTACCATTTTCTTGAGCCAAAATGTACTTCACTCTTCCTCTCCTTTGTTTGTTCACCAAGAAAATAAGATCTCCTTTGATAAACATTCTTATACACATTTTGATTCTCAAACAAACGAGTCATGCCCTTTTCATTCCCACAAGTTCTTGACCCATTTCTCGAACCTTTCCGCACTTTCCGCCACAAATTCATATTTTTTTCCATATATTTCTTGCTTCTTCATCTGATTCCAAGAACTCTTTACGAGATAACAAGCAAAACGCACTAATTCATCTTCAAGTAGACCTCCATTTCCAGTCTCAATCACACAGATCATCAATAACATCAATTTTCCACCCACATTGTCGAACATCCTTACCGAAAATGTTTTTGGACCCTCCGAATTCTTGATTTTGGTTAATACCTTCTTCAAATTTTGCCACTGAATCTGCATTTCCATCGACAGGCTGAAGAACAGAGCGTTCTCGAGGAACATTAATGTTCTTAGATTTACCAAATTCTTGATTTGGGTTAATATACATTTCAAATATCGCCAATGATTCTGCATTTCCATCAACAGGCTGAAGAACAGAGCGTTCTTGAGCCATCATATGTATATAAATCAAATATACTATTGTCAGTATGTAACCGGGAACTTGAAACTTGTCTAGCTTTCTTTTTTTTTTCTCGCACTATCAATCCTATGGTACAAATCTGAGAGTGAAAGCAACTAGTTTGAAACAAGAAAATGTAACTATGCCATTGTGATATGGTACATGTATCATGAATATACAAGCTATTATTTCTTGAAGGTGAACTTAACGTTGACCTTGGTCAACCCGAAGAACTGTGCACACGGTATTTTAATTACACTACACATAAAAGAAAAGAACGGTACACAGAGTATTTTAATTACAATATACTCCCTCCGTCCCACTCGAATTAGGACAAATTTTTATTTTGGGTGTCCCATTCGAATTAAGACAACCCAAAAATAGAAATGTTTTATTTAAAAGGACCCACATTCACACTCACAACAACTTTCCACTCATTATTCTCTACCTCACTTTTTCTCTCTTACTTTACTTTTCATACTCACAACACCTACTCCACTAACACCTTTTCCTTAATCCTCGTGCCCAACCCAAAAATCCTAATTCGGGTGGGACGGAGGGAGTATTTGAGAAGTAATTTGCGGGGCGTTAATACAATCTATGAACAATAATATTTTAGAACGTCTATTATTTACGATAACGTTCTAGACCTGTACTCCCTCCGTCCCACCACAAGTGAGACCAACTTGTGGGGCATAATAATTAAGAAAAAGGTAGTATATGTGTGGTATAAAATGAAGAGAGAGAATGAGTGGGGTAAATAGTAGTATTGGTTGAATAAATTGTGTGGTGGAAAATGAAGAGAGAGAATGAGTGGGGTTAAATAGTGGGGTTGGTTAAATATAAATATATTAAAATATTTTCATTTTGGGCAGTCTCACTTGTGGTGGGACGGACCGAAAAGGAAATTAGTCTCACTTGTAGTGGGACGGAGGGAGTATTATTTACAATAGTGTTCAACAGACTTGTTACAATCACTACAACACCAATGGCAATAAAGCCACGTCTAATCATAACTAGTAGGAGCTCCATCCTCTTCTCCTGTTGTTGGAACTTCTGAATCTCCACAAACTGCACATAAACTTGACACAAGGTCCGCAAGTCCTTGTCTAATTTTATCAATCTCCTTGCATATCGATGTTTCCTGATAAAATCATATTTTTTTTATTGTCGAGCACCTCTCGAGTAAATATTTGCCTCTATGCAAGATTTCATCAAACTTTGGCTTAAGTTCTGGTGGTGTGCATGTTGGAGCCAAGATCATTGGCTCAATTTGTTGAATTATCCCACAAATCTTCTTCTCCATAGAATTAAACTGGCAAATAACTTTCACCTGCGTTATCGCTTCAGAAAAAAAGCTTCCTAAACAATCATTTTGGGCAGTCTCTTTCTTTTCCCACATCTCTTTCTTTTCCTTTTGCTTGATACGCTTGATAGGTCAAGATGGCTGAAGAACTTGTTGGCATTTTTGGCAGTCTCTTTCTTTTCCCACATCCCTTTCTTTTCCTTTTGCTTGATACGCTTGATAGGTCAAGATGGCTGAAGAACTTGTTGGCATTTTTGGCAGTCTCTTTCTTTTCCCACATCTCTTTCTTTTCCTTTTGCTTGATACGCTTGATAGGTCAAGATGGCTGAAGAACTTGTTGGCATTTTGGGCAGTCTTTTTCTTTTCCCACATCTCTTTCTTTTCCTTTTGCTTGATACGCTTGATAGATCAAGATGGCTGAAGAACTTTTTTTGGGGGGGGGGGGGGGGCTTGTTTAGGAAGCTTTTTTTCTGAAGCGATAACGCAGGTGAAAGTTATTTGCCAGTTTAATTCTATGGAGAAGAAGATTTGTGGGATAATTCAACAAATTGAGCCAATGATCTTGGCTCCAACATGCACACCACCAGAACTTAAGCCGAAGTTTGATGAAATCTTGCATAGAGGCAAATACTTACTCGAGAGGTGCTCGACAATAAAAAAAATATGATTTTATTAGGAAACATCGGTATGCAAGGAGATTGATAAAATTAGACGAGGACTTGCGGACCTTGTGTCAAGTTTATGTGCAGTTGTTGGAGATTCAGAAGTTCCAACAACAGGAGAAGAAGATGGAGCTCCTAGTTGTTATGATTAGACGTGGCTTTATTGCCATTGGTGTTGTAGTGATTGTAACAAGTCTGCTGAACACTATTGTAAATAATACTTCCTCCGTCCCACCACAAGTGAGACTAATTTTCTTTTCGGTCCGTCCCACCACAAGTGAGACTACCCAAAATGGAAATATTTTAATATATTTATATTTAACCAACCCCACTATTTAACCCCACTCATTCTCTCTCTTCATTTTCCACCACACAATTTATTCAACCAACACTACTATTTACCCCACTCATTCTCTCTCTTCATTTTCCACCACACAATTTATTCAACCAACACTGCTATTTACCCCACTCATTCTCTCTCTTCATTTTCTACCACACATTTACTAATTTTTCTTAATTATTGTGCTCACAACTCTAGTAGCATTTGTGCTGGGACGGAGAGACTATATAGGAAATTACATGTAGATAATTCAATATGCTACATGTCTCGCATTAATTTCAAAATATTTTTGTTTTAATTTCTTGCATGCCTCAATATTCTTGCTTTATTTACTAGCGGGTAACCCGTGCTCTGCACGGGAAACCAATACTATATCTTAAAAATAATATTTTAACTATAGTTAACTAATATAGTAATTGTCATTTTAACTAAAAATATTAATAATAATAATTAATCTATATAATTACTATTATTATAATTAAATAATATTATTGATAGTAATAGCAATGATTAATTTATATAATAATTATTATAATTATTATAATAAACTAATACTATTAATAGTAATAGTTAATAGATATAGTAACTATTATGATTAATTAATAATTTAACTTATATAATAACTATTATAATTAACTAATACTAATAATAGTAATAGTTAATGTATATAGCCTATTTATAGTTAACTAATACTATTAATAGTAAAAACTAACTAATAAAGTAACTATTATAGTTAACTAATACTATTAATAGTAACAATTAACTTATATAGTAACTATTATAGTTAACTAATACTATTAATAGTAATAGTTAACTAATATATTAACTATTATAGTTAACTAATACTATTAATAGTAATACTTAACTTATACTATTAATAGTAATATATGAACATACATATTAACTATAATAGTTAAGTAATACTATTAATAGTAATAGTTAACTTGTATAGTAACTATTATAGTTAACTAATACTATTAATAGTAATAGTTAACTTACTATTAATAGTAATAGTTAACTTGTATAGCAACTATTATAGTTAAGTAATACTATTAATAGTAATAGTTAACTTGTATAGTAACTATTATAGTTAAATAATACTATTAATAGTAATAGTTAACTTGTATATTAACTATTATAGTTAACTATTACTATTAATAGTAATAGTTAACTTGTATATTAACTATTACTATTAATAGTAATAGTTAACTCATATCATAACTATTATTATGAGCTAATAGTATTAGCTAATAATGAGAATATCAAAAGTCACACACTTTTAGGATAGTGATGATGTGGCATCACGAAATGCAAGATTCTTCCATGATTTGTCCACGTGGCATCACCACATCTCTCTTCACCAACTTTAATATATATTTATATAGATTTCCAGCATGCATACATGTCTCACATTAATTTAAAATATTTTTGCTTAAATTTCTAGCATGCCTCAATATTTTTGCTTTATTTCCAGCATGCCTACATTTCTCACTAAACTTTATTCTTTTTAAATGTCATCATTAATGTTTTTATGTTTTTTAAATGTTCTCACTCCATCCACAAATTCATTAAAACTGAAACGGATGTTAATTAAGCGAGCTCACAACTAACTTTGCTTAACAGCCGTTATACTTCATTACTAATCGTTAACATCCGTTATATTTCATTACTAAATATACGAAATTACATGTAGATAATTCAATATGCTACATGTCTCGGATTAATTTCAAAATATTTTTGTTTAAATTTCTTGCATGCCTCAATATTCTTGCTTTATTTCCAGCATGCATCATGTCTCACATTAATTTTAAATTATTTTTGTTTAAATTTCTAGCATGCCTCAATATTTTTGCTTTATTTCCAGCATGCCTACATTTCTCACTAAACTTTATTCTTTTTAAATGTCATCATTAATGTTTTTGAGTTTTTAAATGTTCTCACTCCATCCATAAATTCAAGTAGGGAAGAATAATAAGCCAAATGGATTTGTCCCTCTTCGGAGAGATGTCAAGCTTAGGCCTCTCGTAGAATGATATTGATGAAAGTGTTTGGCCGAACCCAAATGGATTGATGAGATCATGACATTTGAATTAATCAATATATTCAGAAATGAGAAAGCATTGAACAAAGACAAGTTGACTATAGACCATGACTTGTGTTCAATAGACATCGTGGACAAAGGGATTGTGACTTGTATTATAGAGGATAAATTTTGGGCTACAAAGTTATACTATTTGTGTAGTCATAAAAGGTTTGCTAGAATCTATTTATGACTTACGGGTTATGACTGGTCAAACCCGTTGGCAACTTAGTATAATCCTATTGGGTCACACACGCAGAACGGATAATTAAAAGGCTGAAAATAAAAGGAGTACGGGCATCACGACCGTACGGCGGCCAAGCCGGCGTACGCCTGGCCAAGCGCCTTACGGCTCCTATGCCGTACTGGTTCAGTTTTAGGAAATTTCTTGTGTGACAAGAAGTCCTAAACCCTAAAGGAATCAGATCTATGCCAGTATAAATATGTGTGTCCGGGTTTGAGAGACCAGGTTGATGATTCAAGAAATCACAAAGCTCTCTTGGAGAGAGAATAACACACATATTGAGAGGTATTAATTATTCCAAAGAGAAGAATTAGTTCTTCAAGCCTAAGGATCTAGCAATCAAGTCCAAGAAAGTGTTCTTGGATCCGTTCAAGTGTGGATCACCAATAGAGGATACTTTGCTTAGTATCTTAGTCCGTGATTGAAGATTTTGAACTACAAGGGTTAGTCCTAATTTATCTTATGATTTATAAATTATTGTTCTTAATGGATTTAGGCTAGGGTTTCTTCATGTTTAATTCCGCTATGCATGGAGGTTGTGAAACCCAACAATCTCTATTTTTGGTAACTTTGATATTTACAATATATGATAGGAATATATAATATTCCTTAATAAGTAAGAGTTTTGGTTCTTTTTCGCTTCCCATTTAATATTATTTTGAATCTATAGTTGATCTGTGATTATGTTTTAAAAATATACTTTACATGTTTGTACATTAGTTGTATCAAGATAAATTGTGTTAATACTATAGTCGAATCTACATACATTGATGGGTTCACGACTCACTCACGAAACCCTTTAGTTTTGAAGTTATGTGAGTTTACCGTCTTTAAATTTAGGAAAACGATATTTTTAACATTAAAATCAATAACTTTTGCAATTTTGACAATTTTTAATTTCAGAAAAAATACACATTATTATAATTTTGACCCCTTACAATCAAATCCTAACTTTGATGAAGACTACTTTCTTATTTTGAAACACGCCACTTATTTTGCATGAATTTTTTCTGAAATAATTAGGGTGTATTAGTGAAGAAAGTAGGACAGGTAATCAGGCTTATCAGTTCCTTTTAAGTACTTTTAAAAAAAAACATTTTTATACTATACGTGTGTACTTTAAATTATTGTACAGTCGTATGACGGGTGGTATTTTAATTTGTTTTTGTTTTCTTATTCTCCGTTTTTTTTTTTTGAATAATGCAACAAAATAATTAACCAAATTTTGAAGAAAGCTTATAGTTCTCAGTTGTTCTAGCCCAAACAACTAAAGACAAAGAGTGTATATCCTTTTGCTGCAGTTCTCAGTTGTTCATGGGCTCATGAGACATTGTTACAGTGAAAATAAAGGACAACAATAATTTAAGATGCATGTACAATAGCAAACTGCACCAAGAATCTTCCCAAATTTAAAAAGAAAAAAACTTGTGTGCACACATGCATGATCCGTCTCATCCATGAGACGGGTCGGTTTTTGACCCGCCCGCCCGACCCACGAACCGGCTCCAGGACCCAGGGTCGAACCTGCCACGTGGCAGCCTCTCATAGGCCCCCAAATTTTTTTATTATTTTTTTTAATTTTTATATTATTTTTTTTGGTTTTTTTCGGTTTGTCAAAAGTAATAGTTACTATAAATTAATGTAATGACTGTATTCATATAAAGTAACAGTTTGTATACATAAAAGTAATACATATATACAGAAAAGTAACAGTGTTACTCCCTCTGTCCCTAAATGAATGTCCAAATTCCATTTTAAGGGACACTGAAAATCTAAACTTTTTGAACAATTTGGTAACAACGATTCATATATAATCTTGTAATCTCCTTTCCAAACCTTTAGTTTTGCACGTATAAAGAAACCGGTGAAAAAATTTTCGGAAAAAAACGTTTAGGGAGAAAGTTATGTTAAAAAAAGACACTCATTTAGGGACAAAGATTTCTTGAAAATGGACACTCATTTAGGGACAGAGGGAGTATGTTTTATTCGTTTGCCAAAAGTAATACTTATTACAACTAAAATGTAACGAACGTGTTACTTATATGTAATAATGTTTATACATAATTGTAACACATATGTATAGAAAAAATAATAATTCAACCATTTACATTTTTAGAGCTAAAAACAATTGATTAGTGTTACATGTAAAAGTATTACATTATCTATAGAAATATGTTATAATTTTTTTATTAAAGTGTTACATTTACTTGTACAAACAATTACATTCATATATATGAGTTGTTACTTTTCAAATGTTACTTTCTTTCAAAAAATTAAATCAAAATACACAATATTTTACATTTTGCAAAAGCAGTATTACATTTCAGTATAAATGATAATTACATTTAGATATTGTTTGGGTTACATGTAATTATAGTTAGTATTACATTTGAAAAAATGGGTAAAATGAGCTTTTGTTTTTGTAAAACAGGTGTTACGTTATCTTATGAACAATGTTACTTTATATGTATACAGTCATTACATTAAGTTTATGGTAACTATTACTTTTGGTGAACGGCTGAAAAGGCAAAAAAATAATATAAAACTTAAAGAAACCAAAAAAAAAAAAAAAATTGACCTCTGGGAGGATGCCACGTGGCGGGTCATGGGTCGACCCGTCTCATGCATGAGACGGATCCTCTTGTTCTCATGGGAGACCACCTCATTTAAAAATTCGGCATTTAATTTGGGAGAGTTGCTAATGCCACTACATTTTGTACTTATCCACTACAAATGCTAAAATTTAGGAGAAATAATAATTCTGTTGACACATTTTCCCTCTAAATACTTACCTTCTTTATAGCATTGAATTATTTTTCTACTTTTAAATCACTTCCTTAAATAAAGACTATTTATACTACAAAAATTATTTATCCAATAAATCTATTAATGTTTATTGAAATAATAGATCCTTTTTTTTATTTTTTCTTGATCTCCAAAACAATTTATTTAACTTAATTTAATATACATATATATTATTATGTCCCAAAATAAATGACACATTTTGATTCTAAGAGACACTCTAAAAAAACTTATTTTTGATCCATTTTAATAGAAAAAAATATGAATTTTTGTATACTTTTGAACTTTAAAATTTCATGTTAGCATAAAAATGAAAATTTATTATAAACAAAATTTTATTTTAACTATCATTCAATTGGGGAACATTTTTCAAAAATAATGTTGTCCTTCTAAAAAGAGTAATTTATATAATTATAAAGTTTAAGATATATGCTAAATAAAGTTTAGTTTAACATATTTCTATTATATGAATTATTGATATCTTTATTTACCGAATTTTATTTCTATATCTACCGAGTAATTTTATTATTTTATGGTCTCAAGTAAAGAGAAAAGAAACAAAAAAAAAAATAAACTATCGTAAAAGTTCATTAACAAAATATATTTCTTCATTGTAAATTTAGAATATTAAAAAATATTTACAAATTCATAACTTGTATAGTATTTTTATCTTTACGTCAAATATATTTAATTTTATTAAGAATAAAAATAAAAGGAGATATATCTCATTTAATTTGATTTATTTATAGTGGATAATGGAAAGAATTTTTTTTAATATAAAATAAATAAAATTGAAGCTAAATGAAATTACAATGATTCATTTACTCTAGAAGATTATTTTATTATTAAATATGATAAATATTTTAAAGGTAAAATGGGACTTGAATATGAGCAATTAATTTTTAATTAGTAAATATAATGGATAGTGAAATTTGTGATACATATTTAGTATATCCTTAAATTACTCAATTAACTCTTCAAAATGCAAAGAATAATTTTGTCAATATACAAATAATGTAGTGGAAAGTAAATAATGTAGTATTAGCCGAGTCCAAATCATAATGTATCACTATGTGCCACAGAGATCTAATGGCTAACAGTTACTGAGATTGGTATTTTTGTAATATTATGCAAACATGTGAACGGTTAGATTGAAAGTGGTACATGGAGTGGAACACAAAAGTGGTACAGGAGATCTCAACTCGCATTAGCCCCTCCCTTAATTTGGACGGATCAAAATTAAAATTGTGACATTCATTTTTGGGTGTAGGGAGTAAGTAACAAATCAATAGAAAATCTGCAGTTTGCAGTTGAGCTTTAAGTGGATGAAGTTATCCAGAGCAGTTCACTAAGGGAAAACCAAAAACAGTTCAATGACATTGCTAATACAGCTTTCTAAGTCTACAAATGGACATAAATTTCAATATGTACTGAATTTCATTTAAAATTTTTGTTGAAACAACAAATTCCTAACAAATTCTTTATGATCATATACCAGTTTCTAACAGAGTACACGATCAACTAGTCAGCACAACACGATCCATCTACATCGACTTGTACATCGTTACAGCGATCACATCGATCATAGGCCAAACCTACAAGCTCACAATCCCTAATATGTTCAGTAACAAAGAATTTACAGTGTGTGCACAAAATGTCTTCTGCAGATTTCCCTCTCAATTTCTTCAATTAACACCAACTTCTTGACTTGGTTCTGTCTATCTTTTCACAGCAAATGAACCTGTAAAAAAATTAAGTGATGTCAATACTCTACACACTCCCTCCGTCCCAATATGAATGTCCGAAAAACATTCATTTTGTGAAATATGCAACTTCAAATGTAGTAACTCAAAAACTCGAAGCTAGTACAATCTAGGCAAAAGAATTGGCATAAGATTAAAGGAACATGAAACGAAATCATACCGAGAATTGAATGCTTAGGAATGAAGTTGACATGAGTATGCTTCACCAAACTAGTTGCAACAAGGCCATTGTATTCTCTCATCACCTCAGGGGTTAAACCACAGTAATAAACCTCAGCCAAGTCTTCTTTTGTTTTTCTACCCCTACAAACCTCATGGCCTCCATTTCGTTCCTCGTGTAGACCTTCTTCAATCTATCAGACTTGTTTCCGCAATATATTTTTATTCGAAGAATCAACCTTGAACGCTTGATATAGTGAACCGTTTTTGACCCTTTTCCTCTCTTTTCGAAGTGATTTTGATCTTAAAACTTGTGGGTGAAACATTTTTCTTTCCAATTTGTCCTTTAACACTTTCTCCACACATAGTAAACCTTATCAGTTTTCATGTTTTTTCGCTTGTTCTTTTACATTTGAAGAACTCTTGTCGCCTCCTTATTCTTCATTGGGTAATTCTTGTGACCCATGTTTTGCCAGCAAGATTTCGGGTCAAAACGTTTCTATTCGCATATGCTCTTTACCATTTTCTTGAGCCAAAATGTACTTCACTCTTCCTCTCCTTTGTTTGTTCACCAAGAAGAAAATAAGATCTCCTTTGATAAACATTCTTATACACATTTTGATTCTCAAACAAACGAGTCATGCCCTTTTCATTCCCACGAGTTCTTGACCCATTTCTCGAACCTTTCCGCACTTTCCGCCACAAATTCATATTTTTTTTTCCATATATTTCTTGCTTCTTCATCTGATTCCAAGAACTCTTTATGAGATAACAAGCAAAACTCAGTGATTCATCTTCAAGTAGACCTCAATTCCAGTCTCAATCACACAGATCATCAATAACATCAATTTTCCACCCACATTGTCGAACATCCTTACCGAAAATGTTTTTGGACCCTCAAATTCTTGATTTTGGTTAATACCTTCTTCAAATTTTGCCACTGATTCTGCATTTCCATCGACAGGCTGAAGAACAGAGCGTTCTCGAGGAACATTAATGTTCTTAGATTTACCAAATTCTGATTTGGGTTAATATACATTTCAAAAATATCGCCAATGATTCTGCATTTCCATCAACAGGCTGAAGAACAGAGCGTTCTTGAGCATCATATCTATATAAACAAATATACTATTGTCAGTATGTACCCGGGAACTTGAAACTTGTCTAGCTTTCTTTTTTTTTCTCGCACTATCAATCCAATGGTACAAATCTGAGAGTGAAAGCAACTAGTTTGAAACAAGAAAATGTAACTGAAAAAGTGAGTCGATGGCTTAAGTCAGAAAGGAAGTGATATCAAAAGGTGTTGTCACTACAACGATATCACTTCTGGCAAACACTTAACACACACGAACAGAAAACTGTTTCTGAAAAGAGTTTGCAGCGGAAAAATCACACAAGAATTATTTTTCTCAAGATATAAATGTATATATCTTGAGGGATGCCTCAAAAGGCGAGACCTTTACTAATAATATGAATTGAGTACAAGGCCGAGAGTTCCCTAATGCTATTACAATGAAAGCTTTGTGGAACGACTAAGAACTATACACGAGACCCTATCCTAGCCAAGACAAACTTATAATACTTGATTACAAGAATGGAAAAGGGTTTGGGAAGACGGGGTTTATCGGAACCAAGGAGTGTATAGCCTTTCTTGTGTGAGGAGTGTGTGTATTTGCTTCAAGTGTTGTATCTTCATTCTTCACATCCTCTTCTATTTATAGGCTTCAAGAATACTTGGGGAATACTCATAATGGCTTGGAGAGGTCACAAAAACGTGGTGTAGTGTAGGGAGAGAGTGGCCGAGCCTTGGGGAGTATTATCTCCCACATTTCCTATAAAATAGGAAACCACTTTCTTTGTGCCCAAGATCATGCATCACCATCTTGTACCTTCTAGCTTCATCGCCTTGTACAATCTCCTCCACAAACTCAGATGTTGAATGGGTCAATTACCCATGTGTTTGTTGTTGAGATAATCTGTTAGAACATGGCTTGCAAAACAAGTTATTTGGACCTTCCATTTATAAAATCATGATTATAATGTTAATATAAAGTGTAGTAAATAATAGTAAATATTGTGTAGAATTCCTGGATGTTATATTACCTATTTTGATGGCAAAGTGGTAATTTACATCACTAAAGGTTGAAAGGGTGTAGTCCCTAAATGAGGTGCCTATTGGTTTCATATATAAAGGGTTCTCCATCAACCCTAGAAATCACTCCATTCATTATTTTTTCTCTCCCAAATAATCTTCATATTGCTAGAGACATTAGAGAGAAAAGGCACTCATCATTTAGAAGAACTCCGTCCCCTTAATTCTTTTTTCTTCTTCTTCTTTTTCCCTATAACTTCATATGGGTTCAACAGGTAATGTTCTTAATCGCTTCCGCTTCATCTTTCCTCAATCTTATTCTGAAAATGAGTGGCATGGCATTCAGGGGTTATGAAAATTGTTCCAACAATTGGTATCAGAGCCCGCTCATATTTTTGTTTAAGTTTGAGTTCTTTTCGGGAAAGCTTTATGCTTTATTCGATTCATTTTCCTGTTGAATCATCAAGTTTTGATATTGATTAGGGACTCTAATTCATTCATAGAGTACTGATAAAATCATCTGAATTTAAGAAAATGGTTTGAAAAGTTTGTTGAATGACACAATGGTTCAAATGTGACTATCCCTTCATAACATGGTTTTATGTCTAGTGCATACCATGTGGATATACATACTTGATTTCATTGTTTTAAAGCAAGATTATCCCTAAATAACATGATTTTATGTTGTAAAGAACTACCATGTGGATCTACTTGTTGTTCATCATTTTTTGGGAAAAATTTGGAAAAGGTGCAGCAAAGCATGCATGAAACGGTAGCTTTAGCCCGGTCGGGTCTTATGTTCTGCTCCGATCGGGTATTATAAGTTGCCCGGTCGCGCATGTACACTATTCACAGGTTTTTTGCTTTTTCAAA